>VDFB02373365.1:68623557-68734287 GCA_007258455.2 Sequoia sempervirens
AGTTCTTAGAAGCCTTGGAAGAGGGAGAAGGAGTTGGCTATGCAGTAGTGTTAAGGCCAAGAGAGGTAAGTAATGACAAAGCAGCTGAGAAGCCAAAGTTACCTAAAGAAATACAGAAAATGTTGCAGACCTATGAAGGCATTGTAAGTAGTGGACAACCAGCAGCATTACCCCCTAAAAGAGCCATAAGTCATAGGATAGACTTGATACCAGGGGCTACCCTACCAAATAAGGCAGCCTACAAGATGACTCCTCAACAAAATGAGGAAATAGCTAGGCAAATACAAGAACTCCTAAACCAAGGTCTCATTAGAAAGAGCATCAGCCCATGTGCAGTACCCACTGTCTTAGCACCTAAAAAGGGAGGAGAATGGAGGCTTTGTACTGATTCAAGGGCCATAAATAAGATAACCATTAGGTATAGGTTCCCTATCCCTAGGATTGAAGACCTCATGGATTGTCTAGGTGAAGCTAGGTACTATACCAAGATAGACTTAAAGAATGGTTATCACCAAATTAGAATACATGAGGGAGATGAGTGGAAAACAGCTTTCAAAACCAATGAGGGTTTATATGAGTGGCTGGTTATGCCATTTGGGTTGTCTAATACCCCCTCCACATTCATGAGACTCATGAATGAAATCCTCAAAGACTACATTGGTAAATTTGTAGTGGTGTATCTTGATGATATACTGATTTATAGCAAAACAAGGGAAGAGCACCTCCAACAGATAGAGTTGATTTTCAAGAAGCTGCAGGAGGAGAAATTGATGATCAATTTAGAAAAATGTGAATTCATCAAGACAGAGCTGGTGTACCTTGGATTTGTGCTATCACATGGCAACTTGAAAATGGACAGCAGCAAAGTGGAAGCCATCCTCAATTGGCCTACTCCAAAGACAACAATAGAGGTAAGAAGTTTTCATGGTCTTGCTCAATACTATAGGAAGTTCATAAGACAATTTAGTGCTATTTGTGCTCCTATGTTGGATACCATTAAAGGAGGGATGAAGACTAAGTTTGTATGGAATGAGCAAGCTAACAAAAGTTTTGAGTTGTTGAATGAAAAGATAGCTACCCAACCTGTTTTGGTGTTACCAAGCTGTGAGAAGCTATTCACTATTGAGTGTGATGCAAGCAATGTGGCTATTGGAGCTGTTCTCAGTCAAGAGGGTAGACCGGTGGCTTTTCATTCAGAAAAGTTAAGTGAAGCCAAGAAGAAGTATTCTTCTTATGACCTTGAGATGTATGCATTGGTCTAGGCTTTAAGGAAATGGAGGCACTACTTGCTTCCCAAGGAATTCATATTGTACTCAGACAACCAAGCACTTAGTTTCCTGAATTCACAAGAGAAACTGAGTCACAGACACATGAAGTGGGTGGAATACCTGCAAGCTTATACCTTCAATATCAAGCACAAGAAAGGAGTACTCAACAAGGTGGCAGATGCCTTGAGTAGAAGAGTTCTCACCATTCAAGAGATTCAGTTGAAGAGCATGGGAATAGATCATTTCAAGGACCTATATGCAGATGATGAAGATTTTGCAGACATTTATAAGGTATGTGTTGAATACAAAAATCACTTTCACAGTAAATATGTTGAATATACTTTGCAAAGTGATCTCTTGTTTAAAGGGAATCAGTTATGTGTCCCTAGAGGCTCCATTAGAGAGAATTTGATACAAGAAAAGCATAATGGTGCATTAAGTGGTCACTTTGGGATCACAAAGACTCAAGAACTTGTTCAACGGTTCTATTATTGGCCAAGGATGAATCTAGATGTTAGGAGGTATGTGGAAAGCTGTATAGTATGTCAAAAGGCCAAGGGTACTTCTTCAAATGTAGGCCTATACCAACCACTTCCTATTCCTACTAGGCCATGGGAATGCTTGAGTATGGATTTTGTAGTTGGGTTACCCAAGACAAGACAAGGCATGGACAGTATTTATGTAGTTGTGGACAGATTCAGCAAGATGGCTCACTTTGTGCCATGTAAAACAACTAATGATGCCAGTCAAATAGCCTCTCTTTTCTTCAAAGAGATAGTAAGGATACATGGGTTACCTATGAGCATTGTGTCAGACAGAGACACCAAGTTCATGAGTCATTTTTGGAAGACTCTTTGGCAGAGATTGGGAACTAATCTATCTTTTGGATCTGCATACCATCCTCAAACTGATGGTCAGACCGAGGTTGTTAATAGAAGCCTTGGAAATCTCTTAAGGTGCTTGACCAAGGAGTATGGTCAACAATGGGATCAGTTGATTGGACAAGCTGAATATGCATATAATGACACTGTGAACAGGTCAACAGGGAAGAGTCCCTTTGAAATTGTCTATGGTCTACACCCTAGAGGAGTTTATGAACTAAGAGACTTAAAGGATGGAGTCAAGGGAAGTGGATATGCTGATGATTTTTCCTATGCAATGCAGGAGACACATGACACAATCAGAAAGACACTGACTGAGAATACTATGAAACATAAGACTAAGGTGGATGAACATAGAAGAGAAGTTCAGTTCAATGTTGGAGACTTGGTGATGGTGCATCTAAACAATTCCAGGTTACAAAAAGGAGTCCCTCACAAGCTGCAGATGAAGAGGATAGGTCCCTGTCCTATCGTGGAAAAGTATGGAAACAATGCTTTTAGAGTGGAGCTACCGGAAGACAGTGGACTGTCCCCTATTTTCAACATTTTTGACTTGGTTCATTACAAGGGACCACCACCAAACATGGATCAAAGTCTCAATGAAGTCATCCAAGATGTGGAGGAGCTCAAACTGCCTCCTACTACAGTTAAACAAGCTGACAGTATACTGGATACTAGGGTCTACAAGAAGACTAGAACCAAGGAATACAAGGAACATCTGATAAAATGGCATGGTCAACCTGATGCTGATGCAACATGGATCAAAGAATCAGAGTTCAAGAAGTTGGGCATTGATCTCAACTTACTCAATCCAAGGGTGGATTGAACTCTTTTGTTTTGGGGAGGATGGTGCAGGAGCACACCTAGGCTAACCTCCATAGTTAGGAAATTTTGGCTTGTATCTGACATTAGCCAAGTCAAAGTAGGTATGTGTTTATTTTGGAACTTAGAAGGTCATTGCTGTGGTTAGGTGAATTAGTCAATAGGACTAAGATTCACCAAAGTTTAGTCATCATTGATAGTTTAGCTTTAATTAGCCTTAATAGCCTATGTTGGGATTTGAGTCTTAAATGTGTCTAAACACATGGATGTTGTTAGAAAGATGCCATGAGGCAGTTAAGGGAGTTGGATGCTCGAAATATAGGAGATAGAGGTCCTAGGAGTTAGGAAGGTGGCATAATGGTTTGTTGCCAAAAGTTGTTACAAAGTTGTCATGACAACATTTGCCATTATGGCAAATGTTGCATGCAACTCGGTTATCTTGGATCCCCTTAAAGATAGGAGTGTGGGATCGAACAAAACACCCTACAAAAATGGAAAATGGCATCTAAGAGGTGATAGCTCGAATTCAAGAAAGTTAGTTTTTGTAATCAAGTTTTGTTGTGATTGGAATAGTGAAGAACTCTACAATTTTTTGTGTTCACCGAATGTTTTGAGTGACAATTCCATAAGAAGGATTCAATGCTTTGATTTGACATTGGTTTTGTGTTCACGGGACAATTCTAAGTGTTTTCCCTTCTGTAAGAAAGTTCATTTGAGATAGTTTAGTGTTTTGTGTAAATAAGTTAGAGTTTAGGGTCTTTACTGTCCTGTACTGAATAGTCAGTCTTTTTATGGCTCCCCCATGAAATCTAGCCATGGGAATTTCCTGAGAATAGATGGATTTGTTAGGGGAGCCATTGGTCTATATATACTTAGTGGTAGGAGTCATGTGGAGTCGAGTAGCAGAGTGCAAAATCAAACCCTAGGCGAGTTCAAAGTACCCAGTTAGAGGTTTGACAGTGAAGAAGTGAAGAGTATAGGTAGGGGTCAGAAGTATAGTATGGAACAAGCATAGTTCCAGGTAGGGTATGATCATATCTTCACATGCTAGAAGGATTGAGGTCCAGTCAATCCATTTGTGTGAGAGAGGAACAAGAAATTAATGTAACCCTACTAATTAGGTCTTTTAGCCCTATTTGACGTAGTTTATAGGAACCCAGTGTACGGAGGAGACAAAGGCCTGAAACCTTGTGAATATTTTAGAGAACCAAAAAAGGTATCTGAATGTGAATTTTTTTTTCTAGGTTGTTTGGAAAGTTTGAGCAAGAATGGCAAAAATGTCACTGTCAAGGGCTACAAGAAACTAGGCCTTTTCAAGACCAAATCTTGGAATCGGTAAGAGTAAAGATTGAATACCATCCAAGATGGATCCAGTTGGATGTAGAATGCTTGTTTCCAGTATGTTGGGCAACCCTACAATCAATTCAAGATTTTGTGTGATGTTGGCACTTAGAGTCTTCTAGGTGTAGGAGAGAGTTTGCATGTTCAAATTGGTGTCAGTCTTTCAAGGTGAAGCACAAGGTGTGAAACTCTTGGAGAGGAGTTGGAATAGGACTTAGTTAATGATCTAAGCCTAATCAAAACCTAGAAACTATCAGGTTCCTGGATGAAGACAGGGAAAAGTCTCCCTAGCTAGTTGTGCAAGCAAGCCTAGGAACACTCACACCGGGTGCATCAATACAAGCTAGTCTCTTTAACTTTTTTGAATAATTAACCACAATGAAATCAATCACACAACATCAACAATCAATAACACAAGATTTACATGGAAAGTTGGAAACCCTTTCAAGAGAAAACCACGGCAAAACATTGCTTTATTGATTCTCTTACAATTTTAGTAGGCACCAACCTCTTGGAGACACCAATCTCCGCTTATCTTCATAAGAACCAACCCACTAGAGACACCAATCCCCACAACTGAGCACCAACTCAACAAGAAACACCAATGTCTTCTTTGGAGAGACACAAATCTCTTAAAACAACAAAATCTTAGTCTTCTTGAAAAAAAAATCTCCTTAAAATCTGCAACAAAATTATCTGAAAAAGGTCTGCCCAAATCTGCTACAATTCTCCTCTTAGATCTGCTATAACTCCTCTACAAAACCTGCCTTCAATCACTTTCAGAATCTGCTATAAATCTGTCTCAAATACGCTTCATCAATCTGCTCAAATTTGCTTCAAAACTCATAAGCTCTGATTTTTAACTCCAATATGATTCATAACTCTGCTTCAAAAT
The DNA here is from genome assembly GCA_007258455.2 of Sequoia sempervirens. NCBI lineage: Eukaryota > Viridiplantae > Streptophyta > Pinopsida > Cupressales > Cupressaceae > Sequoia > Sequoia sempervirens. Next base: position 68,628,765 of record VDFB02373365.1, read on the forward strand.
CTGCTCTTATCTTCTATATAAATCTTTTCTAAAATGTGAATGAAATACTTATTAATTGCTTGTTTTTCTAGCTCCCATCTCTTCTCCCTGTTGTTGGTATAACGCTTACCTGTATTTATTGCAGCCCAATCCTCATGTTTGCATAACGCTTCTGCCACCTCTCACATACCTCTTAATGTATCTACTATCAACCACCACTCTTTTACCTCTTGATATTCCCTGTACATTGGGGATAAATATAGTTATGAGTCTTCTAGAATTATGTGAGTATGTGAGAGTATGCTTCTGAAGATATATTCACAGCTGCAGATATATTTTGTAATGGAATTTTCATTTGGGTTGAATAGAACAGAGCTATCCCCTGCTCTATGTGGACGTAGCCAATTGGTGAACCAAAAATTTGGCTCTTCTCTTTTGCATCTGTTTTCTGTTTGTTTATGTATTTGATTTAATTATTTGCTTTTGTCTATATTGTTTTTCTTCACTCAACAATTGGTATTAGACCTTTGGTGAAGAAGCTCGGCGAGGAAGCTCAGTGGTAAAGCTGGTTGGAAATCGGTGAAGAATTTCCAGAAACATGGACGAAGCAGATAAGTGGAAAATTGGAAAGTTTTCAGGGCAGAATTTCAGATTGTGGAAGGTACAAATGGAATTGCTGCTGATTAAGCAGGATCTCTCACTCGCACTAGTCAGGAAAACCAAAGGAAAAGGTTCGATGTTGGACGAAAAGTGGGAGAAATTGGATAGGAAAGCAAGGGCCACTATTTTTCTTTTGCTGTCAAGCAATGTTCTCTTCAACGTTTCAGCTGAGAAGACATCTAAAGAGCTATGGGATAAGCTCTCTAACAAGTACAAAATGGCATCGGCATCGAACAAGGTATTCATCCTAAAGAAGCTATACAATTTGAAAATGAGAAAAGGTGGGATCATGTTGAATCACCTCAATGAATTCAATACTTTGGTCACTCAATTGATTTCAATGGGTATCAATTTAGATGATGAAATTAAAGCAATTTTTTTATTATGCTCTTTACTGAATAGCTAGGAAGGGGTTGTGATGGCAGTTAGCACTTCGATGGCTGCCAAAAGTAAATTAAAATTTGATGATGTTGCAGCCACTTCTCAATGAAGACATGAGGAGGTAGAACCAAGAACCCTCTTTCGGTGATGCTTTAACTGCTGTAAGCACTGGCAATAGGGGACGGAGTCAAGATAGAGGCAGAAATAATAACAAAAAAAAGGTCCAAATCTGTCAGAAGATCGAAGTCCAGGGGCAGAAATGGAGAATGTTGGTTTTGTGGCAAAGCGGGTCACACAGAAAAGAATTGTTGGAAGTGGAACTACAAAAGGCGCAAGAAAAGGTGAGCAATAATGAAGCCAACATTGCATATGACAAAAATGAAGGTATTCTAGGTTTATCAACGAGTGACACTACTGCAGATTCGTGGGTGCTTGATTCTAGTGCTTCTTTTCATGCTACTCCATGCCGGGGTCCTTTCACGAGCTATCAAGAAGGTCAATTTGGTAAAGTTTTTCTTGGTGATAATAAAGAATGTGAAATAGTAGGAAAAGGTGATGTGATATTGTCTTTGAAAAATGGAAATAAATGGATCTTGAAAGATGTGAGACATGTTCCTACGCTAAAACGAAATTTAATATCAGCGAGTCAGTTTTATGCTCAAGGGTGTTATGTCAAATTTTTTTTAGATACTTGGAAAGTAACCAAGGGTGTATTAATGCTTGCAAAAGGCTGCAAATTGGGTAGTCTTTATGTGTTAGAATGTCATGGTGAAGTGGGAGTTGCAATGGCGGTTGTGGACAGCAACTCAGACCTTTGGCATAAGAGGCTCAAACATATGAGCCAAAAGGGACTTGACGTTATGTTTAGGAGGGATCGACTTCCAGGTTTGAAGTCCGTTGATTTGGAGTTTTGTGAGCATTGTCTCCACGGAAAACAAAGGCGAATCAGCTTCCTAAAGACCGGTCATGACAAGAAAACATCACCCTTGGAGCTTGTGCATTCCGACATTTTTAGACCTACGGAGGTAATATCTTTTGAAGTGCAAATTATTGTCTCTTTTATTGATGATTGTACTCGTAAAGTGTGGGTAGACATGATGAATAGAAAATCAGAAGTTTTTTCAAAATTCAAAATTTTCAAAGCATTGGTTGAGAATCAAACTAGGCATAAAATCACATGTTTGCAAACTGACAATGGGGGAGAGTTTTGTTCTTTGTAGTTTGATGTTTTTTGTGCAGATAATGGCATTAGACAGATCAAAGTAGTCCCATTCACTCCTCAAGAAAACAGTACAGCCAAGAGGATGAATAGAACCATTCTAGAGAGGGCTCGATGTATGCTCTCAAATGCAGGCCTAAGCAAGGAATATTGGGTGGAGGCAGTTACCACAACGATATATTTGATTAACAGGAGCCCCTCATCCAGATTGGATTTTGATATTCCCGAAGAGAAATGGTTGGACAAACAAATTTCTTATTCTCATTTACAAGGTTTTGGCTGTGAAGCATTCGCTCATGTTCCTAAGGAAAAGCAAACAAAATTGGATTCAAAGACAAGGCGATGTATATTTGTTGGCTATGGAGAAGACAAATATGGTTTTCGTTTGTGGGATCCCATCGCTAAGCAACTTGTTTGCAGTCAAGATGTGGTATTTAATGCAAAAGTCTTTCCAGGTCTGCAAAAACAAGAGATACCTATAAAAGAATTTGTACCTATTGATGATCTTTTTACAGACAAAATACAATTTTTAATAGGTCTAGTATAAGCTCTCAGCCTTCCTTTGTTTATCCGCCGCCCCCAAATATTGGTACATAGCCTTTAATAATTCCTGCGCAGCCTTCAAATGTGATTTCACCACCTCCTTGTGTTAGTACACACTCTCCTTGTGTTGGAGACAAGGTGCAGCATGGTCTAAAAGAGCCGCCCCCCTTCAGAAATTCAACGCAGCCTGTGGACTCTTTGTTTAATTCAAACTCCACACACCCTCTACATGGTTCATTGCAGCCCCCAAAAGATAGTGCACCATCCTCTTATGTTAATATGCAGCCATCAACAACTGCGCAGTTTTCAAATAAAAATGAGCAGCCTCCAATAGGAAATTCACAGTCTCTTAATATTTATGCACAGCCTCCCTTGACTTATACACAGCCTCCTCTAGTCATTGTGCAACCTTCTCATGTTAAAGTGCCACCTTTAATTGTTCATTCGCTGCCTGTTGGTAATGAGCCTCCAACAAATTTGTCGCTGCCTCCTTCAAATTCATCGCTGCCTTTAGAACAAATGAGAGTTGTGTCCAGTTTGGCACAAGGTAATCAGCAACAAGGCAATAACAAGGAACAAGGCAATTTACCAACACAGGGTAACTTGAGGGAGCTAGCACCTCAATCAAGGAGATCAACTAGGCAGAAAAAGCTTCCATCTAAATTTGATTACTATGCATTATTGCTCTCAGATCAGGCAGAGTCAGCGAGTTTTTGTGATGCTTGCAAAGACACAAATAATGCACAGTGGATGGAGGCTATGCAAGAAGAAATGGCCTCTTTACAGGCCAATGATACTTGGGATTTGGTGAAGCTCCCGCCAAATCAGAGACCTTTGAAGAACAAGTGGGTATATCATGAAAAGAGGAATATGGAGGCAAACATTGCTACCGGGCCAGATTGGTAGTGAAAGGTTTTGATCAACAAAAGGGGATTGACTTCAATGAAATCTTCTCACCCGTCATCAAATGACCACAATTCGCATAGTCTTGGTATGGTAGCTGTATGGGATCTTGAGCTTGAACAACTTGATGTCAAGACGGCATTTCTACATGAAGATGTTGAAGAAGATTTGTATATGGAGCAGCATGAAGGTTTTATAAAACAAGGGCAAGAACATTTATATTGCAAATTGAAGCACAGTTTATATGGGCTCAAGCAAGCCCCAAGGCAATGGTATCGCAAGTTTGATAGCTTCATGGCTGAGCATAAATTCATTCGTTGCAAATCTGATCCATGTCTTTACTTCAAGTGGCTTGCAAATGGTGAGTTTGTCATACTTTTACTTTATGTTGATGACATGTTGGTCACTAGTAGCAACATGAAGGTTGTTAGGGAATTGAAGCAACATTTAGCTCAGCGGTTTGCTATGAAAGATTTAGGGGCAGCCAAGAGGATTCTTGGCATGACAATAATCCAAGATAGACAGCAAAGACAAATTAGATTGACTCAAGAGAAGTATATTGCTAAAATTTTGGACGAGTTCAATATGACGAATGCCAAGACTGTTAGTAACTCCATTGGCTGATCATTTTTTATTGTCATCAGCCATGTGTCCTCAAACTCAAGAAGATCAAGAACACATGAAGAGTGTTCCCTATTCACTGCAGTTGGTAGTCTCATGTATGCCATGGTTTGCACTTGTCTGGATATTGCCCATGTAGTGGAAGTTGTGAGCAAATTTATGAGCAATCTAGGTAAACCTCATTGGCAGGCAATACAGTGGATATTCAGGTATCTCAAAGGTACTTCAGATCATGCTTTGTGTTTTGGAGGACAGGATACTCAGCTAAGGGGGTATGCTGACTCCAATATGGCCAAAGACTTGGACAAACAGAGGCCTACAACAGGTTATGTGTTTACATTTGTCGGGGCCGCAATTAGTTGGATTTCACGTTTGCAACAGGTAGTTGCACTCTCTTCCACTAAGGCTGAATACATTGCTCTCACCGAAGGAGCAAAGGAGATTATATGGCTACAACGGTTATTGGGCGAATAGCTGTGTAAGCAATCTGTTTTTACTCTGTTTTGTGATAGCAACAGCGCTATTCACTTGGCAAAGAACTCCGCTTTTCATAATCGAACTAAACATATAGAGTTGAGATATCACTTTATTTAGCATGTACTTGAGGAGGGTAAGTTGCAGGTAAAGAAGATTGCACGAAAATGAATTTGGCGGATGCTTTGACAAAGATTATTCCAAGGGAGAAGTTCGAGTTTTGTACAACTTCTCTTGGCGTTGTCAAGTTCTGACAATAAGCCTGAAGTGGGGGATAACTCTACGCAGCTCTCTTGCAGCCAAGATTGGACTTCAAGTGGGAGATTGTTGGTGTAACGCTTACCTGTATATATTACAGCCCAATCCTCATGTTGGCATAACACTTCTACCACCTCTCACATACCTCTTAATGTATCGACCACCACTCTTTTGCCTCTTGATATACCAAGGATAAATATAGTTATGAGTCTTCTAGAATTATGTGAGTGTGTGAGAGTATGCTGCTGAAGATATATTCACAGCTGCAGATATATTTTGTAATGGAGTTTTTCATTTGGGTTGAATAGAACAGAGCCATCCCCTGCTCTATGTGGACGTAGCCAATTGGTGAACCACGTTAAAAAACTTGGCTCTTCTCTTTTGCATCTGTTTTGTGTTTGTTTATGTGTTTGATTTAATTATTTGCTTTTGTCTATATTTTTTTCTTCGCTCAACACCTTTAAACCATTTAACATGCCTTTACCCAAGGGAGCGACTATCCATAATAGGGGTCGGCCACATTAGAAGTATTTAAATTAAATTTAATTAATTTTAATTTCCCCAAAGTGATGCGACTCCTTAGAAGAGTCCGCCTATCCAAGAGAGGTGGCGCTTCCTTAAGGGGTCAGCCCCTATAAGTTTATTTTAATTTTATTTCAATCACCAATATAGGTGCCACAAATTTGCAGGTCGGCCAACATTGATAACATAGATTAAAATATGATAAATATTTCTCTTATGGAAACCTTGGTGCTTCCTTTTCTTCTCATAGTTGGCCAGGAATAGTAATTAAAGGATGGTGATTTAGTAGCCTTTGGACTTAACAAATTCTTATCACCACATTCAATTTCCTTCTTGATATCAAAATATTTAGACAGTAATTATGTTTCACGTCAATGACAATTAATTTTCCAACAAATCATCTCACTAACTAATTAAAAGTATTTATTCTAGATATGTGGATAAGTGGTAGTGGTAGTGGTAGGTAGTTGAGTATCATATAATAATGTAAATAAGAGACTCATATGAGATAATGTGAAGAATATGTTTGAATCTTATATTGATTTTGATTGTGAAGTGGCTTCATTCCATTGAGAAGCATTGCATGGTGTTGCCTTACCACAAAGATTTGATAATATATTAGAATAATTTCATTTTGAAGTTGTAAGAGTGATCTATTATTTAAAATATTTTATTATTATTTTTATGTAGATTCTTAACAGTTTGAAATATTAAAAAGAGGTAATATAAATATTAGAGGGTGTTTATCCTACAAAGAAAAAGAATCATCTACATGAATTAGGGTTCAAATCCACCGAATTACTTATGAAATTATCTTTAGATGGCTAAGGGACAGAACCTCACAAAAATTAAGAAAACTGTAAATATTGGCGAACCTAGCTTGAGATACATCAAATAATGAGCAAATTCTGTCAAATTTTTTGCTAGTCTACAGTTTATTTTTGAAAAAACGTCCAATATTATTCTGCTGGAAACAAATAGAAAGGTCTTTTCATGTTAAAAAGTCATGGTGAATACTAATAACGCTGTGTGGAAACGCTTACATCATGTCCCCATGCGGCTGCTTAACTCCATTTTCTACTTAAATTTAAGCAGCGGGGGTGTTCCCATGCATAAATTTTATTATAAGGAAAGGATAATTTGGAATCTTTTCCTATTTTAATGGAGCAACTACTTTTTAGGAATTGAAAATAAGCTGTGGAAAAAGAGGGGGGGCTGGAAATAAGCAGCAACTGCATATTGCTAAAAATCCACGTGGCCCCACAAATTTCTTTTCCCTCTTTTTTAATATTTGATTTCATTTTTCTTTTTCTAATTTTTTATTGTACAAATTATTATTAATACTATTAATACAAATTTAAGCTGGCTGCTTAAAAATTAGGAGAAAAATTAAGAATTCATGGGGCCATCAGCTCCACAAATAACTCCTAAATAAGTTGAGCAGTGGCTGCTAGCCAAAATAAACTAAGCAGCATGGAGACATGAGGTTAGTGAAGTAAATATACATTTGCGTAGTTTCTAGTTAACGTAAAGATAGGTGTATATAACATTCAGAAAGAAAAACTGACAAGATACCCTACCTGCAGATCAGAGGGGGCGGGGATGTCTAGGGTTTCGAGGACGTCCCTTATCTCGCGTTCTTCCAGAGTGTTCCACGCTACGTTCGTCAGGAATTTCAAGCAGGCTTCCGCGCAGTCCGTAAACACTAATCTTGCCGAGACCGCTAAAATATTCAGAGCTTCGCGCACGCTGCCGAAGGTTTTCAAAGCGAGGGTATCGGAGTACATGAGGCGCAGGCATTCTTGCCACGCGGCCATGTCTTCCTGACAGTCTTCTATGCGAAGAATTGTTTTGGTTGAGCTCGATTCCTGGTTGTTTGCGGTCCATCTGTCTGAAAGGCTGACTCGAAAATACTCCGATTTCTTTTGAACGATTTCTGAGTGGAGGCCTATGCAGAGTTTCGAAGCGGGGATCTCTGGGTTATCAGCGTTGGACTGCTTCGAGAGTAAGTAGAGGACAACGTCGCTGCCTTGTTTGTTCCCCAGCAAGTAGACAATTTCCTCCTCTTGTTCGCCCGCCATGGCATGGCCTCGCTCTTTTTACTTTAACAGTAGGGCTTTAATTAGGCCATTTCGTTAATTTTTTTATTTTAAATTGACTAATCATATTGATGAGTTTTCTACATTATCCTTGTCGAATCCATGTGAATATTCTTTAGAATATCTTCAAGATTTTTAAAATTTTATAAGATCTATTTTCACGACTTTTTACTAGCCTATCTTTATTAAAATGATTATTTTAAATATTATTATTATAGTTAGATTGTACAAATAATAAAATAAAAAATAAATAAATTATATTTTTAGTTATTTATTAAATATAAGGTTATAGTGAATTGGAAAGTTTTTAAAAAAGATTATGTGAGTTTTTATATTAATGTTTTAGGTCACATTCTCTAATTTATCATTAAAAGAGGAGAAATTTTTTAATGATGGATCATAAAGTGTGATCCAAAATGTTGATGCAAAAATTCACACATTTTTTCTCAAAAGCTTTCCAATTCATCTATAATGCATTGTGGAAATATCATATGACTCTAATAAATTTACAATGTTTAGATTCAAGAAGTTAAGAGTCTTGATTGTTTTAGATACTTCTAATTTCTTTATAAGTTAAATCCTTATAAACTCAATCAATTTGTAACTTATGAACTTAATGAGCAATTTTTTGACAATAGTTTGTCATCTGCATTATTTGGTGGAGCTAGCCCTTAAGAACAATAACTTTAGCTAGATGATGTTGTTGAAAAGAAATTGGTGTTGAAACATGACAATGTTTGACCTTAGCAACAACTATATTTAGTGAATGGTACCAAAGCAAATTTCTAAGTGAGACCAACTACAAGTTTGGTACCTTGGTTGGCTAGGAGAGCCATGGTTTTTTAGTCTTCAATCCTCTCCTCTTAGCTTGTTGCTCTTATAATGTCTTAATGGGTGATTACAAGTCTAGATTGGTTGTTGTTGCATGGGTTTCTTGATATGCATGTCATCATCAAATGATTGCCTTAGCAAATGTAGGACTTCATGCAATTGCTCCTCACTTCAAAGGCTATGGACTATCTAAGTCTAGCATTCCCAAATAGAGAAAGGAAAGCATGTTCATCTTATGGAAGACATGGTCAAACTTCGTGATGTTTTTAGCATTCAAAATTTGAGTACCCTTTTTTTAGTCAATGAACTTCTATGACCTTGATAATCTAATCTAATTCCAAATTCATATCCAATTTTTTTTTTCCCTAAGGTTTATAAGTATTTGTTGTCCCTATGGATTTTTAAGTGAGGATTGCATACAATTAGTCTCTCATGTACCCTAAACAAGTGAGAAACATTGTAAGATTGAGTATACCTTATTGAGAACCTTATCTAATCAGTCAATAAATGTATTATTTTTTATGCTAACTTTCCTTATACTTTTCTTTTGATTCATATAAACATATTTATTATTATGTCACGCTACATGTGTCTCTTTTATATGACACAACTAGCTTACTTAACTTACATTCTTGAACTAAATGAGGCAAGTCCTCAACATCACACAAAATCCCTATAATCAACATATTTTTGTAAGTCAACCACCAAGGACTACTTATATATCTCGTATAGATAATTAGGGGCATGTAGCTCTCCTAAATAGTTGCATGTTTAGATTTTATCAACATGTTGGATAAATTTAATTTTACTCAAAGCATGATTTTCATGAGTTTCCATTATCATCAACATGGAAGTTAAAAAAATATACAAAGTGTTTACCACCTAAGCTATTTGTGATTCAAATTTTATATTTTAAGTACATAAATCTCTCCATGTCATTTGTAGCCTAGACATTGATCAAAGCAACTATCACCCACAAACACATGACATAGTTTGCATATATTTTGGCAACCCTTGAGGAAAACTCATCATCTTTGATGTTTTAAAGTGCCAACATAGTCATGTTCTATCTAACTACACTAATCCATAATTAAGTTACATCATAATATAAAAAAAATTCTTATGAGAGAATTGTTTTGACAATTATGAACAAATTGAAACTTCCTTTAAGTCAATCCTTAGAATTTTTTTTGTACAAATGTGATAATGTTGCATAGGTGCTTAGCAACTTAACTATTTTAAATCTATTGATATCCCATATCAAGCATGCCTAAAACATACAATACTATTTTCATTCCAATCTAATTCTATATATATATATATATATAGTTTCAATGGTGTTAATATAATGTAGGTTAAGTGATGGATGATATTATTATCCCTAGAACCCAATTATACACTATCCTCACTTTATCACTTCATTTTTCTTACAATAACTAAGATGCAATGTGACCTAACGAAGATGTCTAAAAGGAAAGTGTGACAATGTCCTGACTAATCTACAATGAGGAGAATAATGTAAATAAAATATATCTAAATAATTTAGTATAGAAATGACATGAGAGAGAGAGAGAGAGAAAACACAAAATTTACCCTACCTAAACCCTTGTAAAGAAAGAACCCATCCTCAAAAGTAAACACCTAATGTATTATTCAATAAGAGGTGTTACAATGCAATATCAAAGCCTCGATGCTTCATAGGATATCTATATACTTTGAATATAGAGAAATTTTCATTACATAACCATGCTCTAAGATTGAATATTTTAATGTAAAAAATTGCATACCTTAAAATTATCAATTTATGTCCTAGGATCACTTTGATTTATACCTCTTGTATACTTATGTTTTAGGATCATTTTAGCCCAACCATGGCCCTTTACCCACTCATAATGCCTTGTTTTATGTGTTCCCTTATGTTTGTTTTATGTTGTTATTCCCATCCAAGGTGAAGTTTTGGAATGCATTATTCTTAGACACTAGTGTGATGCATGAATATACATGTAATGTGCTAATGTCCTCTAATTATATAATAGTATAACATTCATTTTCTAACTTTCCATTGTCCCTTAAAATTCTAAAAATTTGTTTGTAACCATTGTTCGCCCACTTTTTGGAGGTTGAACATCCACCTTTACATTTGGAATGTCTATTAGGCTTCCCTCTCATTCTTCCCAAGAAGATTGGATCCTCATTATTCATGAAAACTTGAACTCTTCTATGCAACCTACAATATTTTTCAACTCTCTATAGCATGTTGTTGCATTCCAATATTCTAGCATGCCTCCTTGACCTCACAAGCCTCTTCCATTGTTATCATGAAGATTAATTTGTTGTTCTTTATTCTTCTCTCTTTGTTTACTATTTAGTATTTTCTTGTTTCCTTTGACATTATGGAGTAATCACTTATTTTTTCCTTCCATACTCACTAGGTTGTTTCTCCCCCATAGACCAAGGATTAATGCTTGTAGATTTATTTGTTTTATTATTACTGTTCTTAGTCCTAGACACGAATAGGGTTTAAGAAAACACACTCTTCAATCTTCCCTCATTCTATTGGCTTCTCATAGAGGCTAAAAGACTAAAATAGGTTCTTAACCTAAAGGCAAGTTCCTAAGCAACCCCAACCTTCCTTTATGTCCAAATTATACACTTCTCGGAGCTTATCTTACACTAAGGTTTAAGTTTTGTCTTCTTGTCTTTGTTAGTATAATATTTCACTTAAAATAGTTATTTTTAAATTTGTTTTTAAAATTCATGTACCTTTTTATTAGTTCAAGCATAATATTATGCTAGTGTGATTATGTATTCCTATGTGCAAGTCATATGGATTCTAGAAAGTACTTGAGTTCTATATTGACTATAGATGATAGTGTGTGGACTAGATGATATTATGAGAATTAGACAATAGCACATCATGCTAGCATCCTATCATTGGGATAATTTAGTTTTTCTTTTGGTTCCTTTTTATTTTTGTTTCTAGTTCTAATAACTATTTTTAGTTTATGTATTTTATTTTGTTATTCCAATTTTAATTCCCAACTCTATTTATGTAATTTAAAAGTAAACATAGCTTAAATTCTCTTTCAGGTTTTTGTAAACCCACCAATTTGAAAGAAAAATATTTTATCTCCTTCCATTTTCTTCCAAACATAAAATAAAATTTTATCTTTTCTTAAAATAATTTAACCTTCTAAGGAAAATATTGGAATCCTTCAAACAAATCACCTACATCTTTCCTTATTGACCTTATCTTTTATTATTAGTGTCCTTTTCTCATGTCTCACATACCCATGAGTGGCTTTGTCCTTTATGACAACCCTCTCTTTGATGAAGGCTTCTTTCTTACCAATAACGAGTCTTCTCTCTTTTCTCCTTCATCTCATGATGTATCCTCCTCTTCTTTCTCCACTTATTCTCTTTTTTAGAGGATGCTCCTTTTATTTCTAAGTATAATATTTAGCATGCTAAAGTCATTGATTACTTTCTTAAAGTTATCTTTCCTACTCTTCAACTAATGCTCTCCTCCTTAGTGATGAGGCATTTTCAAATCTTGACTATAGTCTCACATTGAATTTTGGTACCTTGGTTGGCTAGGAGAGCCATGGTTTTTTAGTCTTCAATCCTCTCATCTTAGCTTGTTGCTCTCATAATGTCTTAATGAGGTGATTACAAGTCTAGATTGGTTGTTGTTGCATGGGTTTCTTGATATGCATGTCATCATCAAATGATTGCCTTAGCAAATGTAGGACTTCATGCAATTGTCCCTCACTTCAAAAGCTATGGACTATCTAAGTCTAGCATTCCCAAATAGAGAAAGGAAAGCATGTTTATCTTATGGAAGACATGGTCAAACTTGGTGATGTTTTTAGCATTCACCCTTTTTTTAGTCAATGAATATATGAACCAAGACAATGAAAGCACACATAGGTTCAAGTGACCAAACTTATCCTCAAATATATGATCCACTCTAGATGCATGAGAGTGAAGACCAATCAATGGTAGTGCAAGCTCATCTGGAGAAAAATGAGAGAAGGCATACAATAAGAGGCATGATGTACTGTCCTAACTGCAAGAATATCTCTACTGTGTAGGTCTCTGATAAGCACTAAATTTGGAGTGAACTCTACTATCTTACTTGCCCTACTACGTGCAATCTAATAGGTGGAAAGGAGATTAGAAGATAATGAAGGGACATGTAAAGTACATCATGAAATGTGCCACCATCAACATATATGTATCCTTTCCTCGTAACAATCATATAAGTGTTATTCCCCATCAAAATATGTAATAATGTGCAAGGCTCATATGAAGATAACATACCTGAAGACGAAGCCATGTGATGCGAGGCTCCTTAATCAAGAATCCATCTATTGGACTATAGATTGGTGGATGCAAAGAGAGTGTGGAATTTCATCTTGTCGACTCTATGTGACATGGTGGCTAACCCTAATTATGAAGGTTCTAAAGTGGAAGAAGAGGATGAAGGCAACTGAATATGATTCTTTTGTAGAAGATGCTTCAACTCATCAATCTGCTTTGCATTACATTGATGCTCATCATGTCCCGTCTTTGTGCAATATGCACTTAGATGAGTCTCATTTAGAAGAGGAAGAAGAATACGAGGAATGTGATTCCTTGGCTTTCTCTTTCCTTAGTTTCTTTCCCTTTCCATTTGAAGCCTACATATCTCTAGTTCCTGGTGATGCAATAAGAGCCTATGATTTGGAAGACTTCAATGAGCCCATCTGTACCAACTTTTCTTGCTCCTAAGTGAGTGATGTAGAAAAATCATCAAGTGAAGGCATAGTGAATCTGGAACCAAGTGCATCTCTCGTGACATAAAAGGTAAAACATAAATTGAATAATCAGGACCAATCTTGGCAAGGATGGAAAGAATCTACTGAGTGTCCTCTTTTTTAATACCACATTGTGTCAACTGTAATTTGAGAGACTTGAGTTTGGTGAAGAAGTCTTGAATTCTATCAAAATCTCAAGGATTCAAGCTGATAAGCTAATTCTCCAACTGAAATCCTCTCATAGTATCCTGCTTCCAAATAAGGACTCTGATTGAATCCAAATATGATTGGGTGTGATGCAAGATTCAACATGAAAGAGAAGATCAGGAGACATAGCAACAACTTGAGGTTCAAGTTTTGTGCCCATGGTCACTCTATATAAACCCGATTTCTTCAGATGTATCTCCATTTGTAATTTACAACTATAGTAGTTGTATGGAGTGAGTGGAGAATATGTGTTGGATCCATGATGAAAAATTACAGTAATAAATTGATACAACAATACAAATCCCCTCAAAGCAGAACAATTCCTATTTGATCCCCAAAAAATTGACCTATTTGCATATTTTCCAAGATAATAACCAAAAAAGGAAAATTTGAGACCTGATTGAAATAAAAATTACTTGGTTAATGTTTTGGAAAAATAGGTCTGAGATCTGTGAAGAGGATTGAATTGGCTTTCCAATGTCGCTTGAATAAAAAAATCTAATCACTGAGTCAAAAGTTATGCCCTCTTGAGTGAAAACAACTTGATTTGACTTCAGAGGCCTATAAATTAAATCATTATAAAAATATGGAAAAATTACCTACACCGTCATATCGGGATTGAAACCACCTTTCCAACAATATAAAGTTTAAAAAAAAATGGATCTATTAGATGCCCAAGTTATACTTGATTTATTAAAAGTTGCCCAATTTGGCCTCTAGGTCAAACAAGGAGCTAAAAAAATAGCCCCCGATCCTATCATGGACTAGGCGATTGGTGTTGGGTGTTGAACAATGGGCCCTAGCCCTTGGTCACCCACATGACTAGGGCTGGGCATTGAGGGGCAGAGCAACGCTTGTGGCAGAGTAGTCAGCTAAGCGACGATGGAGGTGGTGTGGGAGTGAAGTTATGGCAGCAGGAATGAAGGGTGGATAGAAGAATATTCCTATAAATATTCTAGAGGAATATTCCAAATATTCACCTTTGAAAAACATGCTAAAAAAATATTTTTTGTCTATTGACTTTTCCTAAAATTTTGTTGTTTTTTTAATTTTGCTAGGAATTAAAAAAAACCTACATAGTGATTTTTTTACCTATTTGTGCAAGCGATGGTGGCATATGACATATGACACTATACAATCATACAAATCCATACAATTGTATGATATTTATACCTTGAAACTTGTGCAAAAAAGTTCTAAAATCAAAGTCATCGATTTTTATAAAGCGATAGTCATTTCTTAGGTTTTTGACCTTCTAAGCGTAATGAAAAGGTCTTTTCACTCTAGGATGCACCAATTTTTTTCTCAAGGCCAAATTCATCAAATTTTAAATAGGAGGCTATAGATCTAGAGCTCTAATACCATGTTAGAGTTGATGGTTGAACCCAACAACTCCCAAAATTCACCTGTAAGTAATTATCCTATCACAAAGAGAGATCAAAGCAAGATGATGTGCTCAAAAACTTGAGAAATTGTATTGATGTAATAACCTAAAAACAAATGATTATAGTGAAGGTGAATGCTTATAAAAGCAAAAAGAGAAAAGCCTAGATTAAAATTTGATTAGATTGAGACAAGTGTCATCATCTAATACAATGAGGCAACATGTGCTAAATATAGCTCAATCTAATAATAAAAAAGCAACTCCTAAGTTTAGGTTAAGTAATTAAAGTATAAAGTTATCTAATAATTAATTAATGATTAATTAGTTATTAGGTAAAGACCTATTTACTCCAACAGATACCTCTTGTGGTTTCACTTGAGACCTAAATTTATTTACATTTCTAATTTACACATACTATTTTAGATTTTGTACTTTTCACTTGCTCTTGCCACTTTGGGGGGCCCGAGGTGATGCAAGGTTCTTGTTTTATACTTTTCACTTACTCTTGTTATTTTATGTTCTTCTATACTCTTTGTAGGTTACATACATTCATGATTATCCCAATTAGGGATCAAAAGTGGAGGCATCTTCCATACACACAAATGTAAGTATATTAGATTGCATCTTTGATTTTTTGTTGATTTTCTTAGATTTTTCATGCTCAAGTGTCTCATGCTTATGTTTTATACCTATTTTATCATGCTTATGATCACTTTTTATATGCACATTATCATTATTTATTTTACCCAATCTCTCTTTCTCTCCTTGATTCATGTATACACCTTTCAAGAACACATGAAATTAGGAGGCATATTATTACCAATCATTCTCAAAGTTTCTATGTAGTTCATAAGAAAACTTTAGATCATTACTTGAGCTATTTTTTACTAGTTGTGTTTATCTTTATCTTTTACTTTGTTATGCTTGCTCATATAGATTCACAAGCACACCAAAGTAGTAGGGATGTAATGATGAAAAGATTAAATCTTTTACTTTTATCCTTTGTCTTACATCACTTTGCATGGGCATCCTAGATTCTTTCCCCTAACACATGATTTCAATTGATTTGGTGCTCCACTAAACCTGAAACTCAACTTAACCATAAAATAACATAACATTTTCTTAGACAATTCCTATATCCAAAATTATTAGTTTTTGTCATGTTTAAAATTATGGATGTGGATCTAGCGTAGGTCATTTACATAGCTACATGATTGATCCAAGTTTTTAAAATCTAAATTTAAGTCTAGGCCTAATTTGACTCAATTCCAACTAGTTGTCTTGTGCTGACTATCACACCAAAAAATTCAAATTGTGCACCTAGGCCATGTATATAAGGACATCACCCCCAATCATTTATCATCACTTAACACTAAGTTTTTCCTATCCCCCATTTGGAATCACTCACTAGTAACATTTCCTCTCAAAACCGTTCATCCCTCTTTTAGCAATACCATTTTGTGTCAATTTTTTGAATGCCTCAACCTTTTTATCAACAAGTTCTAAAACCCTAGTTCTTGCATTAGGCCTCTTTATTATCCTTTTACATTTTGTTCAAGTATCAAGTTTCAAACACTTATCACCATCAAAACTACATCATTGCCATTTGTATTTGATGCTTGATGTCTTCCAATATTTATCAAAATTATTGATTTGATCAATATATTTTATCTCAGGCAAAGATCCTTGCATAACAAACTCCAATGGTATTCCTCAATGCTACAAAGTTTTTCAATTCCAAGTGTATGTTTAGTTAATTCTTTTATTGCAAGTTATAAGTGCATAAAAATCTCATTTGCAAGTATCAAAGGTCTACAAATCATAGGGTCAAATCTATAGATAGAGTTTAGTTTGAGATAAGGTCAAATTTATAGTTGTTGAGAATAGTGTTGTTGATATGTCTTTAACCTAGTTTTTGCACACTCACATAACTCACAAATCACAATCATTGCATCCTATTCATCTTAGATCTCTAATATCATAATTGAGCAACAATCATTGGTCATAATCTTTTTTAGTCTCTTCATTTCCACTTTCAAAATATTATTTTATTATTTCTTTTTACATTCTATTTTCAATTCAATCATCTATATGTTTCTATCTCAATGCCTTTATCTAATACAATATATTTATAATTACTTATTTATATTTGTCCTAATATTTTATGTTATTCCAAGGATATATAAACTAGTATAGATATCTTAAATACATCCATTTAAAAGAGGCTAGAGATATCTCTCTTGGTGTTTGGTATTTTAAGATAAATATTTTAAAAATATTTTATCTACAATTTTAATAAATTATCTACTTCATATCAATAATGTCAAAGTTTACATGTTATTTTATTTCTTAAATTACAAAATAATTAAATATTTTTTCTATAATTTTGAAAAAGAAATAAAAACAAAACAAATTATTTACTTCATATATTTATAAATAAGAGAAGTATTAATTTAAACAATTAAATAAATGAAAAAACACATAAAGCTATTTTATTTTACTTTTGAACTTATTTATTTCTAAGACCTATAAAACACTTGTAAAATCATTATAAAAAATAGAACATTTTTAACTTACTCTATACTCATTTCATTATTTTATTTTATTTAAAAAGACAATGATAGGATGGAAACAATTTTTATTTTATTTTGTACATTTACATTTATAGAATGAATGTTTATGGTTTTAATTGTGAATAATTTTTTGAATTGAAGTTTCAAATCACACTCAGTGATCCATCATTGTCCTCGTCCAGATGATGAATAACTATTATTTTTCATGGACTGTGAAAAAATTATCCTATTATTTAAATTTATATTTATTATTAAATATTAATAATTTACAATATAAATAATTATCAAATTGAAAATAAAAGAAGATTTTTTTTTGTTAACACATTCTCTCACCTACTAATATTCCAAACCCACGACTTAAGGTTTCACAGCGAGGAAATAGTTCAAAGCTGCAACAAGGATTAGCGCTGTTAAGAGGTGACAAAACAGGCGAAAACAAATTTATTTGAAATACCGAGCTGACTACTGATTGGCAGACACGTCCGGTTAAAGCAATATCATGGTCTGCGAGAAGTGTAAGGAGCTGGATTCTTTCATTAGCTTACGAACAAAAGATTTTTCCGAAATAATTTCGCAAATCCATGATTTTTTTACAGATCTGTAATGTGTAATTACAGGCGAAAAGAAGCTGTCAAAGGTGATTGTACCTGACAAATGGAAAGAGGGTGCAAGCAATACTTCTGAAAGTGGGGGCCGTAAGGTCAATGAGAACAAGCTATTATCCAAGAAGCACAGGCAACTTACCCTAAATAACCAAACCCCTTTTCATTTTTAGGAGCCTTTTTAATATATTACAAATAAAAAACAACAATTTGAAAATTAAACAATATCACTAAGGGTTTGCTTAATTGGGGGACTAAATTCTTAATAACTGGATAGATAAACTGTGTTAAAATACGCATGATTAATCTGTTCAATTAATGTGTATGTATACACACTCATATTATTTGGAAAGATGATAGGTACGATGTTTTATTGTATATGAATAAATTAGATGGATGCAATTTGTGTATATACACATACTGTATCTGTTCATTATTTAGGAATTTAGGATAGCGTATGTTTATCATTGTTGCTGGGAGGCTTGGGATTCGAGTACCAGTAAAGAGATGGGAACTCATTTTGAAATAGGGTATGGAGCATACGAATAAGGGTATATATATTGTATGCAGACTGTGTTTGTCCAATTACACTAAATCCAGGTATTCAATTAAGAATAATATATGTAAAATTTGCTTGATTGAGTTCCTGATATAATATAACCATAACCTCATTCATATACTTCTATACCCTATATATACAGGAATGGTACAGTGATGATAGGTTATAGGAATACATGAATAAGGTTATGTTTATATTACGTCAGGAGATGGGGGCACAGGAACAGTAATGTGATTGCTATTCCTGAACTTGGTTTTCTTGATGACTACACATATATTATTTTTTGTATTTGATCTGTTGTTATGAATCCACGCACAAGAATAAGCAGGCACCTTGTATGATTTTTTACTTTTTAAAACTTAGTTCTCTCTGTACTTACACAATTCTTATGAACTATTGCACCAGGTGGACACCGTATGGGACAGCAAAATGCACCATATGCAAGCAGCAATTGCACCAAGAGGGCAAGTATTGCCTGTCTTGTGCCTACAAGAAAGGTATGTGCTTAAAGATTTTAGGCTTCTGCTTAAGTAACAGTTTACCAGAATAAATTAGACAAAAAGGTATGTGCTGATAATACTGATTTGAATGACTACTGATTGACACTGCCATCCCTTGCAGGTGTTTGTTCTATGTGTGGAAAGCAAGTGCTTGATACGACCTCATACAAGCAGAGCAATGTATAACTACTTTTTTTGACATGTCTTTAATCTTCCGTTGGAGGCTGCAGTTTAGGGTGGAGCTTAACCCAAAATATAATGTAACTTTTGGTATGCAGTTTCATTATCCTTGGTCACATTGAATTTCTTTGCTCTGGGACCTGGGTTGTGAACTTTGGCACATAATCTATTTTAATGGCAAATTCCTACTTGTTGGCATTCTTTGGTTGTTTACTGGCTTTTGGGACTAAATGATTGTATATGCTTATTATTTATATGGTTGTTCTTCCTTCAATGTACTGTAGGTTGTCTTTGTTTCAATAATATTAAACAATTGGAATCCAAATAGAAATTTCACTTTTGAATATTGGAAGAGCTGAGTTTTAAAGTATGTGGTTCATTGATTATTCCTTTTGCTTCCCATAAGCAGAACCACTGACCATAATCATGATCAAGGGGATTCTCTGTGAAAAATCTTCTATGCATTATGAATAACACTCCGAACTTGGGATTGGGGATTCTTTAATTGAGGAAGAGTAGTCAAATGTCAGTTGGACAATATATTAGAAAGATGTATATTAGAAAATATTGAGAAAATAGGTCTAATGTGTTCTTTTGGATTAAAAAGTTTGCATCCATATTTTTGATTTTCTGAACTCCAAACCTCTCACATTTAATATTGTGTTCCATTCTGTCATGCCTTAGTTTCTTCTTAATATTGTTCTTGTTGGGATTTGTCATTTTGTCATTCACAAAACCACCAAAGAGGAAAGCATAAAAATACTAAGTATTTATATTTATAATTCCAGATTGATATCTGGTTTATGATGTTGACATAAACTCTTATGATATTTATGTTTGTTTTTTTTTGCACAAATTTATATATGCTTTAAAATGAAGTCACTATAGGATGTTGCAACAGTTTAGTGGTGATTTATATAACCGTAATTTGGTTTGCAAGGCCATTGCAGATCTTATAGTGTTGTGGCTGCTACTTCTATGTTTGGAACATGAAAGCACAATAAAATCCTAGTACATATGAGAAATTCCATTCCAACACGATATAATATGAATGCCATCCTATTCTAATCTTACATGGATACAATGGTCAAGTCCCTTATGGCAATGACCATCTCGAGATCGTTTGAAGTTAAGAGTGTAGCTCCATACCCAGTAGTTCAAGCATCTTTTTGTAATCCATAACTGGACTTTCCTTTGCTAAAGTGCCTTATGACTCAACCCATTCCTCTCCTTGCAATCAAACCATCCATCTTTTAAAACCATAAAAATATGCTAGGGAAACAAATTTAAGCTAGGATTCTATCAATGCGGATGTGACATGTGAAAAACAATTTGAAGTTACCTATTCAAGGTAACTCCAGAGGAGACATTGTTATTTATCAACAACTTTGGGTTTCTGGCAAGTGGATTTGGACTATCAAATGGTAAACTGATTCCTCTACTTAACTATTCTCATGTGACTAGTGTGTGTCAACAAAGAACCTCTTATACTGGATACTTGTTATCCACCACATAACAACTTTGAATCCTTTAATATATCATGGGGCATTGAAGGATCACATATTTGGAGCTTCTAAAAATAATTCTAAAAGGCCATACTTGCAATAGTCACACAATCTTCATAGAAATTCAAGTTGTAAAATTCTCCAGTTTGCAAACAGTCTGGGATTTGAAGAAGCAAAGAAAGTCCAAAGAGTGATGCAATATGTGAAAATCTACAAAAATCCATTAATTGCAGCAGTAATGATTCCAAAAAGAAGTGATAATGGCTACTATGAAGGAGTATTAAATAATGCCGTGTAAAGTGAAGGAAATCAAGCAAGACAAACCAAGATAAGATTTCAACTAAAATGCAAAACCAAATGACAATGATAAACTTAAGAGAATAAGGTAAAGAGTGGCAGGTCAAACATAAGTGCCAGGTAAATCAAGCTGTAGCAAAATGAAAACCAACAAAGATGAAAAGTGACAGAAAATAAGCTACCCCAAGAAGCAAGACCCAAAGGCTATGGGAATGCAAACAGGAAATAGCCAAGAGAAAATGGAGGAAAAAGAGATTTTAACTAAACTGAACGAAATGCACTCCAAACAATATCAATAATATGACCACCAATGGTGGTACGATGCACAGGGGTCAAAATCCTAAAAAAAATGCTAAATTAAATTAGGCCATTGATGTTCCAATTACTTAGCAAAATAAAAAATAATTGGGTTGTGATTATCCCACATTGACGATAATTGTTAGAGAAAAGGGGCTTAAAAAGCAGTACATGTACTAAAAGCTTTTCCAATTGGAAAGAGTCTAGAGGGCAAAATGGCCGAAGTGGTGGATGTTCAAATAATTGATTTTCCTCCTTATGTGTTGAAATCCAACAAAATTAAAAATCTTATGCCAATGTATTTGTGTGCGAGTTTTGCACTGTAAATAAATTATTGGTAATGATGTTTCATCCTTCTTTTATGGCTATTTGGGCCATCTGTGGATTTCTTCATATTCATTATGTTTATAATATTATATGAATCCCTTTGATTTAAATGGCTGTGTATTTTGATCTCTTTGTTAAAATCAGCTCCATTTGTTGCATTGTAAATTCTCTTAGAGATCCTTTCTATTGGTTGGTCATATTCAATACTTTTGAATGAAGTATTGAATGAATAATGGGCACAACATCTCCTTCATTTGCAAAATTTGTTGTGGTCAGTGAGACCAAAATCACAAGCAGTTAAACCATTGGTGAAAAGTAAAACCCTCTGCTTTATCATCCTCTGGAGAAAGTTTGTCCTGTCAAATATGCCAAAGTTCTACCCAATTATTTATAGTAGTATTCTCCCAAGATTTTATAATAGACTACATGCTATTCTGCCATTTGTTGGCTATCCCTTTTGCCATTATAATAAAACCATGGATTTTCCTTCCTTGATGAGGTCAATATAATCCGTTTCCTTAAACTAGCTTCTTCATTTTCTCATGGCTCCATCTGATTCAAATATGCATCTTTTGGTTTATCGATTGGAATCAAGTGTTGTTTATTGCATTGGAAGGGATTTTCTCCAAGTTTCAGTTTTACAGGTCAGTATATACTTCTGGTATTAAATGATCCTCGGTCAATAGCATATGTGTGATTCATGGGCTAAGTCGAAGATACTAGTGTTAACACCATATACACAATACTCACATCGGTTAAATATATGAAACACTCTTTTCAGTAGCATCACTAACATAAGAAACGAAGGCTAGCTTGTGATAATGTAGAACACAAGCACAACTGGCAGCTTATGCCTTATAGTATAGAAATAAGGCATGTGGCATTTTCTCAATCAAAGTAATTTTTGTGTGTGCTAATCCTTTATTGGATGATAGAAAAATGATGAGTAGACAAGTCTGTAAAGTTTCTCCTGAATCGCCATTTTCGTGTATGGAGGACTCATTCATTGAATAATATATTATTTGTGGCATTCTGCTTTTATAGAACAGTTCTACCCAACAGATGAAAGTAAATTTTCTCGAATGCAATTTTTTAATCTTTCCACTATATAAAACATTGGAAAGAAGTAGATGCAATGTAGCCAGAGGTTTGTTGAAAATTTGTACTTCATCCTTCTGGAATTATGTGGCAGAAAGGTCATGGATTCAGAAGTATCCTTTTAGGGTTCTCTTTTTATCACTAGTAATATTAAAGATTTATCATATTCCTAATAAAACAATGAAAATACATAATGTTATTTTTTGGTCCTTGAAGAAATTCTTTGGTTTAGATCCACATATAAGGGGTATCTGTTACAAGTTACAACAACCATATCTGAAGGCTCATACCATTATATGGCAAATCTTCACATTTTGTTATGTGAAAATGCAATTCAGTTACTGTTGAATCTTCTATTTCTAAATACTATAAAGTTACAGAGCAAATGTACCAGTTAAGGTTAAGCATCAGCATTTGTTATTTTAATATGCAAGTGTAGAATAATTAACAACCATCTTTCCATGGAACCTGTAAAGAGCTCATGATAATCATTGTACTAAGAATGTAGTACTTGTTTTGGCTTTATGATTTAAGGTGATTATTTGTTCACTTTATGCTTTGAATGGATTCCGCAATACACTTAATGATTTGTGCATTAAGATACTCACAAGAACAAACAGAGAACAAGACATTTTTTATACATTTGGTGATACTGAAATAAATCAAAGAGAATATGTTGGAAATTAGTGAAGTTTGGTTTTACATTAAAAAAGAAATGAGATTTTGTTTTTGGCGGGATATATATGTATACAGTGATACACCATAACTATAATTGTGATTTGAACTATTGAGCTAATATTAACTGTGGATTTATTTCCCACAAGGCACTGATCTTTTTGATGGCTCCGGGAAAATTTGTATATACCTGCTTAGTAGGTGTATGTGCATGTAGGCTTGCTTAGTACATTTTACTGAAATGCATCTTAGGGCCTATTAATTGTGATATCTGACATAGTGTAACTTATAATATTCCTCTTGTGGGAGGCTTATAAATAGGAGCTTTTTGCCTTAAACAATTTATTACAAGGATGTGATAAGTGATTGTGATGCGTGGTGTAATTTATGACTAGCATTTCTCTATAGTGTTCTTGTTCTGATATAATAATGCTTGGATGAATGTTATGCGATGGTGGATTAGAGTAGTTGATGTTTGTTTCTTCAATAATCTTGGTTAAATATTAAGGAGATTCACATTTGGTTCGAACATGGTTCTAGAGTGCTAGGGTTACCTCTCTGAGGTTTTGAAGCATTTTGGAGAGATCTATGTCTACAAAGCTGGAAGGAGCATTAAGAGTTTGAATTTTTCAAATTTGTGAAATGAGGCCAAATCTTTCTTATCTGTTTGATCTAGTGATAGATCTGGTTGCACGAAGGCTAGGGATCAAACAGTGAGTTCCAACTCTTTACACTTTGGGGATAGTTGAGGTAATTCGCATAATTGCATGCATAATTTTCCAACTCCATTTACAAACCTGGAAACTTCATGAAAATTTATGAGGGTGTATAGCTCTACACTTTCTTATTTTGCCATTCTGACCCCTTAGTTTTACTGTGGAAGTTTTCATTGTCTTTCCTTCTATTAACAAGATTTAAATTTTTAAATTCAAATTATTGTAATGTTCTGCAGAATATTCTCAGGGCTGCAAATTTAAATCTTTTAATAGATTTTGTTGTCATTGGTTGAGTGGCAGCAGTGTTGAGGAGGGGTAGACTGCAAGCAAAGGTTCTAGGTGGTGACACTGGGTCAGCAGCTTTTCTTTCTCACAATAAATTAAAGAAATGTTAGCCATCAGTGGCCCTTCAAGCAGTGCTACTAATATCACACTTTTGCAAGTGAAGAGTCAAGCTAGCTGGGTGGCTTCACAGGCCATTGAGAAGCCACTACTAATAGCACACTTGAATATTTGGAGGAATGCGATCAAGTGAAACTTGTGCGTTTGGGCATTATGTGTGAGGATAACACTGAGGAGAGCATATGGAGCATGAAAGGCATGCAAACAATAGTTTTCCATGTAAGAAGATGCATCAAGTGAATCTTGAGAGTGGAAGGTATGGTATGTATAGAAATAGGCATGTGGGCCTAGTTTTGAAGGAGTGAAGGGTGAGTTTTGGGCTATGCAGAAGTTGTGAAGGAGCATGTGGAGCTTTTGTGAAGGGTGAACAGTGGAGGGTGTGAAGCCAGGTTGTGGCATTTAACCACGAGAAAATGTGACAGGTTGGAGGTGATGCATAGACTGTGGTATAAGCTTACAGAGCTGACATTAGTACTCATGATAGGAGCAGTGTGTGCATGGAGACAAACAAAGGTAGGTATCTGTGGGAGAATCCCCAAGAGTGGACTATAACAATGTAGTAGAAGGATGCATGGAGGGGCATTGTGCTAAGAAGTCATAGGAACTCAAAAGACTACTTAAGGCAAGTGATAGGCAAACGGTAAGGCATTCAATTTGCAGGCAATAGGTTATGGGTTCAATTCCAATTATGTTTATTTTGTAATGGAGTAGATTTTTTTTGTTAATCAATTTCATTTAATCATCCGAATAAGAAGAAAAGTTGTGTTTAAATAGGTTATTGGTACAAACTTTTGAACCAACAACTGGTCAATAATGTGGTTTTTGTGACACCATTCAAATCAACCAGTTATAAGGTACACTTCCATTGAAACTGACTCTCATTTAAAAATATTGTCAATATCTTATTGTTTGAATTGGTGAGGAAATTTTTAAAAGAAAGTAATGGGAACTTTGAGAAGCCAAATCACTTTTGTCTAGACTTCATTTTTGAATGGTTTGAAGCACTATAAAGCTTGAGAGGAGATCCAAAGGTAATTGAAAATTTCAGAAATGGAGCAAGTTTTGCTATGCATTCGAATTGGTTAATATAGGGTTAAAAAGTTGAAAGTGAGTCACAATGAGGAATGAAAGAATGGTGGATATGCAGAAGTCCAGGGCATAGTTATGAGAGAAGCCCCAAATGAATAGATGATGTTGAATAGCACCTAAAGGAGCTACAGAGACATTAAGAACCTGAATCCTTTCAAATCTTTTTGCAACTCACAAACTTACATGCATTGTTATCATCTTTGAAGATCTGGGTTTCTGGGGGTAGGGTAAAAAAATTGAAAAATTGTAGTTTCATGAAAAATTTGGACACTGATTAAATTTTTTTTGCATTCATGCCTGCACATGTGTGAAAATATTCAATAACATAATTATAGGTAAATTTGAACTATTGTCCTAAGCAAAAATTAGGCTGGGATGTGGGTTTGCAAAAAAATGAAAATATTAAATTTTATAAGAGAAAATAAAAAAAATTGTTTGGACTATGACTATGGTATGCAATTCTACCGCTAATGAACTCTTGTTTTGTCATAATTTAGTCAATTAAGATGAATAATTGGCAAGATAAAATGCTTTATTTCTAACACTATAAAAGAAAACCAAATTTACTTGCGACGGGTTATTGAAAAGGGACGAGGAACCCACTAAGTAGTGAAAAGGAAATCAAGTTTGTGTAGATCAAGATGTGCTTTGAAATGATTATCAGGTAATGAATACTGATAACTTTCAAGATGTTGATATTTCTCATCATTCCACTCGCTTTCCTGAATTTGAGAAGCACATCAAAAGTATTGGTTCAAATTTGATGTGACAAATGGGATATATAGGAGAACTTGCAAGCATGGGCAAGCAATTGTTGATCTTGTTGAGCCTATTTTTACACCCAAAACAATTGATCTGGTTTATCAGGAGAACCGAAATGCACCTGCTTTGGGGATGTGCACCGCATGTTTTTTCCTCAATAAGAGCCCTCATTAGTTATAATTTGTTGTGAGAAGCAGTAACAACATGTTTCCAAGAAGGAACTGCTGCCAATGAAGCTTTGGTTCATCTACAACTATGTCATACAATCACCCTCATTTTGAGAAGTATCCCTTTGAAAATTTCATCAAGAACTTATTTTGTGCATATGACACATCCTAGTTCATATTATGGACAAACGAGGCATTCTCCGCCTCAATCAAGCTTCCAACACTTATGACTTATGAAGGGAAAAATTGAAAAATGGCATGATTGGAGCTCAACGCTTATCCTATGGATTGACTGCAGATGGAGTGATGATCATGGAGCTCTTTCTATGCATTTTTGGGATCATACAAGTGCATATCATCAATAGTAAGGCCTCTTCTTCCTTAATATTGATGATCATCTTGTTATTTTGGATTGATGGTCATGACTCATGAGCATGCACAATATCATTCTTTCTGTTGATGTCATTTGTGGATCGTCACTTCACCACACAGCTATGCTCCACCTTGTGAATTTCTTACTCTTTGGGATGGATCAATTTCATGTAGCAGTCAACTTCTCTTTTGTGGATAGCCACAACACCTGTTATCCTTGGAGGTAACATATTCCATTCTTGATGATTTCTGACTATTGAAGATAACTTATTCCATTTTGATGATGGTGAGAGACCAATAGGCTAGTTCTTCTATAATACCCACAAGATGCCAATGTTGATGTGATGACAGGCCTAATTGATGATGAAGAGGTGATGATGATGAAGAGGAGTTGCTGATAGCTGCTGCAGATTTTAAGATGTTTGCCAGCCTTGCACTTATTTTGTTGCCAACAGGTGTTGCACTTGCTCAGATGTTAACAGGCCTTGCACTTATTCAGTTGTCAGCATGCTATAACACACACAACTGATGTGATGACAGGCTTGATTGATGATGAGGTTGGCTATACTCATTAATGATGACGAAAAGGAGTTGTCAATAGGTGCTGCAGATTTTGAGATTTTAACTAGCCTTGCACTTGTTTAGTTGCCAATTGGTGTTGCACTTGCTCAGATGCTAAAAGGTCTTGCACTTATTCAGTTGTTGGCATGTGTTGCATTTGCTAATATGCTAACTAGTCTAACATTTGATTTAGATACTAAGAGGGTTTGCACTTATTGAGTTACTGAGAAGGTTTCCCCTTATTTGGATTCTGACAAGCTTTGCTTCTATGTACAGGTTTCTTCTGTCTACGTCTACAATTTATACATGTTGGACCTACACATTTCTCCATTTATTCTTCAAATTCTAGTGATTGCTTCAATTTTTCCTCTAGAGTGCTAGTTGATAAGATTGATAATTTTATAGATTTTCTAGAGTAAATGGTGACAAATGTTGATTGATGAGACAACTCTATATTTTCAAGAAGTGTTAGTGATAAGTCACGAGTAATCAGATTGCTTCAACACATTCAAAAACTGCCAATGTTTGCTTGTTTTTGTTCACACTTACTTATGCCAACGTTTTACAATGACTGAAGTTCACAAAGCTTTTAGTTGTTCTCCTACTAGTTGCTAAGGGAGAGAAGTCGACAATGGGTTACATATATGAGGGAATGGACAAGCCGAAGGAGGCCACTAGATCCATTTATGTTGGGGTTGAGGATAAGTATTATCCCATATGAGACATCATGGATTGATGATGGCACTTTCAACTTCACAAGACTTTACATGCAACTACTTATTTACTCAATTCGGCATATCAATTTTGCTTAGATTTTAAGGCTGATGAGGAAGTCCTAGATGAGCTCTATATAGTTATAGAGCGGATGGCATCTGATCCTTTGGTTGGAACACATATAATTATAGAGCTCTATATAGTTATAGGAGGAGACCTCTTTGCACGAGAATATGCAAAGCAACTTAGACGATATTGTAGCTAGGTAAAAATCTATTAAAGGCATCTTATAAGTTTAAAAATGAAAACAACTCCCTTTTTTATGTTAATACTAAAATCAAAGTTAGATAATGAGATTAATTTTTTTTTCTTCTCTTTTTAGGTGCATGGTAGGAAAGGTTTGGTGCGAAGGTGCCAAATCTTTAAAGGATTGCAATTTGTATCTTAATCCAACCGTGTAGTGCTTCAGGATGCAACCACAATTGGAGTATATTTGAGCACATACACTCCAAGAAGCACAACAGGTTGTTAATGCAAAGGTTGAATGATCTCATGTATGTTCATTACAACCTTCACCTTTGTCACAAACATATCTTGGGCACTAACTTATTTCCCATCACGCCAGAGGAGGTTGATGCACAATCAAATTGGATCATTGAGGTTGAGAATCCTATCTTTAACAATGAGGACCTTGCATGGGTTGATTAGGTGGATGAAGAGGCAAAGGTGGTAGCCATGACAGAGGCAAATACAACATGAAGACACCCATTGGATGTTGGTGTCATTGAGACACATGTAGATATCATGGTTGCATCATCATCCAAGATCTATCATCAACATGAGTGTAGGATTTGCTATTATGTTAGGACGAATGATGTAGGCTCCTTTAAGCCATCAACTTATATTTTTAGTTTTGATAGTTGTTTTGGTGCCATAGATTTCATAATCCATGAAATTTGTATACATTTGACAAATTTTATAATTTATATATCTAACAATGTTGTTTCCTTTAGCTAAAATATGCTTTTATACTCATGTGATCGATGTATACTTGTGTAAGTGATCAAAGTAGCTTCTATTTGATTAGTTTATTGTGTCTTTAAAGTTTATTTATTAAAAGGTTCATGAAACAAGTTTTAAATCCTTGAAAGTCTATATTTTATGGTTTTTTTCAATTTGCCGAGTTTGTGCTTAGTTTGGGTGCTAAGTCCTAGTTCGAGTAAAAAATCAGCTTGTCAAAATCCCTAAAAATTGTCAAAGAAAAATTGTGAACATTGAAAACTGTAGAAAAGTGTTTACCTGCTTGATATGCTTCATTGCTTGGAGGCTTGAAGAAGGCAAGAATGAGAAACCTCTATGCATCAAGCAAAAACAAGAGATGAAATGAAGTTTTGAACAAAAAGATTGAGGAGATGCCTATTTAACATTGCGAGGTACTTGGGGATGTGTAGGAGATGTGATCGGATGTCTCTTGCGAAGGGAGACGTCTTTGGTTGCATCTTGGAGAGGGGAGATGCATCCTAGGGGGGAGATGTGTCTCTTGATAACATTGCTTAAAACATACAAAAGCCAAATTCCCCCAAAAAATAAAATATAAAAATGTAGCTGATTGCTTGAGCCTACCTCTAGTCACCTCATTCTCAATGTGCTCAATACATGAGGCCATTACATTGGGGATTTGTTTTGCAGCAGTCTTTTAATCAAGATTTGCACCTACCTACAATCCATTTCTTAAGGACAACATTGTTGAAAATTTCTATCTGCAGCACAAGCTTCTTACAAGCGTGGCTGTGTGTACTTTCAGGCATATCTCACACAAGGAAGCACTTTACTCCAAATTGGTTTGCCACTTTGTAGAGGAACCTAAACTCTAGCACGTGAAGTTGTGAACAACATTTCTATTGCTACACATATGCAAAGACATTGATTGAGGCTGTCATTAAGTCTCTTGTTCCTTGCAGATTAGCCAAGCCAGCCAAACACAAATCAGCTATACATTCTCTACTTGAAGCCATGTACACCATCTTAGCCTTACATCTTTACACTTAAGTCCAAATAGAAAAAAAATAAACTCATTGATACTGTACTGTCGTAAATTGTCACCCATGACAATTTCACCTTATGTTTGGTCCCCCCTTAAATTATTGGACCTAATTGAGTATTTGATTTCCTAAATTATGCATTCTATGGCCTATTTTTGAAAATTTCCGAGGAATTGCAAGCGGCCAACAATTGCATTTAACTAATACATTGCCCCCGACACTAATTGTCCTGGAAAATAGGTCTAGGACACTCACGCCTTGGGCGTGAGTGTCCTCTGATTTTCCCTCCAAATTAAAATATGTTGGTTGTGGCAATTTAATATTCGAATTTCAAGTGTTTAAAGTCGGCCATCGGGATTTAGTTTTCGGGAAATTGAATAAATGCCTATAAATACCTCGTTATTGCATCATTTCAAATCTATCTAGCAAGAACAAGGAAAACTATTGGCAAACTTATGATCAAGAGCACTATTGAGCAAGTCAAGAGATACATTTTTCAGAGCATTATTGCAGCAATTCAAGATCCTAACATCATGTCAAATTCTATGTGAGTTTATGTGCGCTCATGTTATCATTGTTTTGTAAGGGTAACATTTTTGTAGGTCTCTAAAGCATTCAAGCAAATCAAGCAAGCAAGATCAAGACCTTGAAGTGATGTTTAGGACTTCAGTCCTTCAAGGAAGCTATTGAAGGATGGTGAGTTACAACACTTTGTGATTTCATCATTCCTTCCTATCCATTATCATTTTATCATGACATTGCCATTGTGGAAGTGGAAACACTTACACGGGGTTTGACTGAGGCAAGCCCCTAAAATGGTCCAACATTTCTTCTCTTTATGAATGTGCAAATATCAAGTTTGAAGAACATTGAAAGGAGTTTGAAGACAAATTATTCATTGTTACATTTGAAGACCTACATATTGTCAACCCACAAAAACTTAGTTACAAAAATATCCGGCAGTGTTCCGATAAATTTGCAGGTAGGAATCCGAAGCTCAGATCCGACATCAGAGGACCCCAAAAACAGATCTGGAAAATCATACAAGGACACTCATGCCTTGGGCGTCTGTGTCCTCCATTTTCTGCCCCAGATTTGAACCATAGGTGCACAGTGTCCTGCTCTGCTCATTTTTGTTGTTCAAATTTGTTTGTGAACTTCTGTGTATTCTGTATTTGCATCATAACAGTAAATTGCACTATTAACCTAGTTAAATCATTGAATTTCATCATTAGGACATTCTCAGATTTTGTTAAAGGTTGGTTGACTCACCTTTTAGGCTGTAAGTCAATCACATACCTTGTCCAAATCCATCAAACCCTCATTCCATCCTTGCACTCATACATCCCCCACAACACACATGCAAACAATAAATGAAATTTGTGAAAGGTGTCAAACCATAAGGCCAAGATACAACCTCAATTTTCTTTGTGTATGGCACACATTAGTTGTTTTGAGTTGTGAAGAAGGGGCAAGATGCCAATTAGGGAAGGTGGTACACTTTCTTGCCGCGACAAGTTCAGTTTTTGCAACTAGCTACCCATTACTTCTTAAGAAAAGGCAAATGATCTAAGTAGCATAAACACTTTAAGGACAAGTTTTCACCTCTTCGAGGCATATTCACACCTCTTGCAATTAAAATACCCTATACAAAATTCAGTTGTTGCGTTGTGTTTTAACACCATCAACTTTGTAACTTGCTTAACACTGTAGAACACCGACCATTGGATAGAACTCCACGTGAACTACAAGAAGAGCCTCTAGTGACATTGGAGCCCCTATCTACCAGGCCAAATGACATTTCACCTTCTAGATGAAGTGATGCTTGGGTAAATTGAAGCTATTGGCACACAAATGGGTTCTTGAAAGTTTTAGCGATTTGCCTCTTGTAACTGATTGTAATATATTTGTTTCTCATTGCTTTAGTTGGAGGATCATCCTTCAGACATACTCCATGAAATATATGTTCATGATGCCAAACAATATTTCTTAAAAATTCAGCACATGGGAATGAAAGCCTTGGATTCTAGGCCCCCCATTGTATTTGTATGTGACATGTCCTATTCAAGATGAACAAAAGAGCTTTGTTCACTATCCCCTATTTCCATTGAATGTGGAATGGTGCATTGGCATAAGAATGCTCAATTTCCCATTGCATTTCCAACATAATTCATAGATTATTGATCCATCTTTGAATTAGTTTGTGGATTATCCTCCATGCTATAACTTTTTATGTTCATTTTGGCTTATTTTACTTGGGGCAAATAACAGGCCCTTATTCCTACTAAATTGAAATTATTGAGAATTCCGACTAAAGTACAACATGGAATTGAAACAGATCAAAACTCAAATGGAAATCCATATAATTTAGAGCCAACTAGAAGAATGAAAATTTCACATCTAATTATAGACTAAAGTCTAAAGTACAAAATACTGGCTTGATAACTTTAAGAAATAATTGAATCTAGATGCTACATAAAATTATTCATAATTTCAAGACATCATTCTACACAAGTTTGAGCAAGGTAATAAAAATTGATGGTGAATGGTTAGTGGACAACTAGTTGAAGGTTAGTGGCTATGGATGGTTCATAGAGCCTTCTACATCAAAATGGCTAAACATAGCCATTATATTTGATGAACATGTGCTAGAAGCATCTTAGAATCTGTTTTGTGAAGTGTCATTGAAATCTGAGAGATTTTAACACTGAGCAGCTAGACTATTGGCAATCCACAAACATGCATATTTAGTGCTGAAAACTTAACATTTGCATATCAAAGCCCAAATGAGCAAAGACTTGGTATGCAAGACAAATTCACCCTAAGGTGCCTGAAAAATTTCATGAAGAAATTCTACGTAGCCGGTCTCGGTACTGGTTCGGGGGTTCGGTTCACCAGTTTGGCTAAATTTTTTTGGGGTGGTTCATTTCGTTTTGGGTTCGTTAGTACAAAAAACATGCATATATATATATATAATAGATTCATATGATAGTCCATTTTGAATTTAGGAGAAGTGGATTGCAAATAGGAAGGAGAGCTAGCCTTCTGAGTTCACGAGAGATGAAGGGCGACCAACCTTCATTCACTTATCAATACTCCACCCAGAGATGGAATGGACGACCAACCTTCCATGCTCTTGGGCCGGGGGGTGGAATGGACCTGAAATCCTTCCACACTTCCAGGCTTGATCAAGGAGGATGACAAGCCTCTAAGGTGCATAGAGGGATGGAAGGGCGAACCACCTTCCATGCTCTCGCAATACAAGGGCGACCAACCTTGAGATTGCGGTTTGCAAACATTTCAAATGAATTCCTAATGAGACTATTATATGAATATACTTTGGAATGTCTATTGCTTTAATTGGATTTCAATATGAATAATGTTTATATGATATCATTATGCCTACTAATGTTAGTAATAGTAGATGTTATCATGGCTTAAGATTTAATGTCAATTTCTAGTGACTAATATTATGTGTAGGACCTAAACTAGGATTTATCTTATAAAAGGCATTTCAATTGGTAAATTTATATTCTTAAATATTACATTTCTTATTTTAATTGGAATTGTGATTTTAGGGCAAAAACTAGGAATATCCCAAAGGGGACACTACAATTGGTATCAGAGCATTGTTCCTGCCAGCCTGCGGGACAGAAGATAGTTGATGCAACTAAGCCAAAGGGCTCAAAGGGCATTGGAAAGGGAAAGAAGACAACTTGCAGCAAGTAACACTTCTATTCAAAATAATAAAATGGGTGAGCAATTGGGAAATGAGTTGAGGGCTTCCATGGAGCAAAATGAGAAGACAACCCAATTACTATTACAAACCCTTCAAACTATGAACAACACGATTAACATTCTTAGACCCAACCAAACTAATGGGAGGGATGCCAGTTCTAACCATTCAAAAAATGACAATAGAGCTCCACTAGGGTCAACACCTAGGGTAACTAGACCATCTTTCTTACCTAGAGAGGGACCATCAAGAGAGGAAGAAGAAATCAATACACCAAACAATAACTTAGATGGGTACGCAATAGCTTACTTAAGAGTTGACCCTGAAATTAGGAGGAATATTCCATTTAGAGAGTATTGTGAGGCTGGAACAAGAAGTAACCTTAGAAGAGAAAGGGGTCAACCTAATAAAAATTTACGTTAAAAGGTGGGTAAAATGACTCCCCAACTTTGATGGGTCAAGAAAGGTCACCGCCCATTCATGGATCCAAAAATTGGACACATATCTATCTCTCAGTCCCATGTCTGAAGAAGATGCCATCTAATTTGCCATCTTACATATGGAAGGGGTTGCACACGACTAGTGGCACCATGGTTTGATTACTCAAGGGCACCAAAGCATAACAT
The DNA here is from genome assembly GCA_007258455.2 of Sequoia sempervirens. NCBI lineage: Eukaryota > Viridiplantae > Streptophyta > Pinopsida > Cupressales > Cupressaceae > Sequoia > Sequoia sempervirens. The sequence continues at coordinate 68,663,445 of VDFB02373365.1, forward strand.
ATGATAAATTCACGCAAAAGCTTATGCACCGATTTGACCAAAACCATCTTGAAAGACACTTTAAAAAACTAACACAACTAAAACAAGGAGGATCCGTAGAAGACTATATAATTGAATTTCAAAAGGTCTTAGTCATGGTACTCGGGATTGCGGAGAAAAGGCTAACTTACCTATTTATTGAAGGACTATCAAAGTCAATTTGTGGTTTAGTGAGTGCTTTTGACCCCACATCTCTTCAAGATGCAATTCAAAATGCCTTAAGGTTAGAAACCACATCAACAAAGGAAAAGAGCCAATCCGAGAACATACCTTCAAGATCACAAAACCAACCCCCTTACAAAAGAAACTGGCAATAAAAGTCATTACCTTCTCAATCACACACAACATGGGAAGAAAGGACAAAACTCCGAAGAAGGGATTTATGTTCTAATTGTAAGGAAAAATGGGAGCCGGGACATAAGTGCATAGGGAGAGGAAGAGCACACAACATAGAAGCAATATCGGATGAGGAGATAAATGAAGAAGAATATGAAACCCAAAGAAAGAAAAGGAAACAAGAGGATGAAGAAAATACAAGTGCTACATTAGCCACACTCTGGGGAGCAGCCAAATACCACCCTTTTAGAATTTGTAGGTAGTGTTCTAAAAGGACAAAAAGTGACTGTCCTAGTGGATAGCGGCACCACTCACAACTTCCTCAACAAAATCCTTGTGACAAGAATGAAATTAGAAACAATTTTTTTTGAAGGTTTCAAAGTGGTCATGGTAGACGGATTTACTACTCCATGCACACAAAAAATCCAACAACTAAGTATTACCTTAGGAAGACATCAAATCAAGGAGGACTTTTGCATGGTAAACATAGGTGATACCGAAGTTGTGTTAGGCATCCAATGGTTGCACTCCTTAGGGAGATATTACCGAGATTTCCCAAAGATGTAGCTTTGTTTTCGACACAATGGCCAAGAGGTGATCTTACAAGGTTTATCTGATGGGACCCCAAGGATAGTATCATCGAAAAGAATGGAGAGAGCCTTTAGACATGGCCAAGTAGAATGGGCTGCACAATGTATGGTACTTGACAAATCTTTAACCAATAAAGGAAAAACTATACATGTAGACATCCAACCTATCTTGAACAAACACAAAAGAATTTGAGTGACATTCCTCCAAGACTTCTGTTGATTTAAGATAGCTTCGGTCAGATATAAATGATGATTGCATTCATGCATCATCATCATTTATATTTAACCAAACTGTTTTAAAATATAAAACCATCAAATAAGTTATTCGAATTTCAGATGATGATCAAAATTCGCAATTGAATAAATCGGAATTCTATTAGATGATTGTTAAACCACGCATCTTAGTCTTTGATAACACCGAATGGCTTCGGTTGTTAAGGAAGCCCGCGCGCTCAAGGGACACATCCCGTGAGCGGACACGTCCTCTCATGAGACGCGTCTCTCCTTGAGGCGTGTCTTCCTCATATAAAAGGGACTTCATTCCCTTATTTGCAAGACATTGAAATTGATAAATGTTCTGCAATCAACACATTTGATACAAACAAATAAATCTGACTTAGAATTCTAGAACAGAATTTGAACTTAGAATTTCCATAGGTTCTTTTAGGATACAATCTGATAGGATTGATTACAATTACATGGTATTAGAGCTAGGTTGAGTGAATCCAAATCAAATTTAGATATTAGATTTCTTAGAAAAAATTCGTATTTTTGAAAAATTGAATTCACATCTCATTCTTCATAATGTCAAGTGTGATCAGATTTGAAGATCGTCCTAAGGGAGCAAACAACTTCACCTCATGGAAATTCAGAATCATGATGATTCTCAAAGAAAATAAGTTAGACTCATTTGTGAGAGAAAACAAGAGGGAACCAGAGAATGATCCTGAGAAAACTCAATGGATTGAGAATAATGAAAAGGCCATGAAAATCTTAGTAGATGCAGTTAGGGACCACATAGTACCTATTCTAGCAAAACATGAAACTGCATATCTAATGTTCAAATCCTTTGAGAGCACCTATGAGATAAACAACACCAGTAGGACTCTTGCATTAAAGAGACAAATCAACAATGTCCAAATAAACAAAGGAGAAACTATTAATGCATACTTCATGAGGATCATTGAACTAAGGGATCAATTATCTACAATTGGATATCAAATTGATAGCAAAGAGTTAACACTAATTGCACTAGGAGGCCTACCAAACTCATGGGAGCCATTTGTTCAAGGAATAAGTGCAAGATCTGAACTCCCCAACTTTGATAGGCTAAGAACAGACTGCCTTCAAGAGGAAACAAGACTCTCAACAAAAGAAAACAAACAAAAATCTATAGATGAGGACATTCAAGTGCTCAACACATCATCTAATAAAAGGGGTAAGAAAAACTCTTACGGGAAAGGATCATCTAAGAGAAAGAGAAATTCCCATGGAAAAGGATCATTCAAAAGGAGGAAAGACATCTCTCAAGTACAATGTTTTAGATGTGATCAATATGGGCACTATGCAATGAAGTGCCCTGACAGATCAAAACAACAAGCATCATTTGCTAAAGTAGGAAACCAAAATTCAGACCATGATTCTGAGAAATTTGTATTCTATTCAGCCTTATCAAGTCAAGTATCTAACAATATCAACAACTGGGTGATTGATAGTGGTTCTTCGAGGCACATCACAGGGTTTAGAGAACACTTAGACACTATGACTAAAGAGTCTGATGAAGAAGTAACAATTGGGGATGATTCTACACATCAAGTAAAAGGGGTTGGAACTTGTTCCATCACATTGAAATCTGGTCTCTCCCTTCAACTCACTGGAGTTTTATTCGTACCTGGAATAAAGAGGAATCTATTATCCATCTCTGCTCTTGAAGACAATGGATATAGGGTTACCTTTATGGATGGGAAAGTTTTGGCATGGCCTAAGAACTCAACTATAAAGAAAGCTCTAAACATAGGTGTAAGACAAGGTTATCTTTATAAACTTTGCACTGAAGTCAAGCAAGCCCTTACCCTTGATACTTCTGATTCAAATGAAATTTGGCATAGAAGATTAGGACACCTTCATTTCCGTGCCCTACCTTCCATGGAAAAACTTGTAACAGGATTACCTAAGTTAAACCCTACTCATGAAGGAACTTGTAAAGGTTGTGCCCTAGGAAAGAATACAAAGGGATCCTTTCACAATAGCTTGAGCAAAACTCAAAATGTATTAGAATTAGTTCACTCTGATTTATGTGGACCCATGTCTATTCCCTCCAAGGCAGGCTTCCTAGACTATGTCATATTTATAGATGACTTCTCTAGGAAGACTTGGATTTACTTTCTTAAGTGTAACGAGTCAATAGAAATCCTTAAAAGGTTCAAGGAGTTCAAAGCTCTTACTGAAAACTTCTCTAGGAAGAAAATAAAAATCTTAAGGACAGACAATGGGAAAGAATACACCTCTGAAATCTTTAAGGAATTTTGCATGAATGCTGGGATTAAGAGGGAGTTTACAGTAGCCTACAACCCTCAACAAAATGGGGTTGCTGAAAGGAAAAATAGAACCATTGTAGAAGCTGCAAAAGCAATGTTGCTTGACTAGAACATTGAAACCTCATTCTGGGCAGAAGCCTCTAGAACTGCTGTCTTCATCCAAAATAGATGTCTTCATTCTCACCTAGATAACAAAACTCCTGAAGAAGCATTTACTGGTCTAAAACCTGATATTAGTCACTTTAGGATTTTTTGGTTGCCCCGTCTATATTCATGTGCCCAAGGAGAAGAGATTCAAACTAGAACCTTCCGGAAAGAAAGGGATATTTATGGGATATAGTGAAACCTCCAAGGCCTACAAGATATTCATACTCGGGCAGAATCAAATTGAATTGAGCAGAGATGTCATCTTTGAAGAAGACATTGCATTCAAAAGGGCAAGAAGTTCTAGTGAGATAGAAAATTATTCCCCTAGGGTATTAGAAGTGGAACCTACTCCTGAGATTCAGAGGGAGTATCCTGAGGAAATGCCAAATGAACTTCAATCTACTTCAGATGAGAATGCAAATGACAACAGCAAGAAGAGGCCACTTTGGGCTAGAAAGATGATCAAAGAAGCTGAGAATCATGCAGCACCCAAAGGAACATTTAGGGAGAGTAAAAGACCCAAACGGTTCTCAAGCTATGTTGCTCTAATGAATGACATCATAAATTCAAAACCAACCAGTGTTTCAGAAGCCTTCAGACATCAAGTATGGAAGGACGCTATGACGGAAGAGTATCAGTCCATTCTAAAGAATGATGTATGGGATATTGTGCCTAGACCAAAAGAGAAATCTGTTGTCTCTTCTAAATGGCTCTTCAAAATCAAACATGCTGCTGATGGCAGTATAGAAAAACATAAGGCACGTTTTGTAGCAAGAGGTTTTTCACAGAAGGAAGGCATTGATTATGAAGAAACATTTGCACCTGTTGCCCGTCACACATCTGTGAGAGCAGTGATAGTCATTGCAGCATCTAAAAGCTGGAAGATCCATCAAATGGATGTGAAAACTGCCTTTCTAAATGGAACCATTGAAGAGGAAGTCTATCTAGAACAGCCTGAAGGTTTTGTGATACATAAACCTGACTCACATGTATGCAGACTAAAGAAAGCACTCTATGGACTTAAACAGGCACCCAGGGCCTGGTATGAAAGAATTGACAGCTACCTCTTGGGACTAGGATTCTCCAAGAATGATGCAGACCCAAATCTTTACTTTAAGGTAATCAAAGGTGATATGTTAATAATTATTTTATATGTTGATGACCTGCTGATAACAGGAGAAGATCACCTCATTGTTCAAGGAAAGAAGGATCTAACTTCTGAGTTTGACATGAAAGACTTGGGCATCTTACACTACTTCCTAGGTTTAGAAGTATGGCAGAAATCAGATGGCATCATACTAAACCAAGGGAAGTGTACTATTGATATTCTGAAGAGGTTTGGAATGTTGGATTGTAGACCCATGTCTACACCTATGGAAACCAACCTTCACAAACTAAAAGAAGCAGCAACAGAATCTAAGTGTGCAGATACCACTCTATATAGACAAATGATTGGATCGTTGATGTACTTGGTTAACACCGGACCTGATATTTGCTATGTAGTGAATGCTCTAAGCCAGTTCCTGTGTGAGCCAAAGGAAATTCACCTTATGGCTGTGAAACATATATTGAGATATCTTCAAGGCACTATTGGATATGGTCTTCTTTACAAAAATAATCAACTAGATCTACATGGATACTCTGATTCAGATTGGGCTGGAAGTGTAACTGATCGGAAGAGTACGTCAGGATGTTGCTTCAGTTTGGGATCATGATCTCTTGGATATGGTCTTCTTTACAAAAATAATCAACTAGATCTACGTGGATACTCTGATTGATTTGGAAGTGTAATCGGAAGAGTACGTCGAGAAAGGACAGTCATTTGCAGACAGTCTTCAGTAGCTCAAAGCTCGACAAAAGCTGAATACATTGCAGCCTCTATGGGGGCAAGAGAAGCAGTATGGCTTCGGAAATTGCTTGTGGGACTCTTTGGTGAGCCCTTGAATCCTACTATCATTCATTGTGATAATCAGAGTTGCATCAAACTCTCTGTAAATCTAGTATTCCATGATAGATCTAAGCACATTGAGATCCCCTACCATTATGTAAGAGATATGGTAGAAAATAATGTGATCCAGTTGGAGTATATTAGTACAAATGATCAAACAACAGACATTCTCACCAAACCTCTCTCCCGAATGAAGGTTGAACACTTTAGGAAGAAGCTTGGTATGATTGAAATGTAATTTGATATTATGTTTGAAATTCAAAATTGTTTAGAAGTTGTACTAATATATTTAAAGATGTTTAATGTGTAAACTCTTTTGTCATGTGTGTGACTCCATGACCTTATGGGCCCGCTCCCCCTGTGTACATTATTGAAAGGTGACAATCTTTTTAATAATGAACACTTGTATGTGACATTGTAAAGTGACGACTCTACAATGTTGAGTTGAACTATCATGATAGATATCATGTGACTTGATATCTGTGGACATGTCATGATAGTTTCTCTTGGACACTTTGATGGATATCATGGGACTTGATGTCTTTTGAAGATCATTGTGATCCTTAAGAGATAATCATGGTGGATATCTATATACATTTGTGGATATGCCATGAATTATTATGGTAGACATCATGTGACTTGATGTCAGTGCACATACCATAATGAAGATGTGATTATGAAGAATGTCATGTGACTTGACAATTTTATGAAAACATATCATATCTTCGATATCACGTGTGAAGGTGATATCTCCACTTATTTGATTTGGATATCTTCCCTAGCTAAGAGGGAGTGTTGATTTAAGATAGCTTCGGTAAAATATAAATGATGATTGCATTCATGCATCATCATCATTTATATTTAACCAAACTGTTTTAAAATATAAAACCATCAAATAAGTTATTCGAATTTTAGATGATCAAAATTCGCAATTGAATATATCGGAATTCTATTAGATGATTGTTAAACCACGCATCTTAGTCTTTGATAACACCGAATGGCTTCGGTTGTTAAGGAAGCCCGCGCGCTCAAGGGACACGTCCCATGAGCGGACGTGTGGAGACACGTCCTCTCATGAGACGCGTCTCTCCTTGAGGTGTGTCTTCCTCATATAAAAGGGACTTCATTCCCTTATTTGCAAGACATTGAAATCGATAAATGTTCTGCAATTAGCACATTTGATACAAACAAATAAATCTGACTTAGAATTCTAGAACAAAATTTCAAACTTAGAATTTCCATAGGTTCTTTTAGGATACAATCTGATAAGATTTGATTACAATTACAACTTCTACCAAAAAGGGGTTTTGAACACACTATTGAGCTTGAAGAGTGGGTGAAACCCATTATCACCACATCCTATTGACATCCAAGAAAATATAAAGAAGTAATTGAGAAAACCATAAAAAAATTATTGGATATGGGACATATTCGACCTAGCTCTAGCCCCTTTGCTTCCTTTGTAGTATTAGTTAAAAAGAAAGATGGTACCATGAGGATGTGCATTGATTATAGGACCCTTAATAAAAAGGCCATTAAGAACTATTACCCCATTTCTAGGGTAGATGAACTAATTGATGAGCTTCATGGGGTAGTATACTTCTCAAAAATTGACCTATGTTTAGGGTACCACCAAATTTGGTAAGAATGGAAGATGTCCACAAAACACCTTCTAGATGTCATTTTGGGCACTTTGAGTTCCTTGTTTTACCTTTCAGACTGGCTAATGCCCTTGCTACCTTCCAATCTTGCATGAACCACCTTTTTAGCAAGCTAAGAAAATTCTTCTTGGTATTCTTCGACAACATACTGAGTTATAGCAAAACTTGGGAAGACCACCTAAGACACATAGATGAAGTGTTGGGGACACTTGAACGCCAATCATTATTTGCCAAAATGTCCAAATGTGAATTTGGATTGGAGGAAATTTTATATCTAGGACACAAAATCAGTGTCGAAGGAGTCAACGTTGATGAAGAAAATATTAAAGTTGTTATAAAGGATTGGCCAAGGCCAAGGACTTTAACACATCTAAGAGGATTTTTGGGACTTCACAGCTACTACAGAAGATTCGTTAAAAGGCTTCTCAAAGTTAACAACCCCACTAATAGAGTTAACCAAGAAAGGTGCATTCTCATGGAGTACAGAGGCCCAACAAGCCTTTGAAAAGCTAAAGGAAATAATGAGCTCATGCCTAGTTCTGGCCATTCCCGACTTCTCATTACCATTTGAGCTAGAATGTGACACTTTCAGAGAAGGTGTTGGAGTAGTATTAATGCAAAATAAACATCCTATAGCATTTGAAAGTAGAAAATTGAAAGAAATTGAAAAGAACTACTCCATATATGATAAAGAAATGTTAGCAATCATGCATGCTTTAGCAAAATTTAGACAATACCCAGTTTGTGGAAGGTTCATTGTAAAAACTGATCATAATAGCTTGAGGTTCTTCTTAAACCAAAAAGACTTAAATGACAAACAACAAAACTGGGTCAACAAATTGCAAGCCTATGACTTTGACATTGAGTACATGAAAGGGAAAAATAATGTTGTAGCCGATGCCCTATAACGAAGACCCCATCTAGGCTCCATGATGGATATCTCCACTGAATAGAAACATTCCACAATTGCAGAATATGCCAAGGACACATTATCAAATTATGTACTAGAATGAAAACTCCAAGATGAAAGGTACCAACTACCAAGTATTAGATGAACTCATCTTCTACAAAAATAGAATATATATCACCACAGTATCAAAGATGAAGGGAAAAATTATGAAAGCCTATCGTGATATCCCTTTAGCAGGGCATCAAGGGTACTACAAAAACTACAAAAAAATAAGAGAGATTCTCATGGAAAGGACTCAAGGGAGACGTCCTAAAAGAAATTAGAGAATGCATGGTTTGCAAAGAAACAAAGAAGAACATACATTCCTTGTAGGATTACTTCGACCCCTACATATACTTGATTAGAAATGGGAAGTATTTCGATGGATTTCATTATTGGACTCCCAAAAGGTGCAGGGAAAAAGATTGCATATACGTTGTGGTGGACCGCTTGACTAAGTATGCACATTTCCTTGCAATATCTATCGACTAAAGAGCCCCTCAATTGGACGATGTCTTTTTCAAAGAAATTTTCAAATTACATGGTTTACCCAAAAACATTGTCAACAACAAGGAAAGCAAATTCCTCAATTTGTTATGGCAAGAGCTCTTTAGACTAGCAGGAATAGAACTTACCCCAAGTACAAGTTACCACCCACAAACCAATGGACAGATTGAGATTGTCAATAAATGGCTTGAGGGATATCTAAGAAAATATGTCACTGGACAGCAAAACGTGTGTGGATCAAATGGTAACACCTCAGGGAGTATTGCTATAACACTACCCATCATATGTCGATAGGAATAAGTCCTTTCAAAGCCTTGTATGGGTACGAGGCAACCTCATTTGGAGATTTAATTCACTGAAAGTTGAGTGCCAGGAGCTAGAGACTTAGTACAACAAAGTGTAGACATTATGAATACACTTAAAGAAAATTTGCACCATGTGCAAAATCAACAAAAGATATACGTTGATCGAAGAAGAATCGAAAGGACATTTGAAGTTGGGGACTTAGTTTTCCTATGGTTGCAACCCTATAAGCAATCATCAATCAAAGGAAGTGGGGCTGAGAAATTCAAACCAAGATTCTATGGTCCTTACAAGATTATAAGGAAGATCGGTGAGGTTGCTTATGAGTTGGAATTACCAGCAAGTAGCAGAATTCATAATGTTTTCCACGTGTCTTGCCTTAAGAAGGTATTGGGACAACATATTACACCATGTGTAGAATTACTCCCACTCGATGACGAAGGAAAATTGATTTTGAAACCTAAGGTCATCATTGATATGTGAGAAAGGAAGTTAAGGAATAAGACTATTCCTGAGTATTTGATTAAATGGAAAAACTTGCATATGGAAGATGCCACTTGGGAAGGAAATCTTCAATCACCCCAATTTGAAATTGCTTAAGGACAAGCAATCTCGGGAAGGGCGGACTGTCATGCCCTCACTAAACTAGAAATTACAACCTTGCTTAAATCGCCACCTATATCGTAAGTTGGGGATTAAATTAACAAAGGGATCAATTACTATTAGACAAGAGGAATAACATGGGTGGCAAACTCTACAAGCATATAATTAATAATTTAAAAGAGTTTTAAGGTAGCACTCAAGTTTATGAAGGGATGTATCCCTTGCAAAGGTAAAAGTTTCAACGAAGAGGTGTGACTCCCTCTTGTTTAAAGATATAAGAGGGAGAACAAATGCATTGGAAGGGGGAATGAATCAGGCAGAAAAGCAGATTGGATGAAAGGGAAATAAGTATTTGGAATTATAAGAAATCTATTGGAATAAATATTATTTTTAGCAAGAATATTATTGGAAGTAAGTTTTGAATATAATTAGGAATAACTATAACTATATATATATATATGATAGTCCATTTTGAATTTGGGAGAAACAGTTTGCAAATAGGAAGGATGGCCAGCCTTTGGGTTCACGAGAGATGAAGGATGACCAGCCTTCATGCTCTTGTCAAGTGCGCCACCTAGAGATGGAATGGGTGACCAACCTTCCATGCTCTTGGGCTGGGGGGTAGAATGGACCAGAAATCCTTTTGTGCTTCTGGGCTTGATCAAGGAGGACGACCAGACTCCAAGGTGAACTGAGGGATGGAAGGGCGACCCACCTTCCATGCTCTCGCAATACAAGGGTGACCAACCTTGAGATTGCAGTTTGCAAATGTTTCAAATGAATTCCTAATGAGACTATTATAGGAATATACTTTGGAATGGCTATTGCTTTAATTGGATTTCAATATGAATAATGTTTATATGATATCATTATGCCTACTAATGTTAGTAATAGTAGATGTTATCATGGCTTATGATTTAATGTCAATTTCCAATGACTAATATTGTGTGCAGGACCTAAACCAGGATTTATCTTATAAAAGGCATTTCAATTGGTAAATTTATACTCTTAAATATATTACATTTCTTTATTTTAATTGGAATTGTGATTTTAGGGCAAAAACTAGGAATATCCCAAAGGGGACATTACATAAACTTGTCCAAATAGGCAAAAACGACAGAGACACAGGATCAGCAGGTGTCAAATACATTGTCAATGGGTGGATACAAGTTCATAAGGCAGTTGGAAGCAGTTCCAAGTCTATTTGGAGATGATATGGATGTATTTGGCCCATGTCAAGTACATCATCAATGACTTTTGGGCCTTTGGACATGAAGCAAGATGACTGCCTCATCTATCCCAAACATTCTGGCTTCATTTTTTTATGGTTTGTAAAGGGATTGAGACATCAAACTGATCCATATACATCTATATGAAGTTATAAACTTGTAATAGACTCTATGTAGAGTATGGAGAATGTGTGATAAAGTGTAAGAAAGTTTGATTTAGCAGAGCAGAGAGGAGACTGATGTTGTAGGAGACTTGTGTCTATAATAGTGTCTGTTGCTCCATTGAAAGAAAGAAAGAAAGAATTTTTTGGTTAATGTCCATGGACAACTAAAAGTAGGTCAATGGGACTTGAGAACAGCAGTTTATGATAGAAAGTTCTAGACATGAATCCTTGTATCTTTGCATTGCTGATTTTCAGAGATCAATGGAATAGTAGAGGCGCAACCTAAGTCTACACTGGAGTTTTCCCATGTTGGGTTGTTCCAAGGTAAACAAGTTGCTAATGTGATGCTATCTTACTGCAGTTTCATTCTTTCCATGAATTTTCGGTCATTTACATTGTTCTATTTATTAAGCAACTCGTGTATGCAACATTGACTATGGTTTCAACATAAATACATGTATTATGCATGAAAATAGTTGATTTTGATTGTAATTACATGTGTTTCTAATTTGGGAGCACATGCATCAACAGAAGAATGTATGTAAATTGTAAAGTATGTTGTTCAGTGAGTATACGTCGTGCATTTTGCCTATAAGCACATTGGAAACAACCATGTTCTGTAAATGGCAGCATCTAGCAGCAAACATAAATTTCCACATATGCATTGATTTGGTAATGATTTTGATAATTGATTATTGCAATATTCAAGATTACTAGAAGATGAATCCATATCCTGAACTAGAGTTTAGAATTCCTGTACTTATTCTTCTAATTCACTGGATGAAAAAGCTGTGACTGAAGAACAATGTTGCTTGGTAGTACGAAGAGATCATTCCATGTGAATGCAAAAAATGTGGTCATTTACTACACTTTTCATGAAGAGTTCCTAGATTTGCAATATCTTTCTGCAGTTGATCCATAAATAGCTGAGGTTATGCCTCCAGCCTTCATCACAAATAGATTCTAATAATTCTTTCAACACAAACAAATATCCTCCATTGCAATATCACATCAAATGAACATCTATAATGAACTAAACGTGCTTCAAACAGTGTAAAACATGGAAACACACATAGCAGAGATCAAACAACCATGGAAAGGAGACATGTAATGTCCCCTTCTCATCAGTGATTAGCCTTGCAGTTCATCAGTCTATTCCGGAACCTGTAGACTGGAATGAGGTGAAATTAGGGTTTCTTGGCTTGGAGTTTGTGGCATTTCATGTTGTTTACTATTTTTAGTAAATACTTGTTTTTGGCAGTTGTAGTTGTCTATTCTAAGTCCTTCTCAGCTGGAGCAGTTGTTGTTATTCAGGCTTGGTCTTCAGAAAGCTTTATTTGGTGAATAATATTTGATTAAAAGCATTATGTTTTAATTCTCTGTTGACCCCCTTGGCCTAAGGAGATAACTTAAGTTGTTTTTAAAGTGGGGCCATGAAGGGTACGCCCTCATTAAAAGATTATTTATTCTTTATTGAAATATTATATCATCTTGAAATTGGACGCCACCTTTTTGAGGGATTAATATTTTTGAAAGGTGAAAAGAATTTCAAAAGGTGTCTCTTGGCGTTTCTTCTAGAAAGTGAAGAGTTTCTCAGTTTTTTATAAAATGAAGTCTTTTCTCCAGCATTTGGCATCCATGAAATTATCATACTGTTATGCTGTCAAAATGACAATGGACATTTTGCTTCGAGGAAGTTGCCTCCTAGCCTCCTACCAATTTCGTGTTTGAAATACAACACCTAGTTGGATTATTTCTGCTTCTCAAATCAGACTAGCAGATTGAGCATCAAGATTGAAGAATTTTTGAAGTATTTTTACAGTTTTGGTTTACTGTTTCATCTACAGCTGAAGCTGGTTTTTGATTATATCTCTTGGAGTGATTTTAATTCTGTTATGGGTATTTTGGCAAATCAATTCTTGGTTCAAGGCGCCCCCTTCCACAAAAAATTGGAATTTAATTCCAAGTTTCTGATTTTATCTTGCAAAATCGATTTTTCAAGGAGGCCGTACCATTTAGAAGAGCATTGGGATTCGTGCTAAATAATCTGGAGTCTTTGGTGATTGTTTCTGGATTGCATCTTGGGCGCCAAACCTCTAGGAAGCATTTGCAACTGATATCTCGTCATTCGGAGGTAATTTGACCAAGTTATGAGCATTTAATGAATTCACAGTTTGCTGGTTTGAATTTCCAGAATTCTGATTTTTATATCAGATTGTTACAGTTTCCAGTTTTTGGTCTTATACTCCAGTATTTGAGTGTTATATGATTGTAAAAGTTTATACTTCATGTCTAAGGTTCATTTCCTATCATTGTAATTTGTAATCTGCAGAGTTTAATTTGTAAAGGTTGAGATTAAGCATTACTAATCCAACCATTTCCAGTTCTGCAATTACTTATTGTTTTATCATTAAATTACCCCTGGATGGTTTACCACCAGTGTGGATAATCTGATTTGTAACACTCTTATACCCACTTTCATAGTGGAGAATCCCCACAGCTCTGTGGATGCCCGTCGCAGCGGATGAATTGTTTTAATTGTAATATTTTCCCCCCACTGTTTGGTGGTAGTGAGGAAATGCTCTTCATGGCTGGTTATCCGCCTATTAGTTTCTAGTTTTCAATTCAACACTCCGTCATATGTTAGCACCTCGCCCTCAGTGGGATCTTGAGTGCACATTCTTGACGTTGAGTAGTTTTCATTCAAGTTCAGTTTTTCTATTTGAAGCTAACGCTAACCGAGTTGATTAAGTGCTGGTTATGTGTGTTAATTCATCGAAAAAATTGGTTAGCATATTTCAAGACAATACACGATCATATAACTGGAGAAACCCTTAAATGGGAAGAAACACCAGGAAGAGTGTGTATAAACATCTCATGCCACTATATCAGACATCCATTACAATATTTTACAACTCCACTGTGGATAATTGGGATTTACAACATCAATATGCAGGCCCATCAGACCTGCTCTGCTTCCAAAACACTGAGAAACTGATACCTCCACGCAAATTCACTCCACATCATCAATAGAAGTTTGTACATCAAGCCAACCCCTGCACATACATGAGCCAGCAACATATATACTCCTCCCAGTCTCCCATGGCAATTGGAAAGTCAAAATATGTCTAAATGAATTGATTCAAGCACTCAAACTCTTCACCTTCCACTCACTGCTTGCATCAGAGCGTGTTCACTGTGTTGCCAGTATATTGTTAGCTGCTTTGTAACAAGTTTGCCAGTATGTTTTGTGCATTTGCCACCTGTGTAAGCAGCAAACTTAAAATTTTCAATTTTCCTCTCATTTGTGATGTTAGCAAAATGAAACGAAGTCTTTTGTGGATGTTCCGGACCACCCCTTAACACCTTCTAGACCACTTTGCCAGTTGCCATGCATCACACATCATTCATTTTGGCAACGTAACATTCTCCCAAGTGCAAGTCCTGATTAGTGGCCTCCAATTTGACCCTGACGGTCCAGAATACATGACCTGGTTTTCGTATCAGTGGCATTCAAACATTTGTTGTTTCAGATATTATAGCATCAGTTCTCAGTCAACTTGTCTCCGTACTGTGCAGTAATCCACATTATAATTGATGACACTGTTGTTCCTTTCCAGCTGGACATGATGGCACACAAGGGCGGTGGTTATGTTCCAGATAATCTGAATGGATATACTTTGCCATTAAGCTTGCCACATAATGGTCTAGTGTTTCACTGTATGTGGGTCCACCCATCACATTCCTAATTTCTTAAAATATTACACAAATTTAATGAGAAAAGGGATTGTGTAGAAGCAAACAATCAACCGATTCACTCACATTACCTACAAAGAGGGCATATTGAGGGGTTGTTAAAATATGTTTTTATCGGAGCATCATAGTTAATAATTTTTCTTTTCACTGCAAGCCTGAAATCTCCAACACTCTTGTTCCCTCTACAACTGAAAATATTCAGTGGTCATGGAATGCCAAGCTCATATAGAATACCATGTCTCTTTAAGGGGTCTGTTTTCGAATAAAGAATCAGCTCAAAAAAACTTCTTAGAGCCATCCTTCACTTACTGTCTTCTAATTCTTTATTTATGCCATTATTTCTATTTCCACTAAAGAACAAACGTCTGCAACTTGCCTCAATGGAAACAGTGTTACTCTACTTTTGGGCAGAGCCCAGAAAAATGTGTTATTGTTCAATATTTGATCTGCTATTGCAGTGTAAGCGTTTTTATTCATTTAGTGAATATGCAATCACCCTCAAGATTTGCAAATAACATTTTGTGGCATATGAGATTGCCGAAGTTTGAAATAAGCATGATAAAAATGCATTATTACATGAACACAAACGACAAGCCTTTGGTATTGTGCTTCAAAATCTTGACCAAGTTGAATAGAAAAGCAAAGATGACTAAATTGTACGTGTTTCCAATTTAAAATGGAATTATCTGAAGCAATAATTACAGGTCATTTGATCGTAAAATTTCAAATTTTGTGAAAGAAGGTGACAAAACCAACATCAAAATCTCTCTTGCAATGCTAATAATTTCTCTGAGGTGAGATGAGAAGTTAGAAGCTTGGTAACTTAAAAGTCTTGGACATATAATTTGAACAAACTCATTTGATAAAGTCTTGGACATATAATTTGAACAAACTCATTTGATAATGAAAGTAATGAAAATTAATGGTGTATATATAGTATGAATATTAACGCTGGGTAAGTTTTGTTCTATTCAAAGATAAAGTTATGCTAAGGATTGTTATTCCCATCTATTTTTACTATTGATCTATTAGAGGATCATTTTCTATCTAGTCACCAAGAGCTAGATATTTAATAGAATGACTTAAAACACATGTTTACAGAACCACAAGTTCGACATTTACTAACCCTATGCACAATATTTAAGAAATATTAACATTTTTTAATTAGCATTAAATACTAATTAAAAATTTAAAACCATTTCAAATGTCTACATTAGTTTACGTGCTTAATATGGAGAATAAAATTTTCCTCAAAATTATGAGTGAATCCTTATCACAATGGTCTTACCTGAGTTGTAACAGACCACATTTTCAAAATTTTAACTTGCATACTTATGCTGATAGGTTTTTGTTTCCTCTATGAAAAACACATATTATAAGGCCATTGGGTAAATCTGTCCGTTATTTAAAAAAATAATCCTGACCGTCCTTATTTAAACCAACCATATTTTTTCTCAGGAGTCCTTGCTTCTTCAACACTGCAACATACACCAGTTATTTGAATCACTTTAGTGTTACACTAATGTTTACTCTTGAAGACATCGTGCTTGAATTACATTTATGTTTTTAATCGAAGAGATGTCCTTTTATAAAATATGGAAAACACTGCTTTAATCCTTACCATAAAGCACCATATAAGGGCCCATCTGTGGTGCTTCGTTAACACTCAAATGAAACCCTGTAATATTTTCGTTATGGTCCTATGTTAAAGGATATACCAGGACGGTAGTTTTCTGTAACCATCCCTTTTCTTTCTATTCCTCGACACATTTGTATGGTGCGAAATCAATAAATCTTGTTGCCATGGTGGTAATATATCCTAGATTGTGAGAATGGTGCACCCAAATTGTTTGAGCCACCGTGGTGCCGACATCTGGGTTTTGGTGCGAATGGAGTGCTTTGGGAGTTGTTTGCATATGGAATAAAGTACGCGCTCTTTTGTTGCACTTGAATAACAGTAGCAAAAAGAGAGAAAAACATACACACAGGAGTCTAGGTGAAATCAACCGTCACTCACCAATTCACTCAGGAAGTCATTTTCGAATTGCTATCTTCTATTCTCTTTCTTCAATCTAGGTAATACTTGTTGAATGAATGGAATCAAATGTTATATAGAAGATGCCCTTTTACATTTGGGAGAGCCACTCTATATCTAGAATATCTTCCGTAGTGAAACTTATAATTTTATCGCACGCGATGTTAACAGCTCAGATTTTCCTCTTTGCTAAGTAGTATATGGTACTATTTGACCACAAAAATAAAGTGAATATTTGAGGTTAAGAGATTTTCGTCAGGGTAGTTTTCTGGGCCTGGTTTTAAGCCTTGTTTTGTGCCTTATTATGTGAAATGAATACATGCATTTGTGCCTGTTTATTTTGCCATTTCAAATAAAATACAGCATATTGTATCTTCTTATACCTTGTCATAAAACAAGGTAACACTTTGCTAATTTTTTTAATTCCTTGGGATGCTTTTGACACTTTTCATAAAGCTTTTATATCTCGGTAAATAATCTTAATTTCTTAACATTAATTCTTGTTTTTAATTTAATAACTTTTCTGTTGCCTTTGTAAATTATCTCTGTATTGATTTTCTTTCATTGAATCAACACCGGTATTCTTTTTAAAGTTAAAATTGACTTTTTAAGAAGCTTTTAAGGAAGAGCATTGGAGGCAGCAGAAAAATTGGATGATTAAAGTGCATCTATTCTTCATTAGTGCGAAGGAAGAGGGTAAATGATTGCAGAAGGCACGAAAAGAAAGAGAAACAGTGGATGGAAATAAAAGTTTGAATGCAAATGGGATGGCAGGAAAACATTAAAAAACAGGGTTGAATGAATGAAGCAAAACACAAACAGTTTCAGTTGATGAAGTGCGGGCCTACATCTCATTCAAAATGAGAAAATCACGGCTCTTGTCTCCCTTTATTATTGTATTTATAAGCCATATTGATTTTTTTAGGTACATAGCATGTGCAGTTTTCGCTCAATCATTTTTCCACTGATATCTTTGCGTGAAAGCCTGTCAGGAGGAATGGTTTACAATGTAAATAGTGGGCATGGTGGACTCTTTAAGTATTTTCCACTGATGGACTGGTTTCACGGGATCTGCAGTTCTAGATGTAGTACCACTGCTTTTGGTTTGTGCATGTCAAAACATGATATTGCTGAAAGTCTGTGAAGCCCCTCTATGAAAAGTGACAGAGGTAGTTATTCTGGACCGTGTATCTACACACACTAAGCGTTGTTTCTGTTGCTTTTTGTTGCAATGGTGATTGAGGTACTTTTATAGTTATGGAGTGAAATCGAAAAGCTATTTTGTCTTTGATAGGAAATGAAATGAGAGGAAGGGAAGCTTAATGAGCTTGTAGAACTCGGGGAGACAAACTTTTGAGTTGTCTATTTGAGAGCTCCGAAACATTCTAGTGATCCCTAAACTTGTAAAATAAAGTAAATGTTACCTTAACCATGTTTCAAAAATCTTCTCAATTGGTTTTCCTCTTCTTCTATTCTAATTTTCAACCTTTGATGCTTTTGTGTTATGAGGATTTTTGATGTTCTCATGTGTTGCTCCCTATCTCTTATTGCAAGTTTTATTATGACAATTTGGTAACATATGTCTTAGCTTACTAGATCCATGGTTAAGCCAAGATGAAGAGGTTAAATCTCATGGCCACCCATCACACCCATTATTGTTCTTATGATGGATATTGCAACTGTTGACACGGATGTTGTTGCACATCAATAGACAGATAAAATTCTCACAGACACACCATGGGAACCTATCTTTCTTGAAAGATTTTTTCGGGGAAATCTAAATCTAAGGTTAACTTAGCTTAATCCCAAGGCTCGTTTATGTTAGGTCTTGATAGACTGGGTTCGCTCAGAGTTCGTTGTGATAATGTTGTTAAACACGAGGGGTAAATGGTCTTTAAAGTATTGGCTAGTATCATAGAGATATGAAAATAATCTTGGTCCGATCATTCAATAACTTCATGAAATCAACAAATTTGCAATAATATTTCATGAAATTCAAATAACTTGCATTCATCCAAGTAGATTTAG
Organism: Sequoia sempervirens; assembly: GCA_007258455.2. Taxonomy (NCBI): domain Eukaryota; kingdom Viridiplantae; phylum Streptophyta; class Pinopsida; order Cupressales; family Cupressaceae; genus Sequoia; species Sequoia sempervirens. The sequence continues at coordinate 68,682,277 of VDFB02373365.1, forward strand.
CTTTAAGCATTCAACAATTTCATGGAATCAAAAGATTTGCAATAGAACTCCATGCATTCATTACTTTTTTGGAACATTTTCTGAAATTTAAAACATCTATTCTAAAACAAAGCATAAAAAATTACTGAAAAGTAAAATTTCTCCTAGGTATTATCCACACATGCCTCAAGAAATAACCAAACTAGAGCAAACCATTCCATACGTCACCAAATTGCTTCACAACTAGGCACAGAATGATGCGATATTTTAAAGAAAAGGGGGATTATTTGCCACTAGATAGTGTCAGTATGCACCCTTAAATGACACAACACACAATCTTGTCTGATAGGAACAAACAATCAGCTATGTAAGATTTGATATTAGAAAATAGCTTTCAAATTGGCTCTGATATTGATAAACTTCTAATGAAACATACAAGTTTTTAATCTGGAATGGAACAAAAAACAAGAAAAAGAACAAAACTTGAAAGAAGTTTTGGTTTTCTGACATCCACAAATTTTGAACTTAAAAAATAAAATAAAGCATCAAATGGCCTTTTATAGAAACAAGGCCTTAAAGAGTTTAAACTGTCCATCAAAAAGAATCAGAGAAACAAATTAAAATGTAGCACATGGCAGGTGACAATTGTCATAAGAACATTCTAGGCATAATACAAAAAACTTTGACTTCATCAGTAGCAATCTTCAAATTCGAGCTTGGGTTCACAAGTACTTGCATAAAACAAGGTTTCCAGCACTTTTCAAAACTTTTGGGACTAGCCACCCTTACAGGGACTGAGAACAAACCTACAAAACTCACTTCAACTATATTGCCACCCAAAACTTTCCGCATTTGGTATCCGACTATCTATTCTTCTAAATTGAACTTGGGGTCCAAAGACGCATCTTCACCTTTCCTTTGCTGATATCCTTAGAAGCGATCAACACTTGATGCATACACTCTTTTGGAACTCCTTGAATCACTTTCCAACTATACTTAAGCCTAGCATAATCTTCTAATATCTGAATGATGTTTTCGTTTCTTTGCATCATTTTTGCCTCATATTTAACCATAACATTCTTGCACTTTATAATTTCATCTATAACCTCCCAACTTAATGAGCGAACATGGTCCTAATTCACCCTTTCAAGCCATTCCTTGAAAGCTTTTACCTCTTTATCACCCTATCCTAAAGTCTTGGGATCATAACTTTGTTGAGCTAACATTTCAATAAAGCTCTCATCTCTATCAATTAGATTCTTGCATCTCTCAGTGACCTTTTCAAATCCTTCTACACATTGTAGCAAAGTGTCACTTTCCCAATTCACTTGTTTTCTCCACTTTTCAAATACTGAAACTTCTTGTTCCATGGTTATCTTTTATTTCACCAGCTCTCAGACATCTATCTGAATAAGAGCTTTTAGTTTTCGCCTTTCAGTATCAGTTTGTTCTTGGCGAAAACGACATTCTCCTTTCAGTCTTTTAGACGTGTCAAACCAATGGTATGCCTCCTTATGTTTCCCAATTGCGTCTTTAATTAACTTTTCTCCTTGCCTCACCAGCTACTCCATCCATTCTTCAAATACGCTTACCTTATGGCGAAACGTTGTAATGACATCTACTTGCTCCTTAAACATAAGTATCGGATTTTGGAGCAATTCAATCTGTGTTTGATTAGATTGGACTAACAACATGATAAAACCTTCCAGGCAGGCAATATGCTCTTTTAGCTCTCATTTCTTCTGTTTACTCTTTTGTACCTTGGCAACAATTGTCTCTAAATTTACTCTCATTTCTTCTAATTCTTGTACCCATGATGAATGTCCGACATTGATTGTTGTTACCCTATAATCCCTAGGTGTTATTTCATGCTTACTCTTATCTCCCATCGGAGTAGCTATTTGGAGAGTTCTCCTTCCATTTGCATTCTGCTTCATAGCATGTCTTGTCTTTGTTCTACCTCTAGGTCTAGGGGTCTATACTTCTTGTATCAAGCTTCTGAGATCTAGAGGCACCAGTTCCACTTCCAATGGCGAATCCATTTGCTTGACTAACTAGTCAGGGGCTTCTTCGTTCTGCTCTGTCTCTTCAGTATTTCTTTGTTCCTGATGATCTGCATGTTCATGAACTTCTCTTGAACTATTAGCATTATTTGTCACACCCCTTGGAACTTGAACACTTTTTGTTCTCATTGGCATGGATTTTGGATTACCTTGATTTATCACTCTCTCTTCCTTTTTGAGACTTATATTTTCCTGTCCTGTCATGTGTTCAACATCGGTCCTTGGGGCATCATTTTTTCGTTGTCCTAAAACATCAAGATTCTCTTCATTTCTTCATTCACCACCCAAGGTCTGTGAAGGCTCTACATTTTCATTCTTATCCCGACCTTCTCCTGATTTCTTTAAAGGTCTGCTATTGCTCAACATTCTCTTTATTTCTTCCTTATGGAAGCTGACCATCAACTATATCTTCATTACCAATACTATCAATGGGATTCTGACCTGCGATATCCCTTGTTCTTCTTCCATTGATTTCCTTAGGGTTTCCCGCTCGTGGAGCGAGGGATCCTCTTATAAAATCTTCTTCTTCTCTATCCATAGGACTTGACCCTGTATCTGCAACTTCTTCCACTACTAGCTGTACCATGGGATTTTCTTTAGATCATTTTTCTTCAAATTGTTTCATCATGGTAGTAAGCTTCTCCCACTGCTTTCTAACTTCTTCATTTGGCTCAAGACTTTCCTTTTGAATTACAAGAGTCCTTCCCAATGTTTGTTTCATTGATGCCGTATTGATTGAAGGTGGAGAGGTAAATATATCTGATACCTTATGAGATGCAGACCTTGTCTTAGCATGCGTCTGTGTCTTCATTCTTACCTCTTCGCCATTCGTAGGCTGAGCTCTTGGATTTATTGTGAAAGAAATGCTACCTTAGGCTTCATTGTTACATGGCTTGGTTGACCACAATCTCTTTACATTGGCTAGCTAGCGTCACTGGAATCCTTCGGCTTGAAGTATCAGTAATTCTTTCCTCACTATGTCCAGCTACCTCTGCCTTTCCAACCTTTCTTTTCTTTTTAGCAGTCTCCACATACCCTGATTCATCTTCTAATTGCTGCTTTCTCTTCACATTAGGTGGGTATGTGAGCTTTACCCTAGCTCACCTCAATGCTTTACTATAACCATGAATCCAGTGTTGAGTGTATGCCAACACTTGCACATAAATCTCCTTAATGGTTACTATTTCCTTCTTTGTATAATCTGGGTCTTGGATAGGTTCAAAAATATTTTCTTTATCATAAATTGCATTCAATACCTCTCCGTCATATATATCCAATTGCTCTGGAATATCATGGAGCCCAAGAAGTTGTGCTACTTGTAATGGCAACCTCTGATATGATTGCTTCCTTACCTCATTCTCGTCATCACAATTATGCCCAAAATATTCTAACTCATAAGCATGAGCATACTTACTGCCTATTTGCTTGGCAAGGTTTCCTTCCAAATCATAATTCTTCGACCGGAGTGTAAAGAACTCCAACTTATAAAGCTTCAAATCTTCCTCACACATATCAACACTTTTGGTCGCAACACATTTGTAATTCCCAATTATGATGGGGAATTTGATGGAACATTTCTTGCGTGCTTGCGCGAAAAGGGCATCAGAGGCTTGCATTTGTCTCACCAATTCTAATAACATCTTGTCCATTGCGTACCTGGGTAACATAAAGGGGTATCCTTTGAATCCTTCCACCCTGATGTAGGTGAAAGTAGGAAATTGAATATACCAACCCCCAACCGACGAGGTAACACCTTGTGCTTCTAGAGACAATCTTTTGGCCTTGTCGCCTTCGATTATTCTCACCAGCCTCATAGAAAACACATCATTAACCATCCGGTAATGCTCCCAGTATTGATGGATAGTGATCTAGGGCACATGAGCATAAACCAAATTATTCCCCGATTCTTTGCCTAGAGTACCAACTTTGTTCAATCCTTGTATATTTGCCCTCAGGGCACATGAGCAAAAACATAAGAAGACATAGAAAACCATAGTGTGTTCGGGAACGTCATTAATTGTTCATGCAGCCTGTCGCTGATGAAAAACCCCCGATGAATTTACATAGGGATTTCCATTATTAATGCTATAAGCTTGAACATCCATGGTTTAAATTTTTTGGCATCCTTGAGTTCAACTATCTTTCTTAATAGGGTTATGATGTCCTGCACATCCTAAATAAACACAGACCTCAGGATTTGTCTCATTTGCTTGGTAATCTCCTCTTGGTACCATGTTGCATTCATAAATTTCTTGTTTTGTTCTTTTGCATTCAGGTATGTCGTGGCCAGGACTTGCATGTTCACAGATTCATCTGGCTAAATGCGGGGATCCCAAATGTGTATACAATCCCTTTTATAGAGAGGTCTGCATAGACTCTCCCTTCTTTCTCAACAATCCTCTTGTTTGGGAATTCATACATTCCATTACTAGTTCAAGGGCTTCCATTGTTGGCGGAAACCCTCATACTAAATGCAACCCACTTGCAATGATGTTCTTTGCGCATTGAGAGGCATTCTCTTGTCAAATTCGTGTGACAAATTCAGCATCAATAAACCATACTGGATGAGTGTCTACAACTATCTCGCCGATTGTTACAACCTATGAAACAAGGGACTTGAACTCCTCATCTATCAGCCTCCTTTTGGAAGTGCTCATATTTTTCTGGGTTTCCTGCATTTTTAGCAGATATGTGCCCTGTGTGCGAGTTAGGGTTAAATCTAACCATTTATTTTCAATAATTCATAAAACTTACAGTCTGTAGTTAGGTTAAATTTCTTTCAAAATAATCAACATTTCAATAACCTGACCAGTGGTAATGCCTTTTAAGCTGAGCCATGCATGCATAAAAGAACTAACAAAATTTTAGTTATTCGAAACATACTTGGTTTTGCTAATGATACGATTTCCTAAATGAGACCTTAAAAACCTTGGTAGTTGTGTTCTTTAGCTTCTTGAGACTTACCTTTCTTTGCACGCCACAATCTTAGTTTTAATTCTTCAATGTCCTTACAAGTGAGTAATATGGCGCAAGGTAGAGTGTTACGAAAGCAACTGCATGCACGAGGTGGTGCCAAGTACGTGCATCATTCACCACCTTCATTAATTTCCTTTTGCAATGCATTAATTACCATTAATAAAGGTGCAATCATAGTGGATTAGGGTTTAAATCATGAACTATTTGGTTTATGTGCAAGGCCCATCATTAGAGAAGAAAGCAACGCAAGAAGATGACGTGGCACACTTACATGTCACTTCAATTCTTACGAGGCAAAGGCCTTAGAGGCAATGCTACTCTTGGATACTTAACAATTCACAATCAAATGAGGTTTGAATCATCCAACATCGGACCTTGAAAGATTATTGAGAATCGAGACTTTTACCCACTAGGTTCATGAGAACCAGGTGCAAAGGGAGACCCAAGAGCAGATTCAAGTGAGACCAAATTAGTTAGAAACACATTTGCAACAAAACTTCCGGTCTCCGATTTTAAAGAAAAGAAAAGCCACTACCAGGCTAATCAACGAAGGGAAAACACACATACCAAGACAATTCTATCTGGGTGACGTCCCACTAAGCACAAAAATCGGCCAAGCGAAGAGCGAAACTTGCCGAAGATACAACATCCTTAGAGCGGCAACATCGACTCTTGGGACCTAGGGGTTCGGTAATTCAATGCATCTAGGGAAAATATTTTGCAACATTCCAAGTCTAGTAAAACAAGAACTTAAGCAGGGCTAGGTAGGGTGGATTAAAACCAAACATTTTACCATTTCCTCCAAAAGCAGCACACCAAGGCAAGGAAAAGCGAAGGAAGGGAAAAAAAAGAAGCAGAAAAGAGGGGGTCCACATTTTGCTAAAGAGAAAAATGGGGTGTGTTGTGAGACCACACAACAACTAGCAACCGATAAAACCAATCAAAACAATAGAAAGTCAATTCTGGACCTAATAACCATGCTTTAACTTTTTGCAGTCCTTAAATTATAAATGACCAGACACTCATTCTAGCATTCTATTTTCACTTTAGCCAACATACAAGATTAAATTTTATTGAGCTCATGTGTGTGCAATTGATTTATTCTACTACAATAAATTCAAAGCATAGCAAATGTTTGCATTGACCTACATAATTTGGTAATTTCTTTTTTAGCCAACCTTGGATAGAGCCTTGTTGCCAGTCAAGTGTCCATAGCCCCGGCAAGGTTATCTCTGTAATTCCCCCAAACATAGCTCTACTGCCAGTTAGGCGTCTATAGCCCTGGTAGAGATATTTGGATAGTCTAAAGAGTTGAATATTTTCTCTTTTGATATTTCTTTGATATTCATTTTTTCATTTTTTCATTTGATATTTCCTTGTAACTCTTTTGTTTCAACTTATAGGCAATGAAGTCGACTATTAGGTTGGGAATTATAGCGTAGAATGACTTAAGTATGGGTGTTTGTAACTTAGCATCAACTAAATGATTTCTACGAACTAACGTAAATAAATTCGAACAATTCCCCAATCATCTATAATTAAAGGACTATTTATGGTCAAAGCGCGAATCATATTTCCAGAATTGACATTCTATTATTTTGACCACTTTCAAAGGTTGCTAACTATTATATATCTCTGCAACATGAAACCCCAAAAAGCAGACAAAACAAAAGAAAGCAGCAAAACCAAAAAAAGACTATTTACATATTTACAACAAGAATGAGCAACCAACATTAGGCTTGAAATTAATGCTTCAGGAATTGTCCATTGATAGGAAACAAAACATCCTCTCTAGTTAAAGTTTTAAGCCTATAAGTGTTGTCACCTAAGATTTCAGATACCTGGTAAGGACCAGTCCGTAACTTTTCAAACTTACCATGTTCACCCTTACGCTCATGGGCTTTGTATCAATACAAGACTAAATCTGATATTCTAAAAAATTTCAATCTAGCCCTCTTGTCGAACCACTGTTTTACCATAGATTGGTGCCTAACAAAATGTTCTATAGCTTTGGTACGTTTTTCCATCTAAGTGCATCAGTTGCAGCAACTGAGTTTCAGTCTGATCATCTAATCCAATATATTCTTAAGCAAATTGCCATATAGGGATTTTCAAATTTGTAGGCAATATAAGATCTAGCCCATAGACTAAGTGGTAAGGAGAATTTTGCAATGCGGATTACATCCTAGTACGATCTACCCAAATGTTGAATTTCAAAAGAGAATGCCATTCTCTAGGATTCCTTTCAATTAACCTTTTAATTATATCTAGCAAGTTCTTTTTCGTTGGTTTTGCTAATCCATTTCCCTGCGGGTAATAATTAGATGAGAATTTCAATGTTATACCATATTCAAATGCCCAATTATAAAATTTCAATGAGGAAAAAGTGGGGCCATTATCACATACCAAAGCATATGATACTCCAAACCTGGAAATAATGTTTTCCTCCAAGAATTTAATTACCACCTCTAAGGTGTATTGCTTATTGTGGCACGCTTCAGTCCACCGGGTACAATAATCAGTGGCGGTCAACACAAACCTGTGACTTGTGGATGACAGAGGATTAATTGTGTTGATGAAGCCTAACCTCCATTGCGAGAAAGGGTGCATCTCCATCACCGACTGTAATGGTTGAGCATTAAATCTCCCTTCATCTGCAATAGTTTGACATGTGTAACAATGTTTTACGTGCTCATAAGTATCTTTGAAAATAGTCAGCCAGTAGTAGCCAGCTCTCAAGATGAGGTGTGTAGTAGCCAAAGGTGCTCCGTGAGCTGTACCAAATTTATCATGTAATTCTTGCAACACTTCACTCGCTTCTGTCTTATTCAAACATCTTAAATAAATTCCTTCGTGATTTCTCTTGAACGAAACCCCTCCTTTAATCATGTAATTCTAGGCTTTGATTTTCAAGGCTCTACTTTGATTTCTTTGCATATGATTAGGGCAATTGTCGCTAACCAAACAGTACCATATATCTGAACACCAATCATCTTGATCTTCTACATCTAGAGTATACTGTTGGATAGAGATTTGTGGATCAATATTAGCAATGGATTTAACTAAGGCTTGCCCGTGAACCAACTTCATGGGTATAATCTCTAAATTGAATTCTTGCAGGATCGTAACCCATTTAGCTCTTTTTTCTCTGAGCTCACTCTGCGTTAATAGCATTTTCACTGCGACATAAGGCACAATCGCCTTGACTATACTTCTGAGAATGTAGTGTCAAAATTTTCTTACCCCCTTAACCAAAGCAAAAGCTTGTTTTTCAATATCCATGTATCTTAGCTCCGCCTCTTTAAAGGGAGCACTCATGAAAGCAATTGGATTTTCTTCTTTGTTCTTGCCCCTTTGTGTCAATGTTGCTGCACATGTATGACCATAAGCAAAAGAGTAAATATAAAACGGTTTAACATAATCCAGACTTACTAGCACTGGTGCTTTTGCAATTGCAACTTTCATATTTTTGAAGGCGAGCTTAGTCTCATTTGTCCACTTGATTTTTGCATCTTTCTTCAACATATCATTGAGTGGTTTCACTATCTCAACAAATTCGGTGATAAACTTCTAGACGAAATTGATCTTGTTGAAGTATGACTTTAATTCTTTCTTACTTCCTGAGGGAGTTGTAGCTTGAGTAAGACACTTACTCGATCTGGGTTGATTGAAATACCTCTTTCAGAAATAATGTGTGCCAACAACTTTCCTTTAGTCACCTCAAAAATGCATTTCTTAGGATTTAGTGAAATTTCGTAAGTTTCACACTTTTGTAATATTGCTCTGAGATCACAAACATGATCTCTGTTCGTAGAAAATATCGTGAGGTCGAGTCCATGTATATAATAATGCACTTTCCTACCAGATCTCAGAAAGCATAATCCATAGCTCTTTGGAATGTGGCTTCGGTATCTATTAATCCAAACGACATCCTTTTGTAAGCGAAAGTTCCCCACTTTGTAGTGAAAGCAGTCTTCATCCAGTCCTCCTTCATGACCATTACTTGGTTATACCCGGAGAATTCGTCCAAGAAGGATATCATTTGCGAACCATTAACAATTTGTAGCACTTCTTCCAATGAAGGAAGGGGTTAATTATCTTTTTCAGACGCCTTATTAAGATTTCAAAAATCGATGCACAACTGTATATCCCCATTTTTTTTGACCAACACAAAATTTTTCACCCAGTTAGAATGTTTGATGGGAAAAATTATTCGGGCTGAGAGGAGCTTTTGTACTTCCTTTTGAATCAAAGGTTCCAGCAGTGCATTTATAGGCTGTTGTTTCTGTCGGAAAGATTTTGCGTCAGGCTTTAACGGGATTGTATGAGTAATGATGGAAGTGTCATAAGTCTTCAGATCTTCGTATGCCCATGCTATAACTTTCCAATAATCCTTGAGTGCCTGAGCAATATTTCTTTGTTCTTCTTCAGTACATACCTTCCCTATAAGCACATTCTTTAGTGTTCAGATTATATAATTCAGACTATCCTCCGTTAGTTTTAGGCAGGTCTTTCTGCCAAATTATTTGATCCACATTAAATAATCTTTTCAACTCAATTATTCCTTTGAGAATATTATTATCCTTCACTTGAGCTAATTCTTCATCTTGAATTTTGCCATCCGGGCGATCTATTTCTTCAATTATTTGTGCCTCGAAGATACCAGTATTAGTGATGAATTCTAATATATGATGATCATCTTTGAACACCTGCAAATTAGTAACATTATCGGGAACTGAGGGAAACTACACCAGCTTAATAGTAAACCTTCTCAGATCGGAAGCATCCAACGGTTCTAGAGCACTAGCACCAGTAGCCAGAGCATCTGCTCTCTAATTGAATCTTTGTGGGATGTGAGTGATGCTAAAGGCATCAAAATCTTCTATCAAGTTCCACACTTAGTGCCAATAACTGGACAATCATATATAATGACAAATATATTGTTTCTGGACTTGCTTGACCACCAGTTTTGAGTCACCAAACACCTTAAGAATCTTAACCTTCTTCTTGATTATGAGCATCAAACCGTGGATGAGAGCCTCATATTCTGCCACATTGTTAGTACATTGAAATTGTAATCTATAGGCAACAAGAAAAGACTTACGTTGGGGACTGATGAGCTTAACCCCAACTCCAATTTCTTGTTTCAATTTTAACCTGTCAAACCTAAGGGTCCAAGTTTGATCCTCAACAACTTTAAGCTTAGCGTTGTTAGGAGCTAACAAATTGATATTTTCAGTCTGCCTTGCCTACGTTTTATCTTCGAGTGTTTCAAGACCAAACCTGTTAAGAGTAGTATTTTCTTGATATTGCTGACTTCCAACTCTATTAATGATCTCTAGGCACATCACACAACTATCTTTTGAATGTGCAAAATTGTGTAACCTACACCAACCTTGCAACAACAAACTTTTTAGTGAATCTTTAGTTTTCATGCTCTTTTGAGCTTCTGTAGTAATATTCTTCCATAATTTTTCTAAACAACTATCTTCTCCTTCAGAAGAATCATAATCCGATTCGACTAACATATCTGTCTTGGGAGTTATCTCATTATGCTTTTTAGCATTACACTTGAAAAATTCTTCTATCTTAACTCTGGAACTTCTAATTCTATATATTACTGGTTCTACATCTATGTATAAAACTTCATTCTTTTGATTACAATTGGTAATCATGTGTTTAATGTGTGGCTCTCTCTCAATCCTAATCTAATTAGGGACTCCTTTCCAGGGTAACCACATATGCGAGAAGTCAGTGGCCATATATCCATTCAAAGTCTTTGACCAGTCTCTACTCAATAACATCTCATAAGTGTCCAGTATCTCGACCACTTGGATATTGATATAATACTGAATCCTGGGGTCTGATGCTAATTGCATATGAATGTTGGTTACCTCCCTAACTATGTTTACCTCAATTTTGTCGAGTTGAGTAACTTTCTTCGGGGAATTCGCCGGGGTTAAACCTAGAGTTTGACATATGGACAAAGGCATCACATTAGTAGACGCTTCATCTACCAAGCAGTTATGGAGATTTTTACCAAATATTCTTAGCGTCAGCAAAAATGGCGGGGATTTTATCTTTCCCCTATAAAAGGCTACTTGTGCATCCGCCATAGGAACTATGTTTTTGTCTTTTTCCATAATAGAGTTATCCTTCGCCTGTGTCCCTTTACTAAGCATGCTTTCCTTGGGAAAATCTTCTAAGGTATTCAAAAAATCTTTCCTGATCACAAGCATTTTGAATAATTCTAATAAAGAGAGGTTGGTTTTTACCTTTTTGGTTTCTTCCGCCAAATAATTAGTTAGATTATTTTGATTTGTGGATTTTGTTTTTCCAATCTGCAAAATATTCAATGACTTATATTGAGAGGTTACCTTAGGTAACCCTGCAGTGTTACTTGATTTATTGTCGGGTGGAGTGTTAAAGTTATTAGGGGGAATTGGCGTAGTCAAAGGCCCTTTGAATCTACTTCCACCATTGGTATTACTCCCCAGGTTGTAGTTATGTCCTTTCAGATATTGTTGGAAAGTATGAATTTCACCAGCTTCGTCTTGAGGTTCATTTTCATCTTGATAGGGAAACATATAGGTCTCTAAATTCATGGTTGAACTATCTCCTTCTTGCTCATACGTATGACTTCTAGCAACAACAGGTGACTCAAAACACTCACAACTTTCAAGGACTAACGTGGAGTCATGTCCGACCAGAACTATCTCATTCCCCTAGGGCGGGTGGGAGTCACATTGATCATTATAATGCGTAGTGGCTAGAAAAATATCTGATGCAGTATTAAATTGTGGACAATCCACTTTTGAATGAGCATTTATATTGTGGATTTGACACCAATTTTTCATGGCAAGGTGAGCCAAATTTACCTTTGATGTAAACTAATTATTATCAGAGGGATTAACACTGTCTAAAGGCGTGGACACTCCTCCGTTATTTGGTCATGTGTTCCAAGGTCTAGGTGGTCTAGGAGCATTGTATATTCGACCTTGCAAATTTTGATTATTATTCTTAGTAAAAAATTCTAATTTCTTAGTTGCATGAATTTTGTGGTTAATCTTTTAAGTTGAGCGGTGATTTCCTTAATCTCTTCTTTGTCTTCTGAAATTTGAGCTCTTTGACTCTCTTGAGTCTGTGAGAATTTTTTTTTCCATTGGGATGCACTTCTGTGATAGTTGGACCAGGGTGTGGGACTAAATATTGATTATTTCATGGTTGAAAGAAATTGTTTTGAGGAAATGTCCCATTCTGGACCACTGAAGGAAAATAATTAGGAGCCATTGGATGATTTAATGGAACTCCATTCGCACTTAGAATAGGATAGTTATTTGGTCCATTTTCGCCATTTATAGACGATCCACTTCCGAGGTGTTTCATTTCTAGGTTTACACTTACAACTTCAACATAGGCTTCAGTTAGAGTGGTAGGGGGATTTTCCCTTCATTTCACGAACATAGCAGTTAAAGGATCTATTGCCATATAATAAACGGCGACGACAGACAAATTATCCATTACATAAGGTGCTTGCAACCTAGAAAAAGACTTTTGAAACCTATCATTAAAAGCAGTTATAGGTTCACCATCGAACCTTTTAATTTGGGAAAATTGGTGATACAACAAGGTAGGATCAACCGATGTTCTAAACCTGGCTAAAAATTGACTCTCCATGTCTTGCCATGTCTTAACAAAATTACAGGGTAGGTTGATGTACCACTGGTAAACTTCATCACTTAAGGTGTAAGGGAACGACCTACATACGACATCTTCATGTTGTATCCTTGCTTTAAAACATGTATCCTTAAAGATACTGATATGCTCTTCCGCATCTTTGTGAAGGTAATACTTAGGACACAATTTGTTCAAATTCTTTGGAAGATCATTATACATAGCAAATTGAATCGGTGACTCTACATTAAAGAAATCCATCACTGCAGGCGGGGGTGGTATAACAATAGTCAGATTTTGCGGTACTACACTTTCAATTCTTGACCCTTGGGGCCTAGATGATGTACGACCACTAAGTTCGACTAATGTCACACGAGGATCGCTAGATCGAGACCTAGTGACTCTTCAAGACTCTAGCTTCCTTTCTAACAAAACTAAAGGGAGGCCCCCCTTCTAGTGTTACTCCTGTTGATGCGGATGTTAGTCACATACCAAAAAATAGATAAAATTCTCACAGACAAACCATGGGAACCTATCTTTCTTGAAAGATTTCACTGGGAAAACCTAAATCTAAGGTTAACTCAACTTAATCCCAAGGCTCATTTATGTCAGGTCTTAACACACTAGGTTCGCTCAGAGTTCGTTGTGATAATGTTGTTAAACATGAGGGGTAAACAGTCTTTAAAGTACTAGATGGTATCATAGAGATATGAAAATAATCTCGGCCCGGTCATTCAATAACTTCATGAAATCAACAAATTTGCAATAATATTTCATGAAATTCAAATATATTGCATTCATCCAAGTAGATTTAGCTTTAAGCATTCAACAATTTCATGGAATCAAAAGATTTGTAATAAAACTCCATGCATTCATTACTTTTCTGGAACATTTTCTGAAATTTAAAACATCTATTCTAAAACAAAGCATAAAAAATTACGAAAAGTAAAATTTCTCCTAGGTATTATCCACACATGCCTCAAGAAATAACCAAACCAGAGCAAACCATTCCATACGTCACCAGATTGCTTCACAGCTAGGCACAAAATGAGGCGAGATTTTAAAAAAAAGGGGGATTATTTGCCACTGAATAGTGTCAATATGCACCCTTAAATGACGTAGCACACAATCTTGTCCGATAGGAACAAACAATCAGCTACGTGAGATTTCATATCAGGAAATAGCTTTGAAATTGGCTCCAATATTGATTAAATTCTAATGAAACATACAAGTTTTTAATCTGGAATGGAACATAAAACAAGAAAAATAACAAAATTTGAAAAAAAATTTGGTTCTCCGACATCCACAAATTTTGAACGTAAAAAATAAAATAAAGCAACAAATGGCCTTTTATAGAAACAAGGCCTTAAAGAGTTTAAACTTTGTCCATCAAAGAGAATCAAAGAAACAAATTAAATTGTACCATGTGGCAAGTGACAGTTGTAATCAGAACATTCTAGGCACAGTAAAAAACACTTTGACTTCTTCATCAATAGCAATATTCAACTCTGAGCTTAGGCTCACAAGTACTTTGCATAAAACAAGGTTGCCGGTAATTTTCAAAACTTTAGGGACTAGCCACCTTCACCGAGACTGGGAACAAACCTGCAAAATCCACTTCAACTATATCATCGCACAAAACTTTCGGCATCCAGTATCCGACCATCTATTCTTCTTCATTGAACTTCGGGTCTGAAGACTTGTCTTCACCTTTCCTTTGCTGATATTCTCGGAAAGCGATCAACACTTGATGCATACGCTCCTTTGGAACTCCTTGAATCACTTTCCAACTATACTTAATCCTAGCATAATCTTCTGATATCTGAATGATGTTTTCATTTCCTCAAGCATCATTTCTACCTCATATTTAACCATAACATTCCTGCACTTTATAATTTCGCCTATAACCTCCTGACTTAATGAGCGAACAGGGTCCTTATTCACCCTTTTAAGCCATTCCTTGAAAGCTTTTACCTCTTTATCACACTACCCTAAAGTCCTAGGATCATAACTTTGTTGAGCTAACATTTCAATAAAGCTCTCATCTCTATCAATTAGCTTCTTGCATCTCTTAGTGACCTTTTCAAATCCTTCTACACATTGCAACAAAGTGTTACTTTCCCAATTCACTTGTTTTCTCCACTTTTCAAATACCAGAACTTCTTGTTATGTGGTTATCTTTTCATTCACCAGCTCTTAGACATCATTCTAAATAAGAGCTTTTAGTTTTCGCATTTCTGCATCAGTCTGTGCTTGGCGAAATCGACATTCTCCTTCTAGTCTTTTAGACTTGTCACACGAACCGTATGCCTCCTTATATTTCCTAATTGCATCTTTAATTAACTCTTCTCCTTGCCTCACTGGGTACTCCATCCATTCTTCAAATATGCTTACCTTATGGTGAAGCATTGTAATGGCATCTACTTGCTCCTTACACATAAGTATCAGATTTTGGGACAATTCAATCTGCGTTTGATTAGATTGGGCTAGCGACTTGATAAAACCTTCCAGATATGCAATCCACTCTTTTAGCTCTCTTTTCTTTTGTTTACTCTTCTATACCCTAGTGACAATTTTCTCTAAATTTACTTTCATTTCTTCTAATTTATGCCTCCATGATGAATGTCCAAAATATAATCCCTAGGTGTTATTTCATGCTTACTCTTATCTCCCACCGGAGTAGCTATTTGGAGAGTTCTTACTCCATATGTAGTCCTCTTCATAACATGTCTTTTATTTGCTATACCTCTAGGTATAAGGGTCTCTACTTCTTGTATCAAGCTTCTGAGATCCAGAGGCACCAATTCCACCTCCAATGGTGGAGCCATTTGTCTGACTAATCAGTTAGGTGCTTCTTCATTCTACTCTATCTCTTCAGTATTTCTTTGTTCGCAATGATCTGCATGTTCAAGAACTTCTCCTCTTGAACTATCAACATTATCTGTCACACCCCCTAGAACTTGAACACTTTCTATCCTCACTAGCATGGATTCTGGATTACCTTGATTTATCACTGTATCTTCCTTTTCAAGACTTATATTTTCTTGTCTTGTCATGTGTTCAACATCGGTCCTTGGGGCATCATTTTCTCGTTGTCCTGAAACATCAAGATTCTCTTCATTTCTTAATTCACCACCCAAGGTCTATGAGGGCTATAAATTTTCATTCTCATCCCAAACTTCTCCTGATTTCTTAGAAGTTTGTGGTTGCTCAACATTCTCTTTATTTCTTCCTTGTGGAAGCTGACTATCAACTATATCTTCACTACCAATACTATCAATGGGATTTTGAATTGTAGTATCCCTATTCTTCTTCCATCAATTTCCTCAGGTTTTCCCACTCATGGAGCGAGGGATCCTCTTATAAAATCTTCTTCTTCTCTATGTATAGGATTTGACCCTGTATTTGGCACTTCTTCCACTACTGGCTATACAATGGGATTTTTCTTAAGATCGTTTTTCTTCAAATTGTTTCATCATGGCAGTCAGCTTCTCCTATTGCTTTCTAATCGTATAAGAGTGAATTTTCACCCTAGGCGCAATTCCCCTTTTTGCCTTTTTGTGTGTCAGTGGAGGCGTTTCTCTCGGGGACGCCTGTACGATGCGCAGATGTCCGTGTGGCGCGCTTATGTCCCTGGAAAACTCCTGTGGCTGAGCCAACAGAGGCGTTACTCTTCTCATTGGCAACGAAGTTGTAATGCCTCCTTCGGCCAACCGACCCGAATATGGCCGTTTTCATCTTCATTTCTTCATATTCACTCTTCCATTTTGCATTCCAACTTCTTCAACACTCTCCATCACACCCAGCTTCCATACTCACACTCTCACATCACTCCAAAAGCTCACTTTCACTTGCTTCCAAGCATTCCAAGCATTCCATTGCAACAACATCACACTCCATCAAATCGATAGAGCACATTTAGGACCACACCATACGCAACAGAGGCTTGAGTTCCTCTTATTTTCTCCCCCAAGCAGCCTTGAGTTCTCTTGGTGGAGGTGGTAAGCTTCCCTCTCCTCTCCTCTACCATTTGGTGAGTAACATAGTACTGCATTGTAGTGTTTGTGTTTTCATTACATTGCTTCTTTATCTCATTCTTTTGGTTGTTCGTGGCAGTGGAAACACCTAAACGGGGTTTGACTGAAGCAGGCCCCTATACAACTCCCCAACATTTTCTCTCTTGCTGTGTGTAGGTGGACACACTTTGTGGAGCTAGTTGGCGAATAGGCTCTTCTACGAGATTGTCTTCATCACCTTAGCCTTGGTATATCTATTTTATCACCTCCGCTTATATTTCTCTTATTTCATAGTATTGTTTTGTTCTCTTAGAAGTTGTTAAGCTAAGCCGTTAGTCATTTTAACGAGTTCAATCTTGCCTTGGTTGTGTTCTGACCATACTGACTACAACACACTTTCGAGATGCCAGCGCGCCATGCTTTCGTCCAAAGTTTGCGTTGACGTCCTCGGGAAGAGAGCTCCCTGAGGTGCAGAGTTGGACCTAACAACTGACTCGCCTAGCCCCGCCCTAAAACTTGGGATTGACGAGTGGTTGTAGGGTTCTATAATCCCCACCATTCTCATCCCCATACCTTAAACAATAGGCTTAGCTGAGGTAAGTTAGGGCAGCCTGTCGCATCTTGACCCTCCGTGACTTGGGGTCTTGCACGCGGTGGTCCCCATCTCTTACACTAACTTATTCATTTGGATAAGACTTTCCTCTTGAATTACAAGAGTCCTTCCTAGTGTTTGTTTATTGACGCCGTATTGATTGAAGGTGGAGAGGTAAATATATATGCTAGCTTCTAAGATGTAGACCTTATCTTAACACGCGTCTGTGTCTTCATTCTTACCTCTTCGCCAGTCATAGGTTGAGCTCTTGGATTTACTGTGGAAGAAAATGCCGCCTTAGGCTTCATTGTTACATTGGCTTGACCGACCACAATCTCTTTACGTTGGCTAGCTGACGTCATTGGAATCCTCCAGTTTTAAGTATAAGGAATTCTTTCCACTATGTTCAGCTGCCTCCGCCTTTCCAGTTTTTTTTAGCAGTCTCCACATACCCTGATTCATCTTCTAACTATTGCTTTCTCTTCACATTAAGCGGGTATGTGAGCTTCACCCCAGTTCCCCTTAATGCTTTATTGTAACCACAAACCCAGTGTTGAGTGTATGTCAACACTGGCTCAAAAATATCCTTAATGGTTACTATTTCCTTCTTTGTATAATATGGGTTTGGGATAGGTTCATCAAAAATCTTTTCTGTATCATAAACTGCATTCAATACCTCTCTGTCATCTGTATCCAACTGCTCTAGAATATCGTGAAGCCTAAGAAGCCTTGCTACTTGTAATGGCAACCTTTGATATGATCGCTTCCTTACCTCATTCTCATCATCACAATTATACCAAAAAATTCTAAGTCATAAGCATGAGCATACTTACTACTTATTTGCCTAGCAAGGTTTGCCTTTGAGTCATAATTCTTTCATCAAATTGTAAAGAAATCCAACTTATAAAGCTTCAACTCTTCCTCACACATATCAACACTTTTGGCTACAACACATTTGTAATTCCTAATTATGATGGGGAATTTGATGGAACATTTCTTGCAGGGTTTCATGAAAAGGGCATGAGAAGCTTGCATTTGTCTCACCAATTCTAATAACATTTTTTCTATTGCATACCTGGGTAACATAAAGGGATATCCTTTGAATCCTTCCACCCTAATGTAGGTGAAAGTAGGAAATTGAATATACCAACCCCCAACCGACCGGATAACACTCTGTGCTTCCAAGGATAATCTTTTGGCCTTGTCACCTTCCATTATTCTTACCAGCCTTGTAGTAAACACATCATTAACCATCCGGTAATGCTCCCAGTATTGGTGGATAGTGATCTAGGGCACATGAGCATAAATCAAATTATTCCCTAATTCTCTGTCTAGGGTACCAACTTTTTCCAATCCTTGTATATTTTCCCTCAGGGCATATGAGTAAACAACATAAGAAGACATAGAAAACCATAGGGTGTCCAGGAATGTCATTAAGTGTTCATGTAGTTTGTCGCTAATGAAACTCCCCTAGTGAATTTGTAAAGGGCTTTCCACTATTAATGCTATAATCTCGAACATCCAGTGTTCAAATTTGTCGGCATCCTTGAGTCCAACTATCCTACTTAATAGGGTTATGATGTCCTGGACATCCTGAATAAACACAGACCTTGAGATTTGTCTCATTTGCTTGGTAATCTCCTCCTGGTACCATGTCACATTCATAAATTTCCTGTTTTGTTTTTCTGCATTTAGGTATGTCGTGGCTAGGAATTGCATGTTCAACAGATTCATCTGGCTAAATGTGGGGATCCCAAATGTGTATACAATCCTTTTTATAGAGAGGTTTTCATAAACTCTCCCTTCTTTCTCAACAACCCTCTTGTTTGGGTCATACCAATTCATACATTCCATTACTAGTTTAGGGGCTTCCATTGCTTGCGAAAACCCTCCTGCCAAATGTAGCCCACTTGCAATGATGTTCTTTTCGCACTGAGAGGCATTCTCTTGTCAAATCTGTGTTACGAATTCAGCATTAGTAAACCATCCTAGATGAGTGTTTGTAACTATCCCGCCGATTGATATGCCTTGTGAAATAGGGGACTTGAACTCCTCATCTATTGGCCTCCTTTTGGAAGTGCTCATATTTTTCTAGGTTTCTTGCATTTTTAGTAGGGTAAACCTACAATATTGGTTTACAATTCCGTTAAGGAAGGAAAATTGCAAAAATGCTCCAAACAAAAAAAAAGGGTTTTAAGGGGTTTGCTTGAAGGGGGGTTTGCATGAGCCTAAAAAGGGGTTCGCTTGAACCCCCCCCTTTGAGCGAACCCCTTTGTGATGTCATCCATTTTTGACATGTTTTTTAAGGAAAACAAAGGGAAAAATGTGAAACAAGAGGGGTTCGAGCGAACCCCCTTCAAGTGAAGGGGTCAAGGGGGGTTCGTTTGAACCCCCCTTTTTTGCCCTTCCCCCTCTCCTCTAGCATTTTTCTATAGAATTTTGCCTTTCCGAGCTCAAGTTGAGAATGAAAATGGAGGAAACTTCATAGAACCAACTAGATGATGGTAGTCCTTGGAATGAGCTATCCATCAAATATAATTTTAATAAATTTTGGTTTCATCATGTATTTTTTTTAGTTTAATTAAACATAGGTTTTTCATCGAAAATCAAGCTCTCTATTCTGCACATGTGGAAAAATAGTAGATTATAAATAAAAAAATTCTAAAAAATATGTTCATGCTAGGCATTGATGTCCTTGATCCAACAAAAAAAATAAAATTGAATTTCAATACATACAAAAAAAATTATGTTGTATACGGTCCACCTATGCCTAAATTGTAATTGGTTTGACTTCAAAATTTAATTAAGAAAAAAATATTCAATAAAAAACTATGAAACCAAATGAACTTGCTAGATATTGTAGTTACAAATCTAAATTAGAAAAAATTAGAATTTAATCCTTCATAGAAAAAAGTTATGTTGTTTAAAGTGAACATCACTCTTTAAAAATGGTGTTTACTGTTAAAAACTAGTTTTTGAAGATGGAAAAAAATGCAATTTGTTTCCAATTTTTTTTAAAAATATATATTTAGAATCTACAAACAAAATGTCAGAAATCACTAGTTTGCATCATCTTCAAATTCCTCATGGCTTAGCAACTATAGGTGCCTGAAAGTGAAGATTTAGTTAAAAAAATTCAGTTCAATGTCCAGTTTGGCCAAAAATTGTAAACTAGTATTGTGGGATCACCCAACAGATATGTGCCTTGTGTGTGAGTTAGGGTTAAATCTAACCATTCATTTTCAATAATTTATAAACTTATAGTCTACAATTAGGTTAAATTGCTTTCAAAATAATCAACATTTTAGGAACCTGACTAGTGGTAACACCTTTTAAGTTGAGCCATGCATGCATAAAAGAACTAACAAAATTTTAGTTAGTCGAAACATACCTGGTTTCACTAATGATACGATTTCCTGAACATGACCTCAAAATCCATGGTAGCTATGTTCTTTAGCTTCTCGAGACTTACCTTTTTTTGTGTACCATAATCTTAGTTTTAATTCTTCAATGTCCATACAAGTGAGTAATCTAGTGCAAGGTAGAGTGTTACAAAAGCAACTGAATGCATGAGGTGGTGCCAAGTACGTGCATCATTCACCACCTTCATTAATTTCCTTTTGCAATGCATTAATTACCGTAAATAAAGGTGCAATCATGGTAGATTAGGGTTCAAATCATAAACTCTTTGGTTTATGTGCAGGGCCCACCATTAGAGAAGAAAGCGGCGCAGGAAGATGACGTGGCACACTTACGTGTCACTTCAATTCTTATGAGGCAAAGGCCTTAGAGGAAATGCCACTCTTGGATACTTAACAATTCACAATCAAACATTGTTTGAATCATTTGACACTAGACCTTGAAAGATTATCGAGATCCAAGACTTTTAGCCACTGGGTTCATGAGAATCGGGTGCAAAGGGAGACCCGAGACCGGATGCAAGCGTGACCAAATTGGTTAGAAATACATTTTCAACAAAAAATTCAGTCTTCAGTTTTAAAGAAAAGAAAAGCCACTACCGGGCTAACCAACAAAGAAGGGAAACACACATACCAGGACAATTCTATTTGGGTGATGTCCCATCATGCACAAAAATCAACCAGGCAAAGAGTGAAACTTTTCGAAGATACAACATCCTTAGAGCAACAACATCGACTCCTAGGACTTGGGGGTCTGGTAATTCAATGCGACCGGGGAAATTTTTTTGCAAGATTCCAAGTCTGATAAAACAAGAACTTAAGCGGGGTTGGGCAAGGTGGATTAAAACCAAGCATTTTACTAGTTCTTCCAAAAGCAGCACACCAAGGCAAGCAAAAGAAAAGGAAGGGAAAGAAAAGCAGTAGAAAAGAGGGGGTCCACATTTTGCTAAAGAGCAAAATGGGGCATGTTGTGAGACCACACAACAACAACCATGAAATGTGTTTCATATTTGTACACAACTACACAATTTTACATTCTATTAGGAAAGTATAAACATAGAATTCATGAATGTCTTCGAACATCAATTTCAAAACCAAACCATATAAAGTATTTCTTTTGTACAAATTTTGACATATTTTCCAATTTTGCACAAGTTTGACGCATTTCCACTTGTCCACATTGGTCTTTATTTATCATGGATTAGCAAGTGGTAACAATCCATTGGTTTTGGAAAATAATTTGGTCAAACTTTTGTCACCTTTGCTAGGGCACATTTCAACATGACATGTTGAATACCAAACTTTATAATGAAAAATATGTATTGCTAAAAGGTTTACACTTACCTTATGTATTTTTATAAGGAGCTTAAAACACATGTTTGTCATAGGTGACTTCTACAAACTTATCTTCTATATCACTTAAATGGTAAACATGCATGTTCTTTGACTATTAGATATTCGTATCATCATCAATGGAAAACCCTTTAACACAAGCTTGGCTAGATAGAAGAGAGAAGCCCCATAAAATAACCAAGAAGCAACAATTAAAATAAGCAACACAAGGGCTGCAAAACAATTTAAGCAAAACTCACAAATCAAACAACATCAAGTAGAATCAAGATAGAGCACACTTGACCAAGAGACTAGTTAGGTGGTTTAAACTTGAAGAATGCAAGAGAGGTTTGAGCACTTGTCACAATTTGTTTCACCAAGTTACTAAAGTGGAGATGCATTCTTCCTTTTTTAGCCATTGAAATACTCTTAATAGTCTTCAAAGGACCATTTGATGTTCTCATGCTTGAAGGACTAGAGGGACATGTACCCTTCAATTTTTTTTTTCCTTGTATTGAGTGTTAGAAGAATGTTGAGTAACTCATAGTGAAGCATTTTCCATACCATTGTGATGAACAACCTCCTCCCCTTGAAACACCATCATACTCTTCTCACGAGCATGCTCTAAAGAAGAGGTCTCAATCACCTTTTTAGAGGTCATTTATTACCTTGAGGGAGCTCCTTATTTCCTTCCTTTGATGCAACAGTATATTTCCTCCTATTGCCAAGGCATGTAGCAGTTATTTGGTAGATATTCAAGGCCACCTTGAACTCAATCCTTTGCTTCCAAACACCAAACTCCAAAAACAAGGAGACATAAGACATAACACTTCAACATTCACAAAGGACTTGATAAACAATAGTCACTTTTTGGAATGAGTCATCGAGTTGATAGTGATGTTGCCCAAAAGAATTAGTAATACTTGTGACAACCTCCTCATCTCAATATTAATTCTTTTTTATTGCAGTACAATATTAATTAAGATTTATTTAATAATTATTCTATTATAAAAAATTTATGATCATAATTTATCATAACATTTAAAATTAAAGAAGAATTAGAAGAAAAGTGATAAATAGCTAGCCATTTTGTATATTAGATAAGGGAAACATTTTAGAGAGGATAAATGGTTTCTAAATTTTATATCTATGGAAACACATCCTATAAAATCTAGGAATTATGTTATAAATGCATGAAATAGAGAGGGTAGATTATTTCATGGTAACCATAATATTACAACCTCAACGATATACTTGCGAAACTTCAATATCATGTACAATTATGCAAGGTTGTATTTATTACAATCAACACTAAAAGATGGTGTAAATTACATAAAAAAATATTAAAGAATTTATTCAGCAAAAATAATCTTCATTCTCTTCCTTTGATTATCGCTGCGAGCCACTTTGATCCTTTGACAATTTATTTTTCTGTATAACAATACAAAAAATCAGCTACTGCATATGATTGCTTAAAAAATGCACGAGTTTGATAAAACTATAACCAAAATTCAAAATGATTGAACATATCAATTTACAAAATGATAGATTAAAAAATTAGACAAAATAAAAGTATGCTTTAATAAATATTAATTACAAAAATTTCTTTAACATTATGTCACCATTTTGACTTGAATTCTACATAATAGTTCTACATAATCCTTGACAAATGCAATTTGGGGTCACAACATGGTCACTTTTTAACATATCTTATGAAAGCAATAATATCTTCACTTTATTTTTATAATGTTCATATTTTGTATCATTCAATTTTGATTATTTTATTTGATTAAGCTCTATAGAAACACAACCTTATGAATCCATCTATAAAATAAGTGATTAAATTATTAACCACAACAAGATAAGTTAAAGTTAAATTTATGATTGATAATAACATCAAAATAAACTTATTGGAACCTTTTGCCTATTTAATCCAAGCTCATTTAATCTTACATTAGTTTCTATGCCAAAAATTGCATTCTTTCAAGTGCTCTATCTTTCCAATATAAACTTTATTCAGCCTTTATTTATTATAGCTTTAACTGTATCTTAAAAAAGATGGAGGGTCATATATAAAAGAAATTATTTCATCTAGCATACAAGTTCCCTTGTCTTATTTACCACTTTTATACATAGATATACATATTTTATGACAAATATAGAACACGAGCAATCACTCTTTTCTTTTAAGAGATTGTAAATATCTAATTACTTCATTATTTTAAGAATTCCAACACCAATATCAGTTTATGTAAAGATCTAATGTCACATTTTTCATCTCTTATTATGACTCTAAGAATAATTATTTGTAATTGTTTCAATGTTTTATATCTGCCTCTTTGAATTTTTAGGTTTGTTTAAATGTTCTTTTAGGTACATTATATGTTAATATTAGTTTATTGATAATTAAATAATACAATTTCAATAATTATGTTCAATCTTTTTGTTAATATTTCAACATTATTGAAATCAAAACATTTACAAATTTCTATTAGAATTTTAGCAAGACCAAATGAATCTAATGTCCAATTATATACAATTGAATAAATTAAAAGGGGGCTGCTATTATAATCTAAACAACACCTTCACCTTAAAAATACAAGAATAGTTATAATATGCAAAGTTTATTCACAAGAGATTTTGAAACAGATTTTAAGTGAAAATATATTTTATAAAATAATACATAATCAGTAAACTTCAACTACTAAGTGAAGTTACTGAAATTGAAAAGAACTAGAGGAATTTGAACACAGAGTATGGTTTTAAATTACATGATTATGTGAAATTGGTTATTAATAAAATATTAAGTGAACTTTCCAATAGATGAACATTCACCTTGAGATTGTAGACGTGTGAAGCCTTTAAGGTAGACTGAAAGTATAATGGGTTTGAGAATTTGGAAAGGAAACTATATGGTCAAACTAGGTTTAAAGCTTACTTCATCTACAAGGATGAGAACCAATACTATATCATGGAATTTCACAAATCATGGTGCATAATTTCACCATTGAGGTCATTATTATCGAAATGGATAGAGATGTATCCTGCAATCTCCATGTCCTTGAGAATGTTGTTTCACCATTGTGCAGTCTATCTTTCAAAACTTTCATATCGTCCTACACATTTGTGTAGTACTCGGTTGGAAGTGCTTCAACGTTATTTTTATTACTTCTTACATAAGCTTTCCGATATGTTGTAGATTTGTAGTTGTCGCCTTTACTAAATTAGGATGGGCATTATCTTGACTCTGGCTAAGATTATTTGTAAGGGATTTTTTAGTGTTTGAGTAGTTCTGTCATTATGTTATGATAAAAATGGTAGTTTCAAAGTTTAGATTCTTTATTCGAGAAAAGTTGTTTTTAACTTAAGACGTAGAGCATCAAAATATATCCTAGTGCTGGAGAAACTGAGTGCACAAGCACACAAACAATAGGTTTAAGTGAAATACCTGTAAATTACTGCATACTTCAATAACTTCAGCAAGAGGTGCCGAATCGCCAAAATTTCTTTCCACAAATTGATAAGCAACACCTGTCTTTCCACTACCCATTATTAACAATCCACCTTTGATAGTGCCTTCTCCTTTATAAGTCATTGGTATCCCTGTGGCTTTTGCACGCTTATAGTTTTCAATGGCATTTTTATTGAAAATAAAGCCAGTTATGAATCCCTCTGTTGGTAGCTTCCCTCCTCCAAGTGCTCTGAAAAACTCTTTGTTGTGTCCACAGCTACAATCCCACCCCAGTAACGTGGCCAGAACTCCTTCACCTGCATTATATGTTATTTTTTATTATAAAATGATGAAAACGCTGCCAGCTATCAAAGCATAAATATTCCTATTGATAATCAGCATAAAGATATGGTATTAGTATGCCACAATACTGTGAAGTTATGGAGAAAAAGTAAGACCTCGGCATCAATGAACTCATGGAGAACAGCAATTAGTTGAAAACCCAATGCATCAAAAATGGGCTTCCTGGCATAAATCTGATGTGCTTCTGCTCGACACATCACACACCTGTAATCGTGACCACATATCACAAATTGTTCATCAATATATTTGGTTGGAAATCTTAATACTAGTTTACTTTACTTCACATATAAATTAATGAAGTACAAATAAGTTTCAAGATTGGTATCAAGAACACCAAATATGAGGCCGACTTTCCTTCAACGCGTGCACTTGCAATCCTTAGTCATACAGAAACTAAAGAATGACTGAAAAGCTGAATTGTTAAACATTGAAAACAGGTTTCAATGCAAGTTCATAAAAGGACACAATCTGGCCAGCCTAATTATAGAGTTAGCTTGAAATAGAATGCCAGGTTATACTGCATTGCAATGCACTTACTATTAACCTCTACGTAGATAGAGAGGTAAGCGAACTAGCACATTCATTACTAAAGTACTCTTCACATCTTGTTAGTGATTTCTGATGGTCTTCCTTGAAGGTCTTTTAAAGAAAATTCTCAATTACATAAGTAAACTTCACAAATTCCAGGCTAAGAGATAAGAAAATTTGTCGATTATTAGAGTACTTCTTAAGACACTGAAAAAAGGGAAATTGGAAGCAAAGAACAAAATCTGGAACAAAAGTGCAAAGTTCTGAGAAACATTTCATGTTGATAATAAAAAAAAGCAGTGCAGTAAATCAGGTGTTCGTGAAGACCGTGTCGGAACTAAATTTAAAACGTAGTGCTCATCCTTAATTATAAAAGTTTCCATGTTAGCAACAGGATCGTCAAATGACTTTTAATCATTGATGCAAAGTGAAATTTCTTTGGTGACATATTATGACTCTGGTATCCAACGTATTCCCCAAGGATGTTTGTCGTGTGCTAATGGTCGACAATGGCAAATTTGAATGTATAACGATGCATAAAAATAGCTAAGTATATGATGATTCAGTCGGGGATGTTCTAATGTGTAACTTCAAGTTAACGTAGATGGTGCTCATCAATGTCATAGATCGATGTTAGGAAGAGGAGCAACTGTTATTGTCTTCCAGTTTAACCATCAATTTAGCTGAGACGATCATAAAAAATCATGCCTTCAGTTATTTTCTCTCGATTTTGCGCACCATTCTGTCTGTAATTTGGTGCTCAAACTATTGTTCGTTACTGTTATTCATGCCCTAAATTCTTCTTTAGTACGAATGAGGAATCAGTGCAAAGCCCTATGGGTATTTACAAACGAAAGATTTGAGGTTACCTATACGGTAGGAGGTTCAAGCAACTGACCTCTTATTTGCATGCATCAGATCTGTGGACGCTCCTGTATAAGGGGTTTTATGGGAGGATGCAGAAGTCTTTACTTGATTTGGTAGAAAGAGGCGTGAATGGACATGATTCTGAAAGTGTTCAGTTCACCATGAAAGCTGTTAAGTTTTTCTTGATAAGAGCAGATTTTAGTACCTACATTAGAAAATATTTGGCATCGTACCTTGAGCTGAGAGCTAATTTAGTGCTTACATCGGAAATACCTTCAAATCGTTCCTTTAGCTAAGTATACTCTTCTTTCGCAGTTATTTTCCTAAAATAATATTTAATTCTGAATTATTCACTTCTCCAGCTGAAAATAAGTAATTAGATAATAAGATCTTTGTCTTGTTATTTCTACGATATGAGCATGTTATTGTTAAAAGAAATTCAGTATGTTATCAATGATAGTCATACAGTTCATGTGATATGAGTATATTTATGTCAAAGGTGTTCTTTATATGAATTCAATCAGCTGATTTATGTGATGGATGTTTCAAAACGTGATAAAATGATAAGACAATTGAAAAAGATATGACCATTCATCAATTTTACCAATATAAAAAAAAGCTAATATCAATAGATAATATAACTATTTTAAAAAACTATTTCTTAGAAATTCTCTCCCATTCCTTTTTAAGAGTTAAATTATAGCATTTTTAAGAATTTTCTCTCTAAAATTAATGTAATTATATATTTTAAATTATTGATAAATATACTATGATCACTATATCTACTTTTTGTTTACATTGATGTTTAATTTTTTAATTTTTTTAATATATTTTAAATTATTAATAAATATATTATGGTTATTATATCTACTTTCTATTACATTGATATTTAATTTTTTTTAATTTTTTTTTAGAATTGGTGATCCTTCCTATAACCTGCAAGTGTGCTTGGTAAACTTTTTTATTGTGGCAATGTTGGCATGACACACCTTTAATACGACGATACGGAGATTGGACCTCTTGCCTGCAATGATGTTTAACTTGATAGTATTGCTAATTTTTTAATTTTTATTGCTAATGCATAATTTTGTAAATCCCTACTTTAAAAAAACTAAACTTTTTGGAGATCAAATCTCTACATACTCTTACATTCCTTTTTTTGAATAATAATATATAAATAAAATTAGAAAATAAAGATTTTTTAAATTAATGTTCAAAATTAAATAAGAGAAAATATCTTTCATATTCTATTTTATTCAAAATTAATATATATCTATAAATCAGTTATAAATTTAAAGGCTTTAAATAAGATTTTACTATAAAAAAATATAGCAAGTTAAATAAGATTTTTTTTTAAATTAAAGTGATTGTATATTTTGTAATTACTAATAAATATATTATGGGTATTATATCTACTTTTCCCAAAAGTGTTCTCTTCCTAAATTTAGGATTAAATATAAAAGTAAGTTTTTAAATTAATAATAATAAAAATGAAAAGCAAAATGTTTTTGAATATAAATTTTCAACAATTACACCTCAATGGGGTTTGAAAACCTTGATGACAAGAATAACAACACAACACCTTAACCATCACACCATGCCACTATTAGCATTTAAAATTATAAAATTATTTACAAAAAAAATATCATAAATTTTATTGTTACATAGAAAAAAAAGTTTTTAAATTATTATATTTAAAACTAACATACATCTTTAAAAATATAATGTAATTAACAAGTACCTTTACACTTAACTTTATCATAGAATTTGAAAATAATTTATGTAACATTATTATTACTTATGTAAATATTACACTGATAAAGCTGTGATCAAATTTCAAGTCACGTGTTGTGATTTCTTCTCCCAGGCTATGGTCACCAATTGTCGCCACTACCTCTCTTTTGCAATCTACAATCGCTAAAAAATAATTATTTTTAGATTTCTTGAATCTGGGTTTTGCTTTTCATTTTTATTATTATTCATAAAAAGTTTCTTGAAAATCAGTAAGGTAAGATTAGCATAATAGACTATATTATGATTAAAAAAAATAAAACATTATTTATAACATAATAGATTGTATTATGATCGACGGTTGATATTGTCTAAGTAAAATGCAAGACGATTTTATGTATCTAGGTTCTCAGATTTTTTTTTTTTGTCAAATCCTTTTCATTCATACATTGCATGTTATTACTATGACAAAGTATAATGCAAGAAGATTTCATGTATTTAGGTTGTCATTTAAAAATAAATAAAAATCCATTGAAATCTTTTTGTTCACACATTTTCATTTAAACCAAATTCTTTCCATTCATGCATTGCATTTAATTACCATGACAATTGACTTAGCTGAATATTTTGCGTAAATTATGTTGTGTTATCAATGATGCCACCAAGTAAAAAATGGGTAGAGTTTGTAGGATTTTATTTATGAAACCCTACTAAAGTAAGTTTAAAAAATGAGATGAACCAAAACCAATCTCCTTACTGCTTCACTCTATTATTTGCATACATTTATTATACTACTCTATTATTGTATATTATATTTATACTTACATATAAATAGAGAGAAAGAGATATAATATTATGGTTATATTTATTATTATATATTATATATTTTATTAGAAATTATTAAATATAAATACTATATAATATATAATATATTTTATATAATATAAATTAAATTATATATTAATTTATAATTATACTACCAAATTCTATCTCTCTATATCTCCCTCAATTGATATCACTCTCTAAATTTTATATCATACAAATTAAATTATATATAATATTATTATATTGCTAAACACTATATCTCTATTTCTCTCTTTATCTTTCTCTTGCTCATCTCTCTCTCTTTTTATGCATATCTTTCTCTATCCCTCCTTATCTCTATATATCACCCCCCCCACTCTCTCTCTACTTCTCTCACCCTTTCTCTCCCTCCTCTCTACCTCTCCCCATCTCTCCATCCCTCGCTCCCTCCCTATCCCTCCATCCCTCGCTCCTTCCCTATCCCTCTGGATCTATTTCTCTATCTCTACTTCTCTCTTCCTTTCTCTTTGCATATATCTCTATCTCCTCCTCTATCTCCTTGTATTTATCTCTACCTCTCTCCATCTCTATTAGTCTATCTCTACTTCTCTTTGTCTTTCTTTTCCTCTCTCCCTTTCTCTACATCTTATATCTCTATATCTCTATCACTCTATCTCACCATCTATCTCTCCCTCTCCATATTCCTCTCCATCTCCCTATGTCTATCTTATCTCTCCCTCTCCCTCTCTCTCTCTCTCTATTTGTTTCCCTCTTCCTCTCTTTCTCTAGATCTTCATCTTTACCTTCATTTTCCTCCCCCTCTATCTCTAGACATGACTCCCTCTTTGTATGCATCCATCTCTCCCTCTCTATCTTCTTAGACCTCTATATATATCTCGTTGTCTCTCTATCTCTCCATATTTATTCTTCCATCTCCCCTTCTATCTCTATCTTGTTATCTCTCCATCTCTCTCTATCCCTATATCTCTCCCTCTCTTTATATTTATCTTTCTCTCTATCCCTCTCTCATTATTTCCCTCTCTCTCCCTCTCTATATATTTATCTCTTCCATCTCTATCTATCCTTCTCTCTTTATCTCTCCCTCTCCTTTACATATCCCTCTCCATCTTCCTCTCTATCTCTATCTCCTTGCCCCTCTCTCTCGATCTTCCCCCCTCTCTCTTTCCCTCTCGAGCCCTAGTGCAAACATAACATGGCCTTGATTATCTTCCTAATTTAGAGGTTTTACTTTGTTATGTTTAGATCCTTGTAAGTGGATGCATAATTGATTTGAAGCTATACATCTATTTTTTACAAACAAATGTCTTTTTATACTTCTCCATTGAGACCTTTTTTGTACGAACATCTTCTTATACATGGCCTACCAATTGACCTCATGTAGTGCACAAATGTATGCAAAAAATACACCAACATTTTCCCTAATTAACCTTCCACAGCTCTTCGGCATACACATTGCACACGAAGGTGTGATTGCTAGTTCTATTTCTTACATACATACCTAATAGGGCAACTACAATCATAGCATCAATTTTTTTTTTGCACTTAAGAGTATTTAATTAAGTTGGCATTTTGTTACTTTGACATGATATTATGAAAGCTCTTTTGGAATCAGGGTTGACAAATCTACTTATGCCAATGATATTGTTTATAATCCGAGTTTAAGGTTTTACTATGTTATAGACTTGTTGAAACGGGTATAAAAGTGTGATAAATATTATAAGATCAATTATAAAATTTGGATCCATTAAAGCTGGAAAGATAAATAGATGTGCTAAACATTTTAAAATATCATTTTATGAAATTGTATAATTCATTAAGTAATTATTGAGGGAGATAAATTTTATATCACTGTATTTTAGATAGTGGATATTAGATATTACATATATTAAAATAGAATATATAAGACATCATTATGTAGTGTATATTGATGTCTTTAATATTTCAATGCATGAACTATAATATAAGCATGTCTTATCTATATTTTATTGTTAATCTTAATATTGCATAAGATCCCAATACCTTATTATTAGTTTGATAGTTATATGCTTGTCTTTACTAGTCTAATTGTTATATGCTAGTCTTGATCCCAATACTAGAAGTCATTAACTACTAAGACTCTTGATATTATTGGATTTGAAGGTCATTCTATTTTTATGTAATTGAATAAGATAAGAATGTGTCTTTTCAATTGACTAATGCACAATAATTTATATGATGTATTCATCTCGAAGAATACAATTCTAAGGACTATGCTACTAGTCCAATACCATGATTACTATCAATAGTTATAGGAAAATGATATATGAACAAAGTTCTATTTCATAAGTTTTAGTATAAGATCAATGAATGAGTTTTAAATACGAGTTCCTTATGTTTGACTATTATATTGAAGAACAATAAATGATATGGTTTGGCATCTTGGCATGTTAGTATTTGCAATTACAAGTATGCATGTTGTTTTGGGATTAGGAAGGTCATAGTTAGTAGGGAGTATAATTTGGTACATACTAAACAAAATCTACAAAACTAAACCTATTTTTTTAGCTAAATTATGAATTATAAGTTTGAGGTAAACTTTGAGGCAAGGAATTAGTAAGATTATACATAATAATGAGACCATTCAATATTATTGTGATATGTATCCCTCCTACAATACATATTAAACATATGTGAAAAAATTAACTCTCTTTGTTTATTTAGTGAAATTCAAGGACTTCCTATAATGCTCAATATGGTAGTATTAAAGAAATATAATTATTTTTACATTCTTATCAAGAAATCATCACTATAAATAAAATTGAATCATAAATGTTATAGTTGACATAATATCGATACTACTGAATGATACAACGCCTATTAACCAATTATGCTATATGAGATAACCTAAAATATATGGTATTCAAGGTTTAATCTCTAAAATATATATTGATTAATTACTATTCACGATAATCATTATGGTGAGGAAACATTTATTATTGTAATACATTTAGAAAGAAATCAAAGTTTGACGGCTCAAAAGTAAAAGAGGTTTCGATACTTTAATAGTTTTCTATGCTTCGAGAACCTTTGTCATAAAAATGGTATTAACTTGTTGAACTGTGATACCAATCTAATAGCAAACCTTGAGAGTATGTTTAAAGGAGTGTGGTGTCATTCTGATATCACAATAAGCTATATTTAGTAGTGCCTTAACATTGTGGTTAATTCAAGACACTTTCATTTATTCGTAAGAATGTTTTTCAAACAAAGATAAATACTTGTTTAAGTGATATTTATATGTTCTATGTTTTGTTTCAATTGAGAGGGATGCCATAACATAATATGACTATGCTATTTGACATTATTGAAACATATTATAGTAGGATATCACTTTGAGCCATATCAAAGTTTGGCATAATTGTATTACAAAGATATTGTGACTATTGTTGCTTGATTATTCATGTTGCTTAAATGAAAAAATGCTTTTAAGTACAATTACTAACCTATCCAAATTATTTGTTTTTGTCCTCTTTTTGTCATAGCTTTCCAAAAAAAATTAAAGCTTAAAATTTGATGAAAAATGAAAAATTTATGATAGATTTATAATTGTCTAGTAATTATGTTTTAAACTACTTAATTTTGTTAGTGATATTCTTATTGTTTTATAATATAGAGCTTTATCCTTTTTTTTTGTAAGATTTTCATGGTCTTTATCATTTGCTTATGGAATTTGTTATGTATTCTATGAGGTTTTCTAACCTTTGTGCAAATTGATAGATATACTTAGATTGGCAATAGGGAAACTTGAACCTCTAACTTTAGCTTAAAGAATTATGGCTATGATAACTTGCCCTGGACATATAAATCAAAATGCAAGTTCCTTGAGAGATTTATTGTTAGGAGAACCACACATGACTTTGATTCCATTTGGAAGTGGGTATGTAGGGATTTCTTGGGCCAAGGATGCCCCTATGACTCAATTATATAGGGGAGGTGCTTATAGAATAGATATATGGTTTGGGGTTGTCCCTTTGCTTAACCTTTTGTTTTATCTTTGTCTCATTGAAGTGTAATTATATGATGTCAATTTGGTATACATATGTAGCATTTATTTGCATAATTAACTTGTATGTTATAATGCAAAGTTTTTAAATGATTGGAAATGATTATCATTAGTTTATGAATAATTAGGTATAAATTTTGGCTTACACATGTGGAATATCTATGATTCTCTTGTTTGTTAAAATGGATGAATGGGGCATATTCATCTATTTTCTTGTTTGAACTTGTTAGGTCAAGATTTCTAGGCTTCCATATATATAAGAATAAATATTTTATAGGGATGTTTCTTGGAATGTCATGTGAAGGAATAGTCCTTATGATACATACAAAAATAATGAGTTGTCTTCTTGTGGAATTGTAAGAGAATTAAGTAGAATATGGTCATTTGAGGTTATTTACTTTATAATTTGTATTATCTTATGAAGGTTTGACTAGATGGAAGCCAACTCAAATGGGCTTAATAATTTCTTGCCTATTGGTAAACAAACTCCCAAAATATATAGATCCATGTGCATTAGTTAACAAATCATTAAGTATAACAAGATTAACTAGTATTTCTAGTGTGAACTCTTTATGGCAATATCTATTTGACCTTTTATCATGTATCTTTTGAATGCTTGAATGTTAAAACTAAGATAGATATGGGTGACAACTTATTGGGCATCATAGCAAGGTTTGATAAAGAGACCTAGCATTGTATCTTTCTTAGTGTATGATTCTCAATGTTGTTTTTGCTAAACCAATATAAGTGATTTTTACCATAACCACTAGTCTTAAATGAAGTAAAATCATAAGATATCTTGAATATGTATTTGGATTTAAGATGACTCAAAGGTTCAATAAAATGTAAAAATATTATTAATGGATACATGCATTGTGTTTTGATACACTTATGTCCTTGTCAATCATAACAAGCAACAATATGAGATGCATGTTTTGTCATCATAGCTGGTTGTGAAATAGGATAAAGATAAGCCCATGGTGTCATATCTAGGATGCACTCATTTTTCTTTTTCCTATTGTCTCACCTTATTATAAAGGCTTATATGTTAAAGAACTAGATAATAAGAAAACCATGCAATAGGATCACATCCACTTCATTTTGCCAGTTAATCATATTTATACATGTGATATATGCATGAGATGATGAGTTGATCACTGTGTATGAATTTGATATATGTATGAGTCAATCCATGTGTATATGTGATGTGTATAAGAGTTGATCATTATGTGTACATATGATATGTACACAAACTAGATGCTATGTGATTTTGTGTTCATACTCAGTTATTAACATTGTACTAATATTTGTATAGGATACACTAGTTGTTATAATATTGTACGTGTATGGACTTGTAAATATTAGTTATATTAATGAATGTAATTCAAAAGAGAAGTTAGAGATCTCATCTTGATTTCAAGGATGAAGTCTTCTATTCATGTTCAATGTGAACTATAGAGCCATTAATTCTCTAAAAATGATATTTAATCAAGGCCATTTCAAAAGAACCCTTAAGGAGCAGGTCTAACATTAGGGATATGCCATGATATGGAGATATTACCCTATTTGGTGCAAGAATGTAAGATTATGACTTAGAGTTGTTGCCATTGCCATCATTTGGGTAAAGTTATGATATTAGTGTTGGAAATTGCAAGCATAATTATTGTAAAAAGAACCATTTATTCTTAAGCACCAAAATATATAAATAATATTAATGATTATTCAAGTTTTTACAATGGATTGTGCAAATGCTTATATAAATAATTGCATTCATGTATAACTTCCCCAAACTACCTTATGGGAAAATAACTCCCAATAACTAACAAAAAAAAACTAAATATTAGAGAGCAACAAGATCAATTGGAGTTACAGTCTCTTCCTCAAGCTTCATAT
Organism: Sequoia sempervirens; assembly: GCA_007258455.2. Taxonomy (NCBI): domain Eukaryota; kingdom Viridiplantae; phylum Streptophyta; class Pinopsida; order Cupressales; family Cupressaceae; genus Sequoia; species Sequoia sempervirens. The sequence continues at coordinate 68,718,028 of VDFB02373365.1, forward strand.
TTGGTTCACCTAGGGTGTTAAGGAGAGGTGGTTGTCCCTCTTACAAATAAGATGAATTCAAATGGTGTTAATACTAATTTTGAAAAGGTTTCATCCTATTAAGAAAAGTTTAGAGGGGATCAATTGGTAAGGAGAAGGATACTATTAGGGAGGGCTTGAGTATAGTTTTTTCCCTCAACCCTTGTCTTGGGTTGTAGTGTATTCCCACCAAGTTGGCCTTTATTAAGGAAAATAAGAGGATGGCTTAGATCTCTCACTCATTTTAGATCCATGCTTGGCTCTTAATAATGGGAATTCTATTTAAAAGTATCTTAGTTCAATTGAGTCAAAATATAAGGTTGTTGGTAGGATACAAAGTTCCTTGAAGAATTTTGGCTTTAAGTCATCTTGAATTGATGGATCTACTGTTATTTTTGGAAGTTAACTCATTTTGTTCTATTAGGAAAGGGTCTCAATATTGCTCATTGCTGGTTACTTGAGTTGTAGATCCCAAATTCCTAAGGTTGGATAGTCTCCTAAGTGTTAGCATTGTCAAACTTGGGAAGAATACCACGAAGTGTATATTCGGGTTGGGCAATTGAGGACTAATTATTGAGGTGGATAAAACCTCTTTCAGTTTTGGTTTTACAAGACCAAGGGGGTTTCCGTAGGGTGCTAAATTATATGATGCTATAACTACTGAATAATGACCTTGCTACAAACTATACCCACTAAACAATGTACCCCTATTCTAGTTGTCACAACATACCTACATGTTGGTTTGAAAATAAAAGGCTATGCACCTTTATACAATAGAAAAGGCTTACCAAGTAGAGTGTTTTAAATTACAAATATAACAACCCTTACTACTATTATGCACTTATACATGGAAGCTAGAAAAACAACACAATTAAAAAATGTGTATAATGTTTAATTTATTTAAAATGTGTTGAAGTAATGTGATGGGGAACAAATTATAAACCATGCTTACACTCAGTTGGGCACAAAGTATGGTGTTTATGCAAAAAATGTAATAGATGAAACCAAATAGGATACCTTAACCAAGATAACCCAAATACTATATTTATTCAAGTGCACACATAAACTAGGTTCTACACATGCAAATGAATAAATAACAAAACTTGTAGAAATTTATAAGAGTCTACTTAATCATCAAGTAATAAACTTATACATTTCTTTAAATTCATCTTGAGAAGATACATTAAAAAAGCTTTGGAATTATTTTATAGCTTTCTAAATGATCAATTGATCAATAACTTATCAAGGCAATGCATAGGGAACTCCTGGAGACACTCAAACAATACCAAATCTCCTAGTTACAATCATTCTTCAAAGTTATGATGATTATATTATATATTTTAAACATACCCACATCAATACAATCTTAAACTAATACTTCCTAGAACAAAAAAAATGAAACCCTAAAGCTTCTTGCAATATTTTCTTCTTGTTGGTTTTGTAACTGCAACTATCCAATGCTTCAAAATGAAACCATAAAACCTCTCTTAACCGAATTGAGCACTTTCCTTAAAAATGTAACTTTAGCAATTTGAAAATCAAAGGCATGAATTCACTCTCTCCAAAGGAAACCAATTCAATTAATGAGGTAACTAGGAGATTGATCTACAATAATGATGAGTAGATGAGGATGGGTGAATGGAAATCATACCATTACACTTGGTGCTCCATGCTAGAAGGAATTTAAAAAGGTTTAACTTTATATTCAAGTTTCATATCACATTTGCACTTTTAACTGTTTTGTGGATCTCCATCACTAAGTGGTGTCCATGTTGCTTAGATCAAGCTCTATTCTTGAGCTTGTAATTTGACCAACCCCCCAATCTAATTTTTTTAATTTTTTTTTGTGATGGTTTAAATGATAGTTACAAGTGTCGTTCAATGTTTGCATTTATACATGATTAAAGCATGATAGAACTACTTGCAGCAATAAGTTTCAGACTTATAACTCAGCTATTAACAATGCATTGAAACATTCAATCACTTATTGGAAGTACCCACAGTCACTACAATTAAAGATCTTTCAACAAGCATCTAAAGAGAAAATTACAATTAGTTACATCAGAAATATGTTCATGCCTTCAAACCTAGAGTAATAAGCATAGTTGCAACAAGATAACCCTCATCAAACCCAACGACCATCATCAAGGAATGGACCCATCTCCACAAAGACTATAGAGCTTCTACGTAGCAAGGAAGCTTAAGAATATATGTTCATAAATGATTATGATCAGACCTGAAAATCGCCTAGTAGCTGCAAGAGACCACCATTCAATGAATGTCCAACCACTAATATTCAAGGTTTTTTCCACCTTAGTTGAGAGAACTTCCCAACACAACTAGAAGAGAAAGAACTAGAGCATTCAATGCCAAGAAATCTGTTCATTAGTTGGTGAACACAAACCCCAAGGGCCGTACTATCTAGGAAGGTTGTCCTTCCCTAGAAAAATAAATGCTTCACTAAAAATTGCAGTTCAGGACTTGAAATGATCGCCCCGGCTAGCACTTTGATTAGGTCAAACACCCATAACACTTTAAAAATCCTCCAAGGGAATGTGGGCAAAAATGTGAGTTCTAGGAGCCAAACACCAATGTCTAGAAACTGATTAAATCTTCACCAAAATGAATAGAACTCTCACCAAATTTGTTCTTTGGAAATAACAAGCCAAAACCATCAAAATTCACCTCAAAATATATCAAAAATCTTCATCTTAAACCCTAAATCTGCAACTTGAAGCACACATGAAGCTCCTGAATGAAGCTCCCCAAATCCTCTCCTGATGTGGTCTTTCACACACGAAGAAAGGCGATCTTGAAGAGGTTTTCGTCTCAACAAGTCGAAATTCAAGCTAGAGCCAAGCTCCCTAGCCAGTCCTCCAAAATACTCAAACATCCATAATAAAAAAAAGCCTCCAAATGAACTTTTAATAAGTTTTCTCCAGCAACCCTAGAATGCACCCCAAATTCATTTGCATTTGATTTAATTTAAATTTAAATCCTTTTCCCTCCATAGTTTGGGCGCTCCAAGGAGATATAATATTATTTAGCAATTAAAAACAACTTAAGTCATAAGACTAGGTGCCCTATGGTCACTTTTTAATTAAGTCCCCTTATGTCCCCTTTTTAATTAAACATTATAAAGTCACTTTTTAAAGCACATTTTCCAAAGTACACTCATATATGAAAATAAATCCCTCGAAGTGACTTAAGCCTTAGAATATGCACATTGACTAACCTGACTAGGGCTAGCTTGCCAAGTTCAAACAACCCTAATTGACTTATTATTTTTAGTAAGTACTAAAAATAGTAGTAATGCACCCTGAAACCTGAGCTAGAGAGATACTAAGATGCCCAAGATGGCAAAACAAAGGCTGAAGCATTGTGCCAGACCCCCTGCTAAAAATAACACTTACTAAAAATAGTAAGTGTTCCTCGATCAACCCTGACTGACAAAAGGTGTCATAAAAAGGGGGCATTACAGTCTGCCCTTCCCAAAGATTGCTTGTCCTCAAGCAATGCCAATGAGCCCTGCAATCCACATCCAAAAACATGCCAAAACCTAAAATAATTCTTGGGTCCCAAATAAGTCTGGGTGGTTTGTAGCTCCAACGACCTTGCAAGGCATCAACACACGAAGCCTCCTAGAAGTCTCCTGCAAGCAGAATGATGAAAAACCACCCAAAATTGATCCATTCCCAAAACATAAGCGTCTCCAAAGAACCAAACAGAGGTGCCACCCAAGTAAACTCGATAAAGTCTACACAGGCTCTCACATCCAAAACTACTGCAAATCGTGAACTATCAATCGCAACAAGGTATGCCCACACCATGAAGTAACTGAAGTCAACGTCAATCACCAAAGTGGAGGTAAATAATGAGAGCACAAAATCTGGAAAGGTATCCACTGTCAGCTGCCCCAACTTGAAAACAATCATCTCACCGAACAAAGTCTGTATAACCATCTCAAGAAAACATGGGTAGCGATAATCAATCCACAATCCCACTGGATACGTCGGAGAAGGATACAAGATATAAGCTGAAGAGTCATCCCCAAGTACCAAGTCATCTCTGACACCCAAGATCCACTTGGTACTACTCAACTACTGATCACAAATTGAAATGGTATACAAGCTAATCAGAACATGTTCTCGAAGCCAAAAACTAGAAGAAGACCCACTAGTCCAATCATGAGCCAACTCTTCACTACTAGTAGCTACACCTGGATCCCATACCCAACTGTTATCCTCTAATGTAGTGCAACAACTAGGATTGATTTCATCCCCCAACTCAAAAAGCGGGTTGTCATATACCCTATTAGCACCAATCTCAAATAGGGGATTGTCAAAAAGCGATTTTTGACCACCCTCAAGAGCTGATTGTGAATCCAAATCAACAATGGTGCTAGGGTCATGCTCAGGTCCAACTATAGACTAAGAAAAATCTGATTTTTTCCTCATATCAGGATCAAGTCCCAAGTTATCATTAACGCCACTAGCCATGTTTGATTGCTGAATTGAGTTAGGAGCAACTCCATAATCAAAAGTAAATTCATCCTTGGTTGGCTCTTTGTTTAATTGTAGTTCCATCTCATCAAGTTTCCAAGTATCAGGAAGTGGTTTGTTCTGTTCTTTGAGTGCCTCTTGTGATGTAGTCCCTTCAAATGAATCTTTCATCAACATATCAACATTCATATCAATGCATATATCTCCAATCATCAACTGTCCCTAAGAAATCAGGCTCAATCCTCCTTTGTCAACACTATAGCAATCAACATGAGTTGTTGTTTTGAAGTCCTCACCCTGATTACTTCCAACCAAACAATCTCCCAAGAGTGGGTTATTATTCTCAAAGTTCCCAAACACGTAATTGGTGTTTACAGGAACTCTGGACAACTCCAAAGAAGCATTAAAAGCTGCTGCCTTGTCTTTCCCTTTTTCTTTGTTGGATTCTGCATGTTGTCCACTCTATGATAGTGACTCTCAAAACCACGTTCTTATCTTCTAATTTGAATTTAAGCTCTAATGTTTGAAAGTTCAAGGTAAATTCCCCTAAAGAACGCACCCACTGAGTGCCCATGACTATATCTGTGTCTCCAATGTTAACCATGTAGAAGTCCTCCTTAATTTCATGTCCTCCCAATAGGATGCTCAATTGGGGAACCATCCTGTTACACTAAATAGTGAAGCCATCAACTACCATTACCTTGAACCCACCAACCTATTGTGTTTGAAGTCCTCTTCGAACCATCATCGATGAAGTTGTGTGTAGCTCCTGTATTGATCAAGGCTAGCATTCACTGCCCCTGTATCTGCCCTCTAATGTGCAACAATTGATGTTCATGAAAGCTATGAAGTTGGGAAAATGTCCCATCATGGTCCAACCCCTTATCACTCTTTTTTGGTGTCTTCTCATCCTCTATATCTTTGGAATTAGTTTGTTGATCTGGTTTTTCTAATTCACTTTCTTCACTAGATTGGTAATCTATCAACAATGCATTTGCCTTGACAACACATTTATGTCCTTTTGAATAAGGCTCTCTGCACGTGAAACATAATCCCTTCTTCTGAAGTTCATTCAAGGTATCAGTGTCTAACCTTGTGTAGTTTTTTCTTAGGCTGCTCCTGCTATTTAGTGTCAATTTTCTTTTCCTTTTCCTTCTTGGGTTGTGGGTTCTTTGACTGAGATTTATTTTTAAATGTTGAAGTCTCCATGTCCCTAGCTTTTTTGATGGCTTCCTGAAGGCTAGGTGGGTTAAATGCCTTAATCCAAATCCTTAGAGGATCCGAAAGACCATCAATGAACAACACAATGAGTCTCCTATCAGATATGTCAGTCACCAATACAAAGAGTTTTTGGAAATCAGCAATATAGGCATCCACTGAACCCCACTGTCTGAGTTGAGCTAACTCCTTAAAGTACAGCTTGGGATCTGTTTTGTCAAACCTTTCAATTAGTCTCTCTATGAATGTACTCTGTAAGATGTGATTTGTGCATGTCCCAACGTAATCATTCCATTGTACCACCATTCATGAGCAATGCCATCTAAATGAATTGAGGCATACTATATGGAATCAATCTCAGGCATAGGATTCAATGTGAAGTATGTGTCTAATTTTTGCACCTATGCTCTTGCTTCCATCTTCCCGAACCCATCAAAGTAAGGAAGTGTAATCTTCCCAATGTTTCTCTTCAACTCATTTTGTTGGTCCCTATTTCCCCTGTGATTAGAATGCCTCATTTGTAAGTCAATATAATCTCTAAGTGGAATATCCATTTGAAATCCTAGTCTTGCATCAATCCAATCCTATCTAAAATATTCCTGCTGCTCTAACAAAGTGATCTCTAGATTCGTAGGAGCTTCTATCCTTGGTGGGAAATTTGGCATTAAAGGTCTAGCCAACACTGCCTAGTTACCAACTACATGCTGGTCTTCCCTATTTTCTTGATCCAAATAGTCCATCTGCTATACCAAATCAGCTAACCTGTCATTTGCCTCTTGTTGTTGAGCTGCCCTCAACTGTCCCCTAACTAAGGTGTCAAGAAGGATAGCCATTCTATCTAGAGGTGCTTCATTCCTGTCATTTCTATCATCTCTCTCATTTCTCTCACCTTCTCCACCCCCGTCTCCCATGTTTCCTGTGCTTGATGACCCACAAGAAGATGATTCAGTTTGCTGCTCTTCACCAGATGAAGACAAATGTTCCCAGAAACTCTCCTCTTTTCTCCTATTTCTTTCAAAATATCTCCTTTCTCTGTTACTCTGGCTCATAGGAATCTAAACCCATTGGATGGAAAGATCGATTTTGCTCTAATACCACTGTAATGACCAACCCCCAATCTGATTTTTTTTTTTTGAGTTTCCCTTGTTCTGCTTTGTGGCTGTTTTGTGATTTGAAATATGATTCTTGCAATGTTTTTTTTGTGTGATGGTTTAAATGATAGTTACAAGTGTCGTTCAATGTTTGCATTTATACATGATTAAAGCATGATAGAACTACTTGCAACAATAAGTTTCAGACTTATAACTCAACTATTACCAATGCATTGAAACATTCAATCACTTACTGGAAGTACCCACAGTCACTACAATCAAAGATCTTTCAACAAGCATCTAAAGAGAAGATTACAATTAGTTACATCATAAATATGTTCATGCCTTCAAACCTAGAGTAATAAGCACAACCATAGCAAGATAAATCTCATCAAACCCAACGACCATCATCAAGGAATGGACCCATCTCCACTAAGACTCTAGAGCTTCTACGTAGGAAGAAAGCTTAAGAATATATGTTCAAAAATGATTATGATCAAACTTGGAAATCGCCTAAAAGCTGTTGCAAGAGACCACCATTCAACCAATGTCCAACCACTAATATTTAAGGCTTTTTCCACCTTAGTTGAGAGCACTTCCCAACGCAGCTAGAAGAGAAGGAACTAGAGCATTCAACGCCAAGAAATCTGTTCATTAGATGGTGAACACAAACCCCAAGGGTTGTACTATCCAGGAAGGTCATCCTTCCCTAGAAAAATAAATACTTCACTAAAAATTGCAGTCAAGTCTTGAAATGATCGCCCTAGCTAGCACTTTGATTAGGTCAAACACCCATAACAGTTTAAAAATCCTCCAAGGAAATGTGGGAAAAAATGTGAGTTCTAGGAGCTAAACACCAATGTCCAAAAATTCATTAAATCTTCACCAAAATGAATAGAACTCTCACCAAATTCGTTGTTTGGAAATAACAAGCCAAAACCATCAAAATTTACCTCAAAATATATAAAAAATCTCCATCATAAACCCTGAATCTGCAACTTGAAGCAAACATGAAGCTCTTGAATGAAGCTCCCCAAATCCTCTCCTAATGTGGTCTTTCACACACGAAGAAAGGTGATATTGAAGAGGTTTTCATCTCAACAAGTTGAATCCAAGCCAGAGCCAAGCTCCCAACCAGTCCTCCAAAATATTCAAACATCCATAATAAAAAAAGCCTCCAAATGAACTTATAATAAGTTTTCTCTAGTAACCCTAGAATGCACCCCAAATTTATTTGCATTTGATTTAATTTAAATTTAAATCCTTTTCCCTCCATAGTTTGGGCGCTTCAAGGAGATATAATATTATTTAGCAATTAAAAACAACTTAAGTCATAAGACTAGGCACCCCATGGTCACTTTTAATTAAATCCCCTTATGTCCCCTTTTCTAATTAAACATTATAAAGTCACTTTTTAAAGCACATTTTCCAAAGTACACTCAAATATGAAAATAAGTCCCTTGAAGTGACTTAATCCTTAGAATATGCACATTGACTAGCCTGACTAGGGCTAGCCTGCCAAGTTCAAATAATCCTAATCGACTTACTATTTTTAGTAAGTACTAAAAATAGTAGTAATGCACCTTGAAACCTGAGCTAGAGAGATATTGAGATGCTCGAGATGGCTCACCGAAGGCTGAAGCACTATGCCAAACCCCCTGCTAAAATAACACTTACTAAAAATAGTAAGTGTTCTCTAATCAACCTCGATTGATAGAAGGTGTCATAAAAAGGGGACATTACAAAGCTTTAGGAGGGGTGTATGCAATCTCAGATCTCCAACATAAGCTTGTTTTATTTGTGTTTTGGGTTGCTAGAAATGATCAATACTCTTCATTAGGCCCCGACCAGCACATGTGCCTCATTTCATCAAGCACCAACATGTCAAATCTAGTGGTTGCAAGGCATTAAGAAAGATCAATGGCGTTGGTGTCGGGTCATCAGGCAAGGTGGGTAGGAGTCATAGTGGAAAATGGTGAGAGTTTTGAACTTTTGAGGGTTAGGGATAACATATACCTCATGCCAAGGATTGGAGCATTGAGAAATCAAGAATCAAGGGTGATAGGGAAGTTATGCTAGAGGATATGTGAGATGGGGGAATGCCAAAAAGGGAACTCTGATAGGAACAAATTGTTGGTATGTCAAGTTCAAGGAGTTGAGACGAGGCTTAACTTGGTACCAAGTCAAGGAAATGGTTGAAAGTATGACTCCAATAGGTTATATAGACCAATCTCTAGAGTTTTGAGCTTGTAGGGTTTGGTAGAAATGGGTACACGATTAAGGGCAAGGTCAAAATTCCAACCACATAAGACTTAGTAACTTTTTTGGAGTGCAACGTATTAGATCTCAAGAAGCAGAGGTGAAGGGGAACAAGTACCAAGGGATGGGATGGATGATGAAGTCTAAAAGTCTAGAAGACACAAAGGACTTAGACTTTTAATAGACTTTTGGGCTTTGGAGCTTAAGAATGCCAAAGGAATGGTATTGGGGTGTGGGAAACTTTGACAAAACAACTTTTAAAGGAAACATTAACAAGGACTTAAGTAGTTTGTCAAGATCGGTAAAGAAGATATGCAGGTATGGACAACCTTGCAATTCCAAAAGACCAAAAAACACATAAAACACCAAAGAAAACACCTGAAACAACCCAAACTTAGAACTTTTATGGATTTTTACATATTTTGGCACTCAAGGGACCTATTTAGGATGTCTCAAACTAGTTATAAATAGGGGTGGATAAGGTCAAATGCACAACATGAAAGCAAAACAAAGAAAACATAAGACACTTGAAAATATGGTTCTGACACTCCTAATGTTTTATTTAAAGAATGTAGTTTTTGGACTATGAAACACAAAAAGTTAATTTATAGGCTGTAGGCTTTGTTTTTAGGCAAAATAATTTTTTTAGGTTGTTCAACATCATTTATAGGGATGCTTGTTGTGTAGATCTTTTTGAACTCTTAACATTTAAAAAGGACCCTACAACCTTCTAAATCAAAAGTTACGGCTTTCAAAAGTTGGACCTCCCACACTGGAAATGTAAAAAACACGACATATAAAATTTGTAAAAAGGGAGTTATATTTGTTGATCAACTTATGATGTGTGTTACATTGTGTCTTAAGGAATCTTTGAAAGGAGATAATGAAGCCAAAATGGAATGTCCAAGTTGGTGAGTGGATTATGATATGCTTATGATAGGTGAAAGGAATATGTTATTTTTAGCCTATGAACTCATCGTGGGATTTAGGTGTTGGTTTTCTAACTAGGTATTTGGGTGCCACATTTTTTGGTGGTTTTAGCTAATGGTTGTAGAATTACCATTTGATGGTTCCATGTATTATTTCTCCTATTTATTGGGTTCTTGAGATGAAAGTTTAGATAGTGAGTTTGTAGGCATTGTTATGTTGTCAAAATTACTCCAAATCTCTAGTTGGTGATACTCTTGTAAATACTTTCTTTGTAAATGTATTGAAATCATATTTAGGTTATTGAACAAAATACATTGGATTGCTAAATGGAATGTGTGGTTTTTCTTTTGAAAGGAATTGCCCCACATACACTTGTGTTGTAGTATAATTTATTATTTGTATTTTCCTTTTTGCAATTGCAAAGATCTAAAATTTGTACAATACTCTCCTCTAAGATTAATTTAGGAAACAATTTTGCATACCTTGATACTATTCATGCTCTTGCTAGTGGGGTGTAGCTCTATTCTGCTATTGTATTAATGGCTCTATGTTATATGTTCCTTGATGTTGTTCCAAGTTTATGTTTTGGCTTTTTTGATATGTCTTTGCTAGTCTTTATACAAGGGTGGGGCATTTGAAAATCTCTCTTTTTGACTCACAACTCCAATCTAAAGTGTTTACCCATAATAAAAATAATAATTAAATATTTTAATTACTAACACTAAATGACTATGGTGATTGTATTACAAAATGTAAACATTAGTTTTCCAATAAATAACACTTCTGAAATGGAAAGAAGTTGCTTGGTCAATTAAGATGATATTGAAGATATAATGAAGTTGGTTAGTAGTAACTAAGGATGGTTATTACAAAGTTGCTACCCACAAAAGAGGTTGATGTAGAAGACAAACAAATACTACTATTTTCAGCGTAGTAATTTATTGTGATTTTTTTTTAGAGTGTTTTGGTTTGCTTTCAAGGCAAAGGAGAGAAGAAAAAACTAAATAATTTGAGTAGAAGTGCAAGCTCTACTCGACAAACGTACAAAATATAATTTGAAGGATGACTTGAGAGATTGCTACCATTGAGGAAAATTATATCAAATGGACCTTATTTTGCAGACAATTTTATCAAAACAAATTCATCATAGATTAACTTTATTGACGAACAAAAAATTAACTATCTGTAGACATGTAAAATTGACTTTAACACTTATCACAAACTCAAAATGTCTCGAAACAACTTGGAATCAACCCGAAATGTCTCGGAACATCTTGGAATCAATTTAGAATGTCTCAGAACATCTTGGAATCAATTCAGAATGTCTCAGAACATCTTGGAATCAATTCAGAATGTCTTAGAATGACTCTGAATAAACTCAAAATGTCTCAAAACGACTCCGAATCAACTCAGAACAACTCTGAATCAACTCAGAATGTCTCAGAACAACTCTGGATCAACTCAAAATGACTCTAAATCAACTTGGAACGAATTTGAATCAACTTGGAATGTCTCAGAACAACTTCAGATCAACTCAGAATGACTCTGAATCAACTCGAAATGACTCTGAATCAACTCGAAACAACTTTAAATCAAACCAAAACTTCTCAGAACATCTTGAAATCACCCCATGACATCCCACGATCATCACAACGCGTCAAACAACATCTAAAACCCTAATTTCCTCTATTAATCAAATAATACAACATTATTAATTAATCCACTATTTCATCATTCTCGACAAATTAAATAAATACCGTTTATTTAATAAAATCTTAAAAACGCTAATTCTACTATTAATTGAATAATACAACGTTATTTGATTAATTCACGTTTCATCATTTCAACCAATTAAATAAATTGCATTTATTTAATAAAGTCCTAATCTTATCTTATTTCGTCCTGATTAGTCAAACAACGCTAATTATTTGATTACGTCACTAATTCACGGGTGCTGTCACAATAGTGGTTTACAATTCCTGAGAGGAACAGATTTTAGCTGAAATCACATATTTTTAGAAATTATAATGATTTAAGCCTTTAAAAGTTCCATTTTAAGGATTCCAATTGAAGAGGGTTTGATCAAATCACCTTAGATCAAACCCCCTTCGATAGAACCTCGCTAGTTTTAAACTATACCTATAAATGTGTCTCCTTTACACCTATCAAAATGCTGATAAAAAATCACTTTTGATTTAGCTTTTGGCGGATCAAATGAATTCATTTAAAATTTATTTCAAATGATTATGGTATTCCTTAGAACAAGCTATCCAATGAATATAATTTTAATATGTTTTGGTTTTGTTATGTATTTGTTTTTTAAGTTTTATTAAACATAGGTTTTTCATCTAAAATGAATTTCTTTGTTCTTCACATGTGGAAAAATAGAAGATTATCAAAAAAAGAATTGAAAATATGAGTGCACGTATATTGAAGTCCTTGATCCAACAATTTTTTTTTTTTTTGACATATACAAAAAAATTCACGTTATCGATTCACGTGTTTGAATTATAATTTGTTTGACTTTGAAACTTGATTAGGAAAAATATTCAATAAAAAACTATCTGCAACCGGGAAGCATAGATATCGAAGCACAAATCTAAATTAGAAAAAATTTTTATCATTCCTAAAAAAAAGTTATCGGTGTCGTCCACTTTAAAATTTTAGAAAAAAATTAATTTTCATGTGGATGGAAAAAGGCGTATTTGATTCCAAAATTTTGAAAAATATTTTTAGAATACTACAAAGAAAATTTGATGAGACTCTAGTTTGCACCATCTTCAAATTCCTTACGGTTTAGCCGCTATAGGTGCCCAAATGTGAAGATTTAGTTAAAAATAATAATTTCAGTGTCTAGTTTGGCCAAAAATTGTAAACCACTATTATGGAATCACCCTCACCCTATTCCTCAAAATTAATTGAATTATTTTAAATCATAATAATTCAATTAGCACACTTTCCTCCAAAATTTGAATAAATTAGATCAAACTATTCAAATTATCAAAAATCAAATCAAACACAAAAAATAATTTAATTAATTAATTAATATTCCTCACCCACTTTTTGATTGAGGAAATCATGGATTGCTAACTAAGCAATCTAATTTTGCTTAGAACTCAACCCTAACCGATCAATCAATTGCTAACTAAGCAATCAAAACCCTGACTAACCAATCTATTCTTCAATCACACTAATTGTGCAATCAACTTTGCACAATCTTCTCATGTCTAAATCCTCTCAACTCATTTTGACCATTGATCTGGATATTCTCCAACGCGATCCTGATCATCGATTCAAAATCTCTTTTCCTATATAACAAACCTCTCTCCTCACAAATATGGAGGAGAATTTCAACTTACCTTATGCAACGAAGTGTTGTCGCAATCACCATTGATAGAGCTTCAATCTTTTCAATCAACCAACTATCGTTCATCAAGCTTTTGCACGTAAGCAATGGAGGCTTTGCAGTGATACAAACAATCGAACATTGTGCAAATACACTCCAACATGGGATGGTAATCTCTCCTTTGCTTTTGAATTAATTGTGTTAATCTTAAAATTTCATATCATAAGTTCAAATAGCTTAGATTGTACGTTTCATGAGTGATGGAATAGGATAGATTAAGTGTTTTTGAATTAGATAGTTTTCTAATTTCAATCTTGCATTTGATTGTTTCCCTTCGTGTTTTCCTGATGGATTCCTTCCCCCTCACACACTATCAAACTTAGGATTGTTTTTAGGATGACTATCTAAACAAAGAGTTCAAAATTATTTATTATTCTAAAATGAATTACACCGAAAAAATAAATAAAAAATATGTATTAAGAAGGCCATGAAATATTGATTTTCGTTGTCATAAATAAGCATCTTTATACATCATTCAATTAACCAATACAAATAAAATAACTATTTATATTTTCTATATAAATCACATGTAAAATTACTTTTAAAAACCTAACCATTAAATTGAATAATTTTTAAATAAAAGAGAAATGGATGAAATTATAGATTGTCTAACTAGTATTAAATAATTTTCAAACATTGATCTCAAGAGTGTCTAGTAGTCTACCATAAGATCCAAATTTGAAAAGGGGGTGAATGGGAAAAATTAAAAAGCTTCGAAACGAGGGAAGACCATATGATTCGCTAATAACATTGTTTGGGCTGATCAGGTCTCTAATTGCATTTGACATTCCACTTAGAATTTATTGAAGGGTAAAGCAATTGTTTGGATTGCAACAATTGAAAAGAGTTTTGAACATTTAAAAGGAAAGATCACTAAGCTCCCAATGTTTGCTTCTAAATTACAAAATCTCTTAGAGTTTTTCCAAAAGAAAGTTAGTGCAACTATTCATCTATTTAATATGATTATAAGAGCATCCCAACTTCTTAGATGAAATTTTGAGCTACTACAAACCAATATGATCTAAATGGTGATTGAACCAAACATGCGACACAACAACCTGTAAAATTACTTTTAACAACCTAACCATTAAATTGAACAATATTTAAATAAAAAAGAAATGGATGAAATTATAGATTGTCTAACTAGTATAAAATAATTTTCAAACATTGATCTCAAGAGTGTCTAGTAGCCTACCATAAGATCCAAATTTGAATAGGGAACGGATGAGAAAAGTTTAAAAACTTTGAAACTAGGGAAGGACCATATGACTGACTGGTAACATTGTTTGGGCTAATCAGGTCTCTAATTGTATCCGACATTCCACTTTGAATTTATTGAAAGGTAAAACAGTTGTTTGGACTGCAACATGATTATAAGAGCATCCTAGCATCTTAGAAGATTTTTTTTTTTTTTTAAAAACTGCAGGCCAATATGATCTAAACGGTGATTGAATAAAACATGGGACGCAACAACCTACCAATTCTACATTTAATTAAATATATAAAATATCTACGAGATAGTCGAATAATGGTTGCGTGGACAATGTTAAAAGTTGAAAATTCCCAAAACCCCCACAAAGTCGAGGTTCCGCTGTAATGATTATAATACTATTAATAGCTACTTGTGTAACCTGTGTTACTAGATCTTGTCCACTACATTGTTACTAGATCTTGTCCACTACATTATAAGGAACCCAATTTCCCATCCAAGAGAAAAACATTTTGAAAAGAATAAACCATAGATTTTTCCATTATCATGAAATATTTGAAAAAACTCACCCGGGACGCCTGATGCAGAGGACCACAGCTGGTTTATCTACCCACAAATCTCCAGCTTTCATGGGAGGCGGTAACTTCAATTCTCCTGTAGCCCACGCCTCCATACCTACCTTATACTCTGGTGTCAGTTTCTTAACCGAGATGCCTTCTATCATGGAATAAGGGACAACGTCTTCGCCCAAATATGGGGGCTTAACCAGCCCACAACACCTTGGATCTGCGGGAGCCGCAGCCACGATTCCCTTCATACCGATACTCTTTCGGTCATTCGTGGGTGTAAAGGAAACATCTCTGGACATAAAAGGCCTGGGCGGAAACAAAAAAAAAAAAAATACTTCAGAACTTTTATCAGGGCACAAGAACACACGATCTTTTGTCCTTGTATACAGCCATGTGATCACTGAACAGTTAGGCATATCACCAGTTCTTTGTGGTCTTACAGATTGCTAGACCTATTGAACATCTATAAAATTAATTTCAAAGTTTGATCTTTTGCAATAATTACTAACTAGGTGAATACAGATCTGTGTGGTCTCATAGACTACAAATTGAATAGTGCCCAAAATAATATCATTTCAGTTTCAATTTTGATCTTTTGGTTTCTATTGATCTACCTACGTGATCCATCATCATGAGAAAGAACTGTGGATTATAGAGGGTGATTCAAATTTGAGAAAGAACTGTGGATTATAGAGGGTGATTCAAATTCCAGACTCAAATTGGGAAAGAGTGATAAAGAACTGTGGATTATAGAGGGTGATTAAATTGGAAGTTTTGTTCGATTATCATGGAATGTAGAAGCTCAAAAACCATGATCAAAATCAATGCCAACTCACCTGGATGGGATGGAGCTAGGAGCTGGACTAAGACTACTCATCGTTGTGGGATCCCTGGAAGAAAAGCTGTACTCACTCACCCCTGAAGAACTGTTGTTCATCTTTTTCCTTGCAGGGAGAACCATGTTAGGAGGCATGGGTATCCCGCAGGCCACAGACCTATCAATGAAGCGAGCAACATGGCCTCTCTTCATCCCATACTGCGAAGAAAGGACCCTAGG
>VDFB02373365.1:68734387-68826474 GCA_007258455.2 Sequoia sempervirens
GATGACTTGAGAGATTGCTACCATTGAGGAAAATTATATCAAATGGACCTTATTTTGCAGACAATTTTATCAAAACAAATTCATCATAGATTAACTTTATTGACGAACAAAAAATTAACTATCTGTAGACATGTAAAATTGACTTTAACACTTATCACAAACTCAAAATGTCTCGAAACAACTTGGAATCAACCCGAAATGTCTCGGAACATCTTGGAATCAATTTAGAATGTCTCAGAACATCTTGGAATCAATTCAGAATGTCTCAGAACATCTTGGAATCAATTCAGAATGTCTTAGAATGACTCTGAATAAACTCAAAATGTCTCAAAACGACTCCGAATCAACTCAGAACAACTCTGAATCAACTCAGAATGTCTCAGAACAACTCTGGATCAACTCAAAATGACTCTAAATCAACTTGGAACGAATTTGAATCAACTTGGAATGTCTCAGAACAACTTCAGATCAACTCAGAATGACTCTGAATCAACTCGAAATGACTCTGAATCAACTCGAAACAACTTTAAATCAAACCAAAACTTCTCAGAACATCTTGAAATCACCCCATGACATCCCACGATCATCACAACGCGTCAAACAACATCTAAAACCCTAATTTCCTCTATTAATCAAATAATACAACATTATTAATTAATCCACTATTTCATCATTCTCGACAAATTAAATAAATACCGTTTATTTAATAAAATCTTAAAAACGCTAATTCTACTATTAATTGAATAATACAACGTTATTTGATTAATTCACGTTTCATCATTTCAACCAATTAAATAAATTGCATTTATTTAATAAAGTCCTAATCTTATCTTATTTCGTCCTGATTAGTCAAACAACGCTAATTATTTGATTACGTCACTAATTCACGGGTGCTGTCACAATAGTGGTTTACAATTCCTGAGAGGAACAGATTTTAGCTGAAATCACATATTTTTAGAAATTATAATGATTTAAGCCTTTAAAAGTTCCATTTTAAGGATTCCAATTGAAGAGGGTTTGATCAAATCACCTTAGATCAAACCCCCTTCGATAGAACCTCGCTAGTTTTAAACTATACCTATAAATGTGTCTCCTTTACACCTATCAAAATGCTGATAAAAAATCACTTCGATTGAATTTTCATGATCAAATGAATTCATTTAAAATTTATTTTAAACATTATGCATTCCTGTAACAAGCCATCCAATGAATATAATTTTAATACAAGCTTTATTTCTATTATGTATTTGTTTTTTAAGCTTTTATTAAACATAGGTTTTCATCTAAAATGAATTTTATTCTTCACATGAAAATACACGTTAATTGAAAATATGAGTGCACCGTATATCAGTTTCCCCGATCCAACAATTTTTTTTTTCGACACATACAAAAAAATTCTACGCCATATACTACTGGGTGGTTTTGAATTATAATTTGTTTGACTTTGAAACTCTTGATTGCTTAAAATATTCAATAAAAACTATCTAACCAAGTAAGACTAGATATCGTGAAGCTAAATCTAAATTCGGTACACTGTGACCTTTATCCTTCATGGAAAAAGCTATGCTATACCTACAGGCCACTTTTAAAAATGTTGTTTTCAAAAATTAATTCTACGAGCGGAAAAAGAGGCAATTTGATTCCAAAAATTTCAAAAAATATTTTTAACTCCAAGGTGCCAGCAATTCCATGCAGACTCTAGTTTGCACCATCTTCAAATTCCTTACGGTTTAGCCGCTATAGGTGCCCAAATGTGAAGATTTAGTTAAAAATAATAATTTCAGTGTCTAGTTTGGCCAAAAATTGTAAACCACTATTATGGAATCACCCTCACCCTATTCCTCAAAATTAATTGAATTATTTTAAATCATAATAATTCAATTAGCACACTTTCCTCCAAAATTTGAATAAATTAGATCAAACTATTCAAATTATCAAAAATCAAATCAAACACAAAAAATAATTTAATTAATTAATTAATATTCCTCACCCACTTTTTGATTGAGGAAATCATGGATTGCTAACTAAGCAATCTAATTTTGCTTAGAACTCAACCCTAACCGATCAATCAATTGCTAACTAAGCAATCAAAACCCTGACTAACCAATCTATTCTTCAATCACACTAATTGTGCAATCAACTTTGCACAATCTTCTCATGTCTAAATCCTCTCAACTCATTTTGACCATTGATCTGGATATTCTCCAACGCGATCCTGATCATCGATTCAAAATCTCTTTTCCTATATAACAAACCTCTCTCCTCACAAATATGGAGGAGAATTTCAACTTACCTTATGCAACGAAGTGTTGTCGCAATCACCATTGATAGAGCTTCAATCTTTTCAATCAACCAACTATCGTTCATCAAGCTTTTGCACGTAAGCAATGGAGGCTTTGCAGTGATACAAACAATCGAACATTGTGCAAATACACTCCAACATGGGATGGTAATCTCTCCTTTGCTTTTGAATTAATTGTGTTAATCTTAAAATTTCATATCATAAGTTCAAATAGCTTAGATTGTACGTTTCATGAGTGATGGAATAGGATAGATTAAGTGTTTTTGAATTAGATAGTTTTCTAATTTCAATCTTGCATTTGATTGTTTCCCTTCGTGTTTTCCTGATGGATTCCTTCCCCCTCACACACTATCAAACTTAGGATTGTTTTTAGGATGACTATCTAAACAAAGAGTTCAAAATTATTTATTATTCTAAAATGAATTACACCGAAAAAATAAATAAAAAATATGTATTAAGAAGGCCATGAAATATTGATTTTCGTTGTCATAAATAAGCATCTTTATACATCATTCAATTAACCAATACAAATAAAATAACTATTTATATTTTCTATATAAATCACATGTAAAATTACTTTTAAAAACCTAACCATTAAATTGAATAATTTTTAAATAAAAGAGAAATGGATGAAATTATAGATTGTCTAACTAGTATTAAATAATTTTCAAACATTGATCTCAAGAGTGTCTAGTAGTCTACCATAAGATCCAAATTTGAAAAGGGGGTGAATGGGAAAAATTAAAAAACTTCGAAACGAGGGAAGACCATATGATTCGCTGATAACATTGTTTGGGCTGATCAGGTCTCTAATTGCATTTGACATTCCACTTAGAATTTATTGAAGGGTAAAGCAATTGTTTGGATTGCAACAATTGAAAAGAGTTTTGAACATTTAAAAGGAAAGATCACTAAGCTCCCAATGTTTGCTTCCAAATTACAAAATCTCTTAAGAGTTTTTCCAAAAGAAAGTTAGTGCAACTATTCATCTATTTAATATGATTATAAGAGCATCCCAACTTCTTAGATGAAATTTTGAGCTACTGCAAGCCAATATGATCTAAATGGTGATTGAACCAAACATGCGACACAACAACCTGTAAAATTACTTTTAACAACCTAACCATTAAATTGAACAATATTTAAATAAAAAAGAAATGGATGAAATTATAGATTGTCTAGTATAAATAATTTTCAAACATTGATCTCAAGAGTGTTCAGTAGCCTACCATAAGATCCAAATTTGAAGCAAGAGAACGGATGAGAAAAGTTTAAAAAAAAAAAATCCTTGTCTGTGTAGCGACCATATGACTGACTGGTAACATTGTTTGGGCTGATCAGGTCTCTCTAATTGTATCCGATATTCCACTTTGAATTTATTGAAAGGTAAAACAGTTGTTTGGATCAACATGATTATAAGAGCATCCTAACATCTTAGATGATTTTTTTTTTTTTTTTTTAACTGCAGGCCAATATGATCTAAACGGTGATTGAATAAAACATGGGACGCAACAACCTACCAATTCTACATTTAATTAAAATATATAAAATATCTACGAGATAGTCGAATAATGGTTGCGTGGACAAATGTTAAAAGTTGAAAATTCCCAAACCCCCACAAAGTCGAGGTTCCGCTGTAATGATTATAATACTATTAATAGCTACTTGTGTAACCTGTGTTACTAGATCTTGTCCACTACATTATAAGGAACCCAATTTCCCATCCAAGAGAAAAACATTTTGAAAAGAATAAACCATAGATTTTTCCATTATCATGAAATATTTGAAAAAACTCACCCGGGACGCCTGATGCAGAGGACCACAGCTGGTTTATCTACCCACAAACCTCCAGCTTTCATGGGAGGCGGTAACTTCAATTCTCCTGTAGCCCACGCCTCCATACCTACCTTATACTCTGGTGTCAGTTTCTTAACCGAGATGCCTTCTATCATGGAATAAGGGACAACGTCTTCGCCCAAATATGGGGGCTTAACCAGCCCACAACATCTTGGATCTGCGGGAGCCGCAGCCACGATTCCCTTCATACCGATACTCTTTCGGTCATTCGTGGGTGGAAAGGAAACATCTCTGGACATAAAAGGCCTGGGCGGAAACAAAAAAAAAATACTTCAGAACTTTTATCAGGGCACAAGAACACACGATCTTTTGTCCTTGTATACAGCCATGTGATCACTGAACAGTTAGGCATATCACCAGTTCTTTGTGGTCTTACAGATTGCTAGACCGATTGAACATCTATAAAATTAATTTCAAAGTTTGATCTTTTGCAATAATGACTAACTAGGTGAATACAGATCTGTGTGGTCTCATAGACTACAAATTGAATAGTGCCCAAAATAATATCATTTCAGTTTCAATTTTGATCTTTTGGTTTCTATTGATCTACCTACGTGATCCATCATTATGAGAAAGAACTGTGGATTATAGAGGGTGATTCAAATTGGGAAAGAGTGATAAAGAACTGTGGATTATAGAGGGTGATTCAAATTGGAAGTTTTGTTCGATTATCATGGAATGTAGAAGCTCAAAAACCATGATCAAAATCAATGCCAACTCACCTGGATGGGATGGAGCTAGGAGCTGGACTAGGACTACTCATCGTTGTGGGATCCCTGGAAGAAAAGCTGTACTCACTCACCCCTGAAGAACTGTTGTTCATCTTTTTCCTTGCAGGGAGAACCATGTTAGGAGGCATGGGTATCCCGCAGGCCACAGACCTATCAATGAAGCGAGCAACATGGCCTCTCTTCATCCCATACTGCGAAGAAAGGACCCTAGGTGTGGGATCCCTGGAAGAAAAGCTGTACTCACTCACCCCTGAAGAACTGTTGTTCATCTTTTTCCTTGCAGGGAGAACCATGTTAGGAGGCATGGGTATCCCGCAGGCCACAGACCTATCAATGAAGCGAGCAACATGGCCTCTCTTCATCCCATACTGCGAAGAAAGGACCCTAGGGTCCATGCCCAGAAGCTCTGGCAAGGACTTCCCAGAGGCCTCCAGGATATCAGCGTACTCCATGAGGGAACGGTCGTGCAAATAAGATCGAATTTCCAATGCATCCTGAAAAAAATGAACGTTACAAATTGAAAAGCAGTTCAATTGCAATTTAAAATAACCTGGGTGAAAGAACAAAATTGTGTCCTACTTTTATAGATTTAAAAATAATAAATAGAATTATAGATTCATAGAGGGGAAAAAGAAACATTTTTGGTATACGATTTCAGGGAGTAAATTGATGTTTGTGGGGTTCAAACAGGGTTGGAAGGGAAAATTTAAGGAACTTTTTTTTTACGTATTGGACTCTAAAAACTTTTATAAAATTTGCTCTTAATATTCGTATATTTTGAGCATGATTAAAATTGATTTAGATACTGGACCGCAAACACATACAAATTACTACGGATATTTCTAAATTTTAGACATTTCTATAAATTCTGTGCACTAAAAGTTTTAAAAGCCTACAGAAATTATATCAGATATTTGAAAATTGCGGAAGCATTTGATAATTTGTTATATCGAATTGTTGTAGTTCAATTGATGAAGGTTATGTTATGTTTCTTGATTTCAAACTTCCAGAAGTATGATATCAAGGATGAGGACAAGGTTGTATCCTGAACGATTTTTGACAGAATGGATACTCCATAGTCTTTGACTCTCATCCAAAAAATATCAGCATAAGTTTATACTCCCACATTGAATGACAAAATGATCTCATGAATGATATAAAATCTGAAAAAGTAAAAATTAATTACAGTTTGTATAAAAAATTTGGCCAGTCTCAGCAATGGATTTTAAAGACTAGCAAAATTTGTGAACAGTTACGGGTGAATTTTTGTCTATAAGACTATAAGTCGAACAATTTCTTTGTACAATTGCAGGACAAGAGCAATGTTTTTAGAATCTATTGACAAGAATAAATTAGTTGGAATCTTAGCATTAAAGTAAAAATTAATGTATTAACTATGGGTTATGATACTAGAGAAAAAGAAAGAATTCACTTGTATATAGATAAAAAAAACCTGATGAATTTAGGTACTGTATTTTACACGATGTTTGATGTGTATCCAAAAATTCAGGTACAGTTTGTTAAAAAACGGGAAAAAAAATCTGCTTGAGTATGAAATATTTATTAAAAATGAGGCAAATTTTTCAATGCAATGAAGTACGGACTTAGATTTTCTCACGAATTGAAAATTGTTAATTTCAGACAAATATAATAAATTTAGTACAGTTTTATTAAATCGGTTCTTATATTTCTGTATTTTCAGCAAAACTTTGCGAATAAACAAATTATATATTAATTTATATGCCTAACAATTAATATTAATTGGATATACTAGTAATAGATATTTAGAAAAAATACTGTATGAAAGTTTATAAAATATTGGAGAAATAAGTTATACCTAAACCTGTTAAAGTTTATATATTATTGGAAAAATAAGCTTGAAACATGATAAAGAACCTTGTCACAAAAAGAACTTAGCAGCTTGCCAGATCTTAGACTGATCCTTAACTTATCTATATATTTTCTGTTATGAAAATTTATTTAAATTTTGATGAGTAGCATTTAACCAGTAAATTTTGTAACATCATAACAGCTTCATATAAATTAAAAAAATAATGTTAGTTTTTTCAAATTTTATGACTCTTTTGAGAAATATGAATATGTAGATAACATTTACATAATAACACTTTGCACTTTGGCAGACACTTTTTAGCTGTCAAGAAAGAAGAAAACTGCTAGGGCAAATGTATAAATAATCAAAAACCCAATTTCTAGTAAGAAAAGCTTTGGAAAACCATAGGGGAAGATAACAAAAATCAAAGGTAAAACAGAAAAAATAAAATTAGAATGATTTTTCTTGTCAAAGGTCCAGGCATGTAAAGTGAGTTGATTGGGAATAAAATGACAAAAGATTGGATTGAGAGGATTTTATGCATCCTGGATTTAGTTTAAAATCTAGACTCACAATCAACCTGTTGAAACCTGTGAAAACAGGGTTAATTTTGACATAATGAAAATACTAGTGCTTGTAACTTCCACTTAACGTATGATATTTTATCATATTAATAAATTACTACTAGGTAAGACTGTCTTTCTTCAGACTTCTTTACCTGCATGAATTATTTTTCCCCTGATATTTTCGAATAATGTATTGTAAATCAAATATTAAAAATTTCTGTGAATTTAACAAATCCAGGCCCAATTCTTTACACACAAGCTTTGGCGTATCGTTCTTTTCCAGAATTTGCTTGCTTCTTCAACGATTTTTTTCTAAATTATCTAAAGGCTTAGGAATCGGAAATTAAAAGTAAAACTATAATATTTTTGAATAATGTATTGTAAATCAAATATTAAAAATTTCTATGAATTTAACAAATCCAGGTCCAATTCTTTAAACAGAAACTTTGGCATGTCGTTCTTTTCCAGAATTTGCTTGCTTCTTCAACGATTTTTTTCTAAATTATGTAAAGGCTTAGGAATCAGAAATTAAAAGTAAAACTATAAAGGAACTGAGAAGTTAAGCGTTACTTACTTGCTGTTGTGTGGTGAGACTGTGAGCTTCCATGTCCTCAGCATTCATCATCTTGAGCGTGGGAACGTCGTCCCACCCTTCCGAAACGAGATACTACATAACTTCCTTCAGAACGCCATTACCAACGAAATCTTCGATCGAATATGAAGCCATAGAAATCGGCCAAGACAAAAGAAAAAGGTCAAGAGCAAACTTGCATTAACCCTCGAATAAAATTATATTGCAGATGCCAGATGCGGAGACGACATGGAACAACATAGCTTTCAACATTTTTTTTCTTCTTTTAAATCGTACAGTGGCGTGTGTGGAACGATTCAAGCTTGGCATCAGTGATCCCACTAGACGACCAGGCCAGGACCGCGTCGTCTGATTTTTTTTTTGCCCTTTTTCTTTTGTTTTTCTTTGCTTTTAGGTGGGAGGACTCGACCTCGCGACGTGTGGCAACACAGCAGATTGGGCAAACCGATGGAGGTTTATTTTAAATTGTTTGTTAAATTGTTCGTTTGATAGATAGCTTGCGACAAAACAACAAGTGTAATCCTAGATTACACTGTGACGTGTACGTCTAATATTACATTAAATTAAGTTTGAAAATACGATGAGATATATTTAAGCGGTATATATATACTTAAAGTGTTACCTACTAAATGTTAAATTGCCGAACATGCTCAAATTTCACTCGGTTAGGTATATGGTATTTTATTCAAATGTATAGCATATATAATTTGTAAGATATTGTCTATTTTGTAATGGATTTAGTGGGTATAGCTTGGAAAGGTTTAAAGATGTTTTAATTTTTTAAGAATAGAGGGCTTTGTCAAGTTTATGGGTTTTTGTTTAGGAAAATATATTTAATGTAGATATTTTTTATTGGGTAAGTTTGGTAGATGTGATTGTTGTGAGAGAGTTTTTTTTATGGGTTGGAATTTATGTTTAGATTACAAAAAGAATGGCATGTATCATAATTCTATTTTTGACCATCCATGTTTATTATGTAGATGTTAGTAAATAGATTTGTCATCATAATATTTTGGTATAACTTAGTTTGGTTCATCCAACGAGCAATGATAATATTTACTATCAAGTTAACAATCTTCCTTTTCATTTGAGAGGGACAACTCCCTCAAATATGTGTGTGTATGTGTTATGCTTCTAACCAAAAAGCATGAGAGGCACACAACCTAAGATTATTGAGAAAGGAAAACTAAAAGTTATTGTTGAACACACCCGAAGACTAAGAGTGGGGGGGCAAGAATTAGTCTACTCAAAACTTACACCCTTCTAGAATTTAGAAAATCTTCTTAACTCAACCAAAACCCTTAAGCAGATTAGTAGAAAGATATAACAATTTAAGCCTTAGTCAACTTCAACAATGAAAGATATAGCAATTCTAACTCTAATCAAATCAACAACAATGAGAAAGAAACATAGAACACACACATGCACAAGGAAACACCAGATTTAAGTGGAAAACCCAATGAGGGAAAATCCATAATGAGAGTTAACTCACAATCTAAAGGCTCATTGCCAAAAAGGGACTTGCAAACTAAGGCACACTACCTCAACGCAAGATACAAAGGACTTGCAGGACAAAAACAAACACAACTCTAGATGCAAGATACAAGCACCTAATAAGATTCACTATCTCAGAGCAAGATACACAGATTTAGATAAAGATTACGAAATTTGTCAACATAACTCTTTATTGACTAAGACAAACTATAGAATATATGATCTTTCCTCTTCACAGTGTAGCACTAACTCTGCTAGATATTCAATACATTCCACACACTTTCTTTTTCACACTTGTACACTTCTCCTTTTTGTTGTATCCGAAATGATCTTGCATTTATATCCACCACAACACTTCAAAACTTCAATTAAGTCGGCCAAAAGAAGATGCATAATGAATTCAACAAGTTGGTCACCAAAGCATAATGCGGTCTTCTCCTAATTATAGAGAGGACCAACAATAAACTTATTACATCTTCCAATGTGATCTAAAATAATTCACACGCTGGCGTACATCAATCTAAGTTGACATTAAGGAAATGTGTAGAAGAAACGTGAAGCACACAACTAGTCGACCCAAAAACATACTTCTAATTGAATTTACTTGATGCAGTCCCAAATAGGATAGATCAAGACCCAAATCTATCATAACACATCTTTAATTGTTGGCACAAACCCCCAAGCACATAGCACAAGCAAAAGAATAAGCCTTGTCGGCCAGATATCTACAAATAACCCAGAAAGCCAACTCAAGACACAATGCAGCACCAAAGCAACCAATCAACAACATGCATATCACATGGGGATGTTCCATGATCATCCAACAATACTTCCATACACTTCTTTTATACTGTCATGCCATCAATAGCCATTGCAAATCAATCAAGAACAATATACTTCATTTAGGAAGCACAAAATGCATAAAGATGAGATACATGACATTAACAGAACAACTTGTAGACCACTTCATCACATGAAATTAGAATTGAGACACTACACAAACACCGAGAACACATTCACCAAGTCACAGGAGCAAAGACATCAATGTGGAGAAATGCAAAGTATTTCTCGGAACAATCCAAACAACCAACAACACTGCCAACCTTCTGTAATTCATAGAAACCTCCTCGACAACATCTGTGACCTAAAAAGATAGGAGTGCAACATCCACATAGCACTAACTTTCAATCCCAAATGGCAAGACCATATCTTTAGCAATTGAAGAATACAAAGCATTATCCTAAGCAAACTTTAAAGCAACTTCCTAAACTAGAAATACTTAAGCAACTTGTGGAGGCCAAATATTTCTTTCAACAACACATGCTTTATCAGGAACTGTGAGATAAGAGGGATTCGTTGCACGTAGGTCTCTTTGTTCTCAAAAGATCACCAAGGAATGAAATACCCTTATCCATCTCAACATAAAATGAATGAAGGAATTGCAAGGGAAATGTATACAAGCTAAGTTTCAAAGAAGACTACTTCAGATCCCAAGAGAGTGAAACTTCTAGATTTTTACCTTCGATAAAGGAGCTCTTAGCCAAAGGATGGAAGCGAAGATTCAGGACACCAGCGCGACGCACTGTTGTCCAATTGGCGTGCTGGCGTCCTAAGCGATAGAAAGCTCAAGGGCTTAGGTGGGCAGAATAGAGTCTCACCTCCTAGCTCAGATATATGAGGTCTACTAAATAGAATAATCAAACAAAGGAAAAAATCTTCAAGAAAAGCACAAGGAGAACTTGGAGAAAACTTACCCTCAACCGGATGTTCAAGTCTTCACACCAAGCTCTGCTTCGCAACCTACACACAAAAGAACGAGGGGAAAATTTTGGGGCTATATAGGGGCCTACCCTAGTTAGACCCTTGTTTTGGTATTCCCACCTCCAAGGACAACTAGATAGAAAAGGAGTGTAACCGAAAAGGACAAAGCATGTGGTGAAAGCAAAACCCACTTCAGGAGTAGAACCTACACCACTAAGTAGTAAATGAGAAATTAAGTAGAAAAAAATGAGAGAGAGAGTGTTTGCCATGGGCCTAGGCCCTCTCCGGAGCACATGGATGCACCATTGAATGCTTGCTTGAGAGTTGTAGCTGTTGGAAGGACCTCAGTCCGACATAGCTTCACTTGTAGAAGTGTTGCTTGTCAAGGATGAAGAGAGACTTAAGAGTGAAACTAGAGAGAGAGCTTGACTGAATGAATTGGACCCTGAAAATGAGAGCAATTGAGGGGTTTTGTTGCATGCAAGGGTGGAAAAGAGCTGTTACACCCAAAATATTGACTTCCAAGACACGTGTCAAGAGTCAAGATTCCTTGTTTCAAATTCAAAAAACCACCAAGACGCTAGCACGTCGCACAGACATCTGCACGCTACGTAGGCATCCAAGGCATCATTTTTCATGAAATGTGTCATTAGGCTGATGTTGCTTTGCCACTAGTCCACATGGATTCAAAATTGTGAAGTTTCGACCCATGGGATTTTTGCCATTAATACTCTTAGGCATCATAAATGCTAGGCAAAGTGCAAAAATGTGGAATTGTCCCTAGGTGCAATTCTGCAACATTACATTTTTCCCCCACTTTAGTGGGCTCGATTTTGGGAAAAATCAACCACACTAGAGTAGAGAAGAAAAAATTTACCCAAATTTGAAATTTTATGGATTTGCATGCTTAAGAAAAAGGGCCTTAGAGGTCACTGAGGTCAAGCTAGCTGGTATTGAAGGTGCCCCCAACAACTGAGCTTGATAAGCAATGTGAGAATGGTTGTGAAAATTCACAAAATTATGATATACAAAACTCAAATTTAAGTCAGTTTTGAAAATTGGAAGAAGCTACAACGATGAGAAGAATGGTCAAGAAAGATTCGATGATTCGAAATAAAAATATGGTAAAGAGGTGACGATATGCTCCCTCCTAAGTTTTCCCCCAGCTAGGTGGGGTAAATTCAGAGAAATGGGTGAGCCACAAACTCCATGAAAAATGGGCCCTGGGGGGCCTATATATACCTAGGTGGGGCCTAAGAAGGGTCATTTTCACTATTCACTGTGAGGAAATTGTTGAATTTTGTGAGAGAAAAGTCAGAAAAATGCCAAGTAGGAGAGAGTATGAGGCATTGGGGCTAGAGAAGTTGAGGGAGGACATTGTTGAGGGTCGCGAGGTGGACCAAGTAGGTATTAAAACGTCATTTTAAATGCATTTTAGTAAATTTTTAGGCATTTTTTTTGCTCGAGCTGCACATACATCTTTTTTTTGTGCTAGCATCTAGAAAGTGTGTTGACGTCGCGTTTCTGCGTTGTCGTCCCGAGTACAGGCTAGCATTAATGGAAGACTGGGACATATGTGTGGCATGTAGATTTCTGTGCGTCACACAAAAGTCCTTAATAAATTTTTGCTTTCAGATTTAAAATCCGATGTTCTGACTTAATTTTTTTTCCAATTCTTGCAAGACTATCTTGAGATCTAGGAGCATCTCGGCAGGCAAGCATACTGGCTAGTTCGCGAGTAGAGGGACCGCATTAGTGAGGATGACGTCACACATCTACAACAGGTCGATCTCTAGCATGCATTCACTATGCTAGAGATGTGATATCACGAGCAAATGTTGATGACCCTGATGGAGAGGTGGGATGCCACCACATCATATTTTCAGTTGCCTACTAGAGAGATGACTATTACTTTAGAGGATGTGTATCGAATTCTCAGACTCCCCATCTGCGGACGGCAAGTGGTGATCAACGACACCCGGTTAACATGGGAGTGATTGGAGGGTTACCTCTACTACTCAAGGCGGATCGACGGTGGTGACTGTATAGGTCACATTTATACACACTGGTAGAACCAGGCGCGAACCACTACACCCCTGCTACATCGTGTGATGGTCGTGATCGTGGCCTTATAGGTCACTATAGATGTGTGAGTCTCTCACTTGCACAGGGCCCTCGTCCATACTATTTGTGAGATGGTTGAGCACCAGGTAGTCTTCGTCTAGGGGTGCAACATACTAGCGCACCTATACTAGGAGTTGGGGCGGTACATGCACTATGAGTACGACAACCTCACAACATGCACATTGCTATAGGTGTGGGCTTTTTCCCAACTCATGTGCATGAGGCTGGTCGACTTCCCATAGAGGCGACCGTACCATGTCCCCATGGCCCATTGGTATGAGGTGACATGGTAGTGGAGACACAGTGATCTACATTTTTGGCGATTACAATTTGATACCCTTGTGCTTGATGGGGTCAGATGGAGACCTTACCATTTTTTCAAGTGGGTGGATGGCAACAGGTATCTTAGGAACCTGCAGTAGAACCGTTTTCTCCTAAGTCGTCGCGACCATGTTATTATGCCTTATTACTGGAGCTGGGTCATGCGACATCATGGCCATGTACAAACTATCCCTCCTGGCATGCCCACGTATACACGAGATTTCAGGAGTGCTGCGAGACCAAGGGATATTCATCATCCCTTGATCACTGATTTTGTTCCCTCAAATGATGATGAGCTTGATCGAGATCTACCACTGATAGTCATGGCAGATAATGTTAGCATTGCTGCGAACTTCAGAGCATGGTGGGACAGACATCACCCTCGTCTTGTGTTCTCAGAGGATGCCCCTGAAGGGGATCTCGACCCATAGGGGGATGTGCCACCATAGACATGACGAGACATGAGGAGAGGGCAAGGATGTAGACGATAGCAGGGCGAGGAGGAGGAGAGATCGTAGGAGGAGGAGCAGCTAATAACATCACAGAGGCCGAGGTAGCGATGAAGGAGGTCAAACTCTCCACCAGCTACCCCAGTCTCGTCGACATCACCAACACCCATTGTCACAATAACAACAACCTTAGCAACACCAGGAGCACCTGCCGATACCGGCGGCGTAGGTCCTAGCATTGCTCCTCACCTTGACCCTGCTTGGCAGCTAGGGGACCCAGGTATACTAAGCATGTTGTTTATGTTTAGTGCTTTTAGTTTCCATTATTTATGATTACATAGTTATGCCATGTGATATTGATCCTATCCTTTCTTTTTGTAGTTGTAGAGGATGTACATGAATGGACTGGGTTGATAGCCTAGTGCATATCAGAGGTGGCCCCTGACGTTCCTATCCAGGGGATGGCCCTCGAGGCATACTAGCCAATTTACGTGGGGAGACATGCCCATTTGTTTGAGCCAGTAGTGCATCTAAGGACCGCTTATGAGGAGTGGGGAGCAGAGATCATGCAAGGTGTTATGGATGCAACCACACTCCAGGGACAACGTGACCAAATTTTGAGGGAGCTGCGAATGACGCTCGTAGAGCGAGACGTGGTAGAGACGAGGGTTGATGCCACCGAGCAATCATGTGACACCCTATAGAGCCACCTTGATGACCTCGTAGGACAGCCAGTAGTTGTGATCTCGACAAATGTTCAACAACTACAATAGGAGTTGATGCAGGCACAAATGATGATATGCTCCCTATAGGGAGAGATAAGGGGGATACGTGTACATCTCTGTCTGCATCGCACTCACACTGATCCAGGTCTATGACCACTGTCCAGCCCCTCCCCAGACCACAACAACAGCCAGAGCCAGAGGGCTCAGGGAGCCACATGTCGCAACCTTAGGGTGCTCCTATTTTTGTACATCAGTTTTGTAGCCATGATATGTGTGTGTGTGTGTGTGTGTGTTTTGTAGATCTTTTGTATAGACATTGACACACATATTTAGTAGCCACACATTTTTTGAAAATAGTGGTCCCCGATAAATGTATATGACATTTGATATATATATGCGAGATACTGGTTCCGATATCATGGCATTGTGTATTTTGATGTGTATGCTTCTTTATTTTCATGTATGTTGATGTTATGTATGTTATATGTATATGTGGATGTATGTTTACATTATTTGCTATCATAATTTAATGAAAACACATGGATGTATGTTGACTAAATACAATGATGATCTAATTGCTTTAAAAGTTGTAATGCAATGCTGTTGGAATAAATGCCTCAATCTCACAGGCTAAAACCTCTGAGAAAGCATAGTCGTTGTGACATTCCTGTTGTCTGGCCGACTGGCAGTTTACCTTATGTTTTTCTCATGTTGCCAAGACAATGCTTTTGTCTTGCCGAAGGAATCTATCACTGTGACTTATGGCCATCATTGTAACTTCTCATCGTGTGGAGAACTCTGGCTGACAGGCCATTCAATTGGGTGTCAGTGAGACTCGTAGCGACCAGGGGCTTCAGAGTGACTTCTACACTTGGGAAGAAGTCCTAGCGACATTGGAAGGTCTTGCCGACAAGGATACACATTGAAGTCATCGAGGTAACCTATGCTGGCTCAGTGAGAAGTCTTATCGAAAGTAACATGTCTCGGCGACAGTGTTGGAGCTTTCAGGGAAACCCTTGGGTGATCGGTAATAAGTCTTATCGATAGTGATATGTCTCACCGACGGGTATACATTTGGAGACTTCGGTGTAACACATAAGGCTTCGATATGAAGTCTTGGCGAATGTGGAAAGTCTCACCAACAGTGTTAGGGGTCATCGGTATAACATAAGGTGATCGGTATGAAGTCTCGGTGAAAGAGAAATGTCTTGCCGATTATCAGATGTCTTCGGTGTGACTCTTGGCGAACAGTTGTTTCGGGATAACATGGAAGCCTTGGTAAGAAGTCTTGCCAAAGGTTGATTCTCTTGCCGACAGTGGAACACATCGATGTGACTTAAAGGCTTCGGTATGAAGTCTTGGCAAAAGCGGTAAGTTTGGCTGACAAGATAGACTCGGGGTGACTTAGAACTTGCGGGGTGATGTCTTGGTGAAAGGTGTTTGTCTTGCCGATGGGAATCTTGTTGTCGATATGAATCTTTGACTTCGGTATGACCACTCACTGATTAGCGATGGTCTGGCCAATGCTTCTTGGATGTCGGCATGACTCTTGGCGATTGTTCAGAGATCGGTATAACTCATGAATGCTCGATGGGATGTCTTGGCGAAAGACGATTGTCTCAGTGAATGGAATTCTCATGTCGGCATGAATTGAAGACTTCATTATGAGGTCTTGGCGATTTGCGATAGTATTGCCGATGGCAATATTGAGATCGATGTGACTTGAAGACCTTGGTGAAACCTCTTGGTGACAGTTGAACGTCTTAGCGATAGAGTTGATGGATGAGTTCAACTGAAGGTCGGTGAGAGGTCTTGCCGATCATGCTGATGAGGAGACTCTTACTGACAGATGGATGCTAATAGAAATGCAATGGGTTTTGGTATGACTTATGAGCTCGGTGGAACCTCTTGCTGATGGAGATGACTCTTGGTGAGAACGTGTAATCTGGTATTGTGGCATCGGGGAGACACTTCTAGTGTCTCACCAACATGCGACACAAGTTGATCGATGTTGACCGAGTGAAGGTTGTTTGATGTGGTGCGATGCGGACCAATCTGAGAAAGTAGAAGTGAACCGTTTGCTGAACCGTTTCTGTGTGGAAGTTGGAAAACTAAAGCATGAGGAAGTGGAAACATCTGATGATGCTGGGTTGGATGACTGGTGAGTTTTGATCCGATAGTTGGAAAAGAACGATTCTATAGAGCTTGTAGAGAACGAATGTATATAGGTATGCATTGGACGTTCTGGATGGTGTAAGAGAAAAGGAAACTGATAAGACAGAAAGCTGAAGAGATGAGAGCTAGAGAGAGAGAACTATAGAGTAAGGACCGAGTGGCTGGCCAAAAGGCCGAAGCCATGAGGTTGAAGCAGAGGATTGAGAGGCAGAGTCAAGCTGTTGGAATCTCTCATGATCTGATTGCTTTGTTTGATCTCTCAGGAATAGTTTGCTACCAGTTGTATCCAGATGAACAAGATGTAATCTTTGAAAAGGCTAAGAGCATGAAATTGTATTGTAACCATTTGTTGCAGAATAATACAATGGCTCGATCTTTGGAGTGTGGGGTTTTTTATCTGAAAGGATTTTCCCCACGTAAATATTTGTGTTCTGGTTTTCTGTTTCATCTTTCATGCCTGTTGGTTCATGTAGTAGAATCTGTTAATGCTTGCTGTTGAATTTACATGTGTTTCTCTCAGATGGATCAATGTAGGAAATGAACTGTGTCTGTTTTGTATTTGGACATAGTTGTTCGTGTCTTTGAGGCAACCTAATCTAAATGAAAGTTACCGAAGGCACTACTGCACTGAGTTTTCATAAGATGCACTCCTGGATTTCCTTACAAGTGGTATCAGAGCCTTCTTCTGGTTGTTGGTTTTGGGTATTTCTCCTGTGAAGATTTCTCAGTTTGATTGGCTAGAGGAAATTTGGAGGAATGGAATCATTAATTAATCCTTTGATGAGTGGAAGCCTTGTGGTATTCTGAGATAGCATGCAGCTTGAAGGATGGTCAAGATGGATATGGGAGTTGATCATGTTGTGATCTGTGTCTCCTGGCTGGTAGAGGTATAACCTTGGAGTATGAGGTGGATTTTCCTACTATGTGGCTATGTAGCAGTAAAGCTTTCATATTGGTGTCTGTGTGACAGGCTCCTGGGTGATATGGAGAAGCCTAGATTGTTTCTTAGTCATGGAAGAGAGTGCTTATGCTAGGGGGTGGTTCCTGGTGTTGGAAAGCACTGTTTCCTATTAACCTCAAATGCTAGAAGGCTATGGAGTTAATCATTAGATGATTTGCAAGCTTCTAAAATAGCCTTCTTTCTTTCTCGGATGCATGTACATGGTGGTGGTTTGAAGTTGGCCTGAAAGGGGCCTAGATTCTCTTGAACTACTATTTTCTTTCTAAGGATGATTTGTACTTGCATGGCTCTATGGTTTTGTAGGTTTTACATGGTTAAGCAAAACTTGTGATCATGTGGAGTTGCTGTTAAGCTATTGTCTAGACACTGGCCTTTTGGGGTGTTGCTGGATGAGATAGTTGCAAGTCTGCATGCATGCTTGGTGCATGGTTTTGAGGAGGTATGAGTATTTCTCTGCATGGGAGTGTTGGTATGTGATTTTTCACTCAAAATTCTTGTGGTGGGTTTCTTTGATTATGGTGCTCATTGTGGACATGTTTGGCAAGACAGATCTGGTGTGATCTAGTGTTTGAGTCATGTTGTCTACGTGGTTATTCTCTTTGAAATCTCAGTGTTGCAATTTTCAATATGATAATGGTTTTGCATGTTCGATGGTTGTGATCTACGAGTTATGCAGTTGATGGATTAGCTACCCATTGGTTGTAGTGAGATAACTTAGATGTGGACTGTCTTTATCCACGAGGATTGATTCATTGATGGTGCAGATTTGTTAGCTGGCCTTGTCTGTGGTCACTTGTGCATTGGTGTGATTGTTTTGAGATGAGATGATGGATATTATTGAGTACCTGAATAGTTAGTTATGGGAACTTGAAATAGTTGGTCATGATGCTTGGAAAGCTCAGGTGTCACTTTTCAGTGGGAGCTCTAGCAGTGACTGTGGATTCATCACATGGTGGTGAATAGTCTTCTTTAGTGTTGCAGAAGGGTTCTTATGCTTTTGATTTTGCATGGACATTATTTGAAGATGTGCAACATCTTGGAACCATGGAGGACGCTTGGAGTCTTTGGCTAAGGTGTTGGTGGTGCTTGACAGGTGATGTTGTTTTTTGAGTCTTTTTGCTTTATGTCATGGTATATTCTTGCTTGTGCAATGGAGTTTTGACATGTGCATTGTAATTGAGACAGTGGTGAGGTCACTTGAAGCATGGTATTTCCTATGGGGATGTGTAGATTATGGTGTCATGATAAGTTCCTGATTCAGATGTTTGGAGCTTTGACAATGGTTTGGTAATTCTTTGTGTATTGGGTGCTTTGATTATTTGCTTGATACTTCATGATAGTACAGTAATGCATTTGAAGTTTAGCATGAGATGATCAATTGCTAGTACTCATGGATACATCAAGAATAAGGTGAGGTTGTTCTTCTCTTATGAGAGATGTGTTGCTGCTTGTTACTCTTGTTAAAGTTTTTTAGCAGAAAGTCTGAGAATCCTACACCTTGGTTGAACGTGAGTTCAATAAGAGACCTATGAGGAGATTGCTCTTGGATTAGTCATGATGACTTGCATATCTTGAAAGAAGTATTCTCGTTCCCACTCTTGGTCTACTCGGTAATTTATCTGAGAGGTATTTGGCTCATTATATCTTTCAGATGTATTTTTTGTTCACTTTCATGATATGGATCCTGGATTGTTGTTTAATGGTTTTGGAGGATTCATAGTAGAAGTTGTACAGTTTTGTTTTATCTCCTTGCTACTAATGAGAATGGGTAGGAGATGTTGTACGAGCTGATTTCCTGAAATGGGGAATGAACTAGTTTGATCTTCTTTGAGATGCTTACATCCATGTTGGTTTTAAAGATGGTTTGATCTTAGTGATTGAACAGATGGATGTTGTTAACGCTTTCTTTTGGGATGTGAAGAAGATAATTCTTGACATAGCTAGCTGTTAGAAGTGTATGTAGGAGGAGGTTCTACAGAAGATGATATGCAGAGTTTCTCTCTGTGGCCTTGAAGGTTTATTGTGAGAGAAATGTTTCTTGTGGCAGGTTGTTGCAGGTTGAGCATATCATTTTGGATTTTTCTTTGGTGCTATAGGGTTACATTTTCTATGTGCTGGTATTGGTAGGCTTGTGATGCCTTATGATCTTTTAGATCTGGATTTCTCAGGCAGTGGGAGTTCCTGTATGTGTATTGTCTTCTTCGACTGGTTGACACTAGAACTTGTATTTGATGTTAATGGATTGGCAGAAGTTTACTAATGGTGATACCTGTGAGGAATGTGAGATTGGATGGTATAACACGAGCTATGGGTGCTATTTTCAGTCGCGTGGGTTTATCAGTTGGATGGAAGCAGTCAGTCTGATTGTTGTTCTAACTGGTGTTGTTTATCTTGTTTCTGGAGAATGACTTCACTGTTGTGTTCTATTTGAAGCTTTGAAGTTGATATACTTCTATATAGCATTTGAGCACAGTGAAGTGGTAGCAGTATCTTGTTGGTTATATCACTGGGATCTTTTGCTTGTGTTCATTGGAATGGTGCTTGTACACCTTGGCTTTGTATCTTTCTTCCACACGTGGAAGATGACAAGATTATTGCTTGAATGGTGGACATCATGGATGTTGGAGCAGAATTCTTGATAGAGCATGAGAGCATGTTTAAGGTCTATGTGGTTTCCTGAAAGGCTGTGATCAGTTGTTTTGTTGGATAGTTAGTTGTAGTTGGATGCTTGGTCTTTGTTGCAGGTTGTCTAATGGATTGTTATCTGTGGAATCATGTTGATTGGGTGTCTTGAGTATTGCAGGGTTTGAACTGGTGGAGCTAGTGTGGTCTTAGTTCCTGGTTGCTTTGAAGGTGCCTATGTGATCTTCATCAAGTGGGAGATTGTTGGAATATATGCCTCAATCTCACAAGCTGAAACCTCTGAGAAAGCATAGTCGCTGTGACATTCCTATTGTCTGGCCGACTGGAAGTTTACCTTATGTTTTGCTCATGTCGCCAAGACAATGCTTTTGTCTTGTCGAAGGAATCTATTGCTGTGACTTATGGTTGTCGTTGTAACTTCTCATCATGTGGAGAACTATGGCCGACAAGCCATTCAATCGGGCGTTGGTGAGACTCATAGCGACTGGGGGCTTCAGAGTGACTTCTACACTTGGGAAGAAGTCCTAGCGACATTGGAAGGTCTTGTCGACAAGGATACGCATTGAAGTCATTGGGGTAACCTATGCCAACTCGGTGAGAAGTCTTACCGAAAGTAACATGTCTCGGTGACAGTGTTGGAGCTTTTGGGGAAACCCTTGGGTGATCGGTAAGAAGTCTTACCAATAGTGATATGTCTCACCGATGGGTATACATTTGGAGACTTCAGTGTAACACATAAGGCTTCGATATGAAGTCTTGGCGAATGTGGAAAGTCTCACCGACAGTGTTAGGGGTCATCGGTATAACATAAGACGATCGGTATGAAGTCTCAGCGAAAGAGAAATGTCTTGCCGATTATTAGATGTCTTCGGTGTGACTCTTGGTGAACAGTTGTTTCGGGATAACATGGAAGCCTTGGTAAGAAGTCTTGCCGAAGGTTGATTCTCTTGCCGATAGTGGAACACATCAATGTGACTTAAAGGCTTCGATATGAAGTCTTGGCGAAAGCGGTAAGTCTGGCCAACAAGATAGACTCGGGGTGACTTAGAACTTGCGGGGTGATGTCTTGGCGAAAGGTGTTTGTCTTGCCGATGGGAATCTTGTTGTCGGTATGACTCTTTGACTTCGGTATGACCACTCGCCGATTAGCGATGGTCTGGCCGATGCTTCTTGGATGTCAGCATGACTCTTGGCGATTGTTTGGAGATCGGTATAACTCATGAATGCTCGGTGGGATGTCTTGGCAAAAAATGATTGTCTCAGCGAATGGAATTCTCACATCAACATGACTTGAAGACTTCGGTATGAGGTCTTGGCGATCTGCGATAGTCTTGCCGATGGCAATATTGAGATCGATGTGACTTGAAGACCTTGGTGAAACCTCTTGGCAACAATTGAATGTCTTAGCGATAGAGTTGACGGATGAGTTCAACTGAAGGTCGGTGAGAGGTCTTGCCGATCATGCTGATGAGGAGACTCTTGCCGACAGATGGATGCTGATAGAAATACAATGGGTTTTGGTATGACTTATGAGCTCGGTGGAAGCTCTTGCCGATGGAGATGACTCTTGGTGACAACGTGTAATCTGGTCTTGTGGCATC
This sequence comes from Sequoia sempervirens, assembly GCA_007258455.2. NCBI lineage: Eukaryota > Viridiplantae > Streptophyta > Pinopsida > Cupressales > Cupressaceae > Sequoia > Sequoia sempervirens. The sequence goes on from VDFB02373365.1 coordinate 68,756,521, forward strand.
GGGGAGACACTTCTAGTGTCTCACTAACATACGACACAAGTTGATCGATGTTGACCAAGTGAAGGTTGTCTGATGTGGTGCGATGCAGACCAATCCGAGAAAGTAGAAGTGAACCATTTGCTGAACTATTTCTGTGTGGAAGTTGGAAAACTAAAGCACGAGGAAGTGGAAACATTTGATGATGCTGGGCTAGATGACTGGTGAGTTTTGATCCGACAGCTGGAAAAGAATGATTCTATAGAGCCTGCAAAGAACGAATGTATATAAGTATGCATTGGACGTTCTGGATGGTGTAAGAGAAAAGGAAACTGATAAGCCAGAAAGCTGAAGAGCTGAGAGCCAGAGAGAGAACTATAGAGTAAGGACCGAGTGGCTGGTCGAAAGGCCGAAGCCATGAGGTTGAAGCAGAGGATTGAGAGGCAGAGTCAAGCTGTTGGAATCTCTCGTGATCCTGATTGCTTTGTTTGATCTCTCAGGAATAGTTTGCTACTAGTTGTATCCAGATGAACAAGCTGTAATCTTTGAAAAGGCTAAGAGCCTGAAATTGTATTGTAACCGTTTGTTGCAGAATAATACAATGGCTTGATCTTTGGAGTGTGGGGTTTTTTATCCGAAAGGATTTTCCCCACGTAAATCTTTGTGTTTTGGTTTTTTGTTTCATCTTTCATGCCTGTTGGTTTGTGTAGTAGAATCTGTTAATGCTTGATGTTGAATTTACATGTGTTTCTCTCAGATGGATCAATGTAGGAAATGAACTGTGTCTGTTCCGCATTTGGACATAGTTGTTCGTGTCTTTGAGGCAACCTAATCAAAATGAAAGTTACCGAAGGCACTAATGCACTGAGTTTTCATAAGATGCGCTCCTAGATTTCCTTACAAATGCATGGATACATAACATAGTAAGACACATGTATGCATATTACACACACACATGGTCACATCACAACACAAAAAAATTTCATAATGTGTTAATGAGTAATGCCAACATATGCAGTGCTACTACCCCTAAAAAGTGAACACCACACAAATGACACATTAGACACTACGCATAGTATCGACGAAGATGAATTACATTAACATGATCTTTTAGAGGCATTCCATCCATAAACGATAACCCATAAGAACCTGAACCATATAAAGAGACAACAATGTAAGAGCCCAACCAGTTAGGACTGAATTTCCCCCTTTGATTTGGCGGCACATTTACATTTCTTTGATTCTCATAGAGAACTAGGTCTCCTACCTTAAAATTTTTAGGAAGCACACTTTACTGTCTTGATAACAATCGTTGATAAGCTTTAAGATGATCAAGGGCTTGTAATTGGCGCTCATCAAGCATCTCTAGCTGATGTAAACAATTAGCTCAATAAGTTTTGTCATCAATTAACCCTTTAAGGGAAACCCGTAGAGATGAAATCTCCAACTCTAAAGGCATGATAGCTTCGACACCATACACGAGGTTGTAAGGCATCGTTCCTGTCACCGTATGAACACTCGTGCAATAGGCCCACAAAGCTTATGTGTAGACACTCAAAATATCTTGATCGACATCATGCACTTGATTCACTAACACTGATTCTTCCTTGATCACGTCCACACTAACCAATAAATTGAATAATCTTTATTTAATTAATTCCTCCTAAAAATTAGATAATACACGTTATCAGGTTATTTCATCATATTCTTCCTTTAATTAAATAAATCAACTTTATTTAAATAAATCCTAATGACCTCTCTTTGATTAAATAAATCAACTTTATTTAATTAAATCCTAATGTTCTTCATTTAATTAAATAAATCAACTTTATTTAATTAAATCCTAATGTTCTCCATTTGATTAAATAAATCAACTTTATTTAATGTTCTTCATTTAATTGAATAAATCAAATTTATTTAATTAAATTACTAATCTCCCAACTATCCTCTCATTTGATTTAAATATCTAAATCAAATGTCAAATCAACTAATTTCATCTAAGTTAATTAATCACAAATTAATTAACTCATTCCTCTAGCTTTTGCAAGTTGCACATGTAAATCAATTTATTTGATTTATTAATTATTCTCTTTTCATTCAAATATGGCATATTCTTGGAATATTCCACTTATTTGAATTCTCCCTCCCAAAGGACTTTTTTCCTCCAACTTGACATTAAAAGCTCTTACATGTCCTCTCCTTGAGCCAACTTGGCATTAATTCCTCTTACATCCCTCCTTACACAAGTCACTTCTTCAAATTCAAATTCCACCTATATGCATTTAACATGCACATTGTTCAAAATGTGCTCCACTCTCCTTCATTAGCATGTTGACAAATGGTACAATGCCATTGGTTCAAATGTTAATCCCACATTCATCCTATTCTTCATTCTCCAATCCTTCTCCATTATAAATAGAGGCCTTCTCTATTTGATTTGGCATCCACAATCCATGTAAGATCATTATGCTCATTTGAATTCACAATCATCCGGATTTTGATGCAAGGTTATTATCCACAAGCTTATGCAAGTTCATTCACATTTTCATCCAAGTCATCATAGAATTCATCATCCATAGCTAGGTTATTGGCATTTTTCATCAAGCTTATCAAGGAATTGGGACAGGGTTACTTTCCACATCAAAGAAGCACCAATTCCCCTATGGGATGTTGGTTTGAGCATTCGAATGGGATTTCATTAGCTTTTATTTGATATTTTATGTTGTTTTCTTGTTCTTATGCTTGAATGAATTTCATAGGGAATATTTGGTTTAAACTTGTTTGAGGACTAATATTTGTTTGTTTGTTCATGTTTGAATAGGTCTAGGTTGAAGTGTTCACAGTACGTTAATTGAATATGCCAATCCTTGCAATGTTTGTTAACTATTTTATGACTTATATGAGCTCAAGAGTCTTATTAGATGCTTCTGCTTGACCATTAGATTGAGGATAGTAAGGTGTAGAAAATCTATGTTGAATGTGGAACTTTTCTAGGAATTGCTTCACTTCCTTGTTCTTGAATGGCGTACCATTGTTAGAAAAAACTGTAGCAAGCAATCCAAAACAAGAAATAATGTTATTTAGAAGAGTACAGATAGCTTGAGCATTTGTGGATTGAAGTAGAATAGCTTTGACCCACTTTGTGAAGTAATCTATAGCAGTAATGATAAAGGTATGTCCCTTAGAAAAATGAGGTGATATTTTCCAAATAATATCCAACCCCCATTTTGCGAATGGCCAAGGAGAGGTCTGGTTTTGAAACTCTTATGCATGTGCATGAATAAGACAACTATGATGCTGACATTGCAGGCACTTTTTAACAAAATCAAAGGAATCTTGTTCCATCGTTTGCCAAAAATACCCCATGTGTATCAATTTCCTCACCAGGGATTTACCACCAAAGTGTCCACCCCCAGATCTTGAATGGGCTTCTTTAAGGGCAAGGGGTATTTACACTTTAGTGAGACATTAGAGAAGCAAGCCATTATAATATTTTTGATAGAGAACATCAGACAAAATAACATAACAGACTGAAAGCTTTTTTATATGAGTGTGATCATTTTTCGTTGCATCATCGAGAAAGTTTCTAGTCTTTAGGTAGTTGTAAATATTAGAAAACCATTCTCTCGAGTCCACATGAGAACACACAAATGCATCAGATTTAGGTTGATCGAAAACAACTGGTGTCCAAAGGACCTGAACCACGAAGTGGTATTCTTTCATATTCTCACCTGAAGGTACAAGGGAAGTAGCGCTTGCCATAACATCTGCATATCTATTTTCCCTCCTAGGGACATTGCCTATCATGAAAGAGGATAACCGTTTGAGCAAGGAAAAAGCAAGGTCTCAATATTGAGACAACTTACTTTGCTTCGCTTGATAGGCTCCTGTAATCTGATTCACAATAAGCTTAGAATCACCCAGTATATGGAGATGTCTTATTTTTAGACCAATCACGACACACAAGCCAACAATGAGAGCTTTGTACTCAATGATGTTATTAGTACAAGGAAATTCTAATCAAAAGGAGAGAGGGAATGGTTTACCTTCGGGAAATATTAGGACTATACCCGCTCTAGGTGGGTCCGCCACCCCACCACCAGTGAGCCACTAGGGGTGGTGATATTTTGCCTTATAGACAATTGAGCAACTTTCTTCCAAGGGGCATAACTTTCACCCAGGTGCTCCATTTTTTGACTTATTGGACTCGTTGGAAAGCTGACTCAATTCTCTACGGTATGGTAATAGTGATTTTATGATATTTTACAATATTGATAGTTATTTCTAGCTGGAAGTTAGGTGTTAGTTTTGAGTTTTGAGAGGTGATATCAGGTGCATACAGAGTCAGATTTTGGACTTCAAATAGTAAAAAAAAAGCTTGTTCAAAGCACTATACAGTGGATTAGGTTTAGAGTTATTTTGGTATGGTTTATTTATTGTTTTCCTTATCTAAGTTGTTTATGGGTTACTTTGACTATGGTGATACTATGAGTTTATGGATGATCGGATCTTGGAGATTTGATGTTAGATTCATTGTATGCTTAGTTGTACATCTTTGAATATTCTCTTTTGACATGGTTATCAGTATTTGGTTGGACTTGTATGCTTCATTGTGGTATCTACAAGTTGTGTAGCATTGTAGGTGGTTTATACTTACATGTTGCATTTATGACTTGGACATGGGTTGTCTTTGCCCATAGATATTTCAGTGTTGATGAATTTTTAGTTTGGTGGCTTAGATTAGTCACATGGTTTGTTGGTTTTGTTGTCATATTGAGGAGGTGAGATGGTATTACCAGATACAGTCATGATATGAGACTTATGTAGTTGACTATGTTATGCAGATATGTGGGACACGGTTGGGTTGAGTTGTTGGTACATTTGGTGGTGATCATGGTGTCATGGACGTTTCTTGTGCTTTAGAGACTTTGGCATGTCATGATGGTTTATGCAGATACATTATTGGTGGTGTTGGATTGGATCCTGATTCAGGTTGTGGCGGTGAATCTTCTTGGTATGAGGATCATGGTTTTACTTTTCCTTTTGGGAGATCTTGTTACAATTTGAGTTCTTTGATTGTGTGAGGGCCTTTTGGTTGATCTTCATGAGGAGATTGTTATCATGATGTCATGGATAGCTTGATTACACTTTTTAGTGGGAGCTTTTGATAGTGATGGTTTGGCGGTTTGGATATGTTTATGATGGCTTGGAGGTTGTAGGTATCTTCTTGGATTGGAGATTTTGGTTCTACTTGTTATGTTACTGACAGTTCAGTTGTGTGTGTAGAACTGGATGGTCTTCATGGAGAGGATGGTTGTCATGATACCATGTGTGACTCGGTATCACAGTTCAGTGGGAGTTGTTGGCAGTGATGTGGATTCAACATTTGATAGTGGATGGTCTTCTGCAGTGATTGTTGGTGTCATGGATGGACTCTTGGAAATTCTACTTTTATGCAGTGATGGTTCATTGGCATCTTTGGTTTCATTGAGAGGGGATGGTTTTATTCATATTGATTACATATGTTGATTCTTGGTTTAGGGTGTTATGGTATTATGTCATGGTTCACTCTTTATCACGTGTTAGAGTTTTGGCATGGTACTCATTCTCTTGAGACCAAGATGCATGCATTGTTGTATGTTATCTCCTATGAGGAGGTGTTAGATCATGTTGTCATGTTTATGCTCCTGATTCATGATTAGAGCTTTGACATTGATCTTATGTGGTTCTCTTGGTTATTGGCTACATCTATCATTTGATTGATTACTTCATGATGGTGCTATGTTGTGTTTGGAGTTTGGCATGGATTGGTTGGTTACAGGTACTCTTGGATACTAGGAGACATAGGTGAGGCTCGAGTTCTCTTATGGTTAGAGACATGAGTTGAGATGGTTACTCTTGATGAGATTTCAGCAAGAAGCACGAGGAGCCTACACCTCAGTTGGATGTGAGTTCAACATGGACCTATGAAGAGAGTGTTCTTGGATGAGTCATGATGACTTGGATATCTTGGAGGAGCATTCTCATTCCCCACTCTTGGTCTACTCGGCGGTTTCACTTGAGAGGTATTGCTCATTGTTACTTTCAGATGCTTTATGTTTTATGTTATATCTTCTCATGCATATGGATCTTGATCTATGGATATATGGTTTTGGAGAGTTCATTTTAGGAGTGTTGGCATGTTTATCTCCTTATGCATTGTGATTACATTCATTGATGTTGAGTTTAGGAGATGTATTGGGCTTATTTCCTTCATTGGGAATGGATTTTGTTTGATCTTCTTTGGTTATGAGAGGCTTACATCCATGTTTATTACATGAAACATATGTCATGTTTGATATTGGTGATTGAATGGTTGGGTGTTATGGCTTTTATTTTGGGGTGTTGTGGAGGAGATCATACTTGACACAGTTGACATTTAGAGGTGTATGTAGAAGGATTTTCTACAAGTATATGATGTGCAGAGTTTCTCTCTTTGGTCTTGGTTATCTTCCTAGATGTTTGGTTTCACATTACATTGGTTGAGGTTTGGATGGAGCTACTGTGATCACTAGCTTGTGGTCATGTGTTTTCACTTATGTTCTTGGGTGATGACATGGAGGTTCCTTTATCTTCTTCTTTTGTTGGGTGTGGAGAACTTGGGAGAGCTATAGAGACTTGTGGTGAGAGTTGTTCTTATAGGTTATTATTTACAGGTTTGCATATCATTGTGGATGATTCCTTGGTTGTGCATGATGTTGTTTACACTTTCTATATGATGCTATTGGTAGACTTGGTATGCCTTGATCTTTTTTAGATTTGTATTACCCATGTAGTGGGAGCTCTTGGATGTGTGTGTTGACAGGTTTTGCACATGGAGTTTATGATTTTAGTTTATGGGTGTATATTTTTTATGGTATGAGTTTACTATGTTTTGTATACCTTGGAGGTATGGATAGTTGGATGTATTGGCACTTACTATGGATGTTATTTCAGCTATGGGTTTGTGTATCTTAATGACTACTGGTGCATATTGTTACCTTTGGATTGAGTGTATGTGTTTGGGATATTGGTTGAGGCAAGACTTATGCTTCTTTGTGACAGATTGTGTGGCTTCCCTTCTGATGGCTTCTTATCTTTGTGCATTGGAATGATGGTGGATGCATGTTTGGGATGGCGATCACTTTGATTCTTGTTGTAGGTATCCTGATGGAGTACTTAGAGCACTTTGATTCCTTGATGGTATATGTGGGTAATGGATTATTCTTTTGATTCATGTTTTGAGGTTACTTGTTCCCCTTATGCAATGTGTACAATAAGAGGGAGAATGTTAGGAAAAGGTGTTGTACACCTTGTATAATATATTTAATGTAATTATTCTTGAGACCACTTTATGTTGCATGTAACATTGGGACATAAGTTAAGTTGATAAAATGTAATTATTTAATATTGGGGAAAATAAATAAATAAAGTACCCAATATTAAATATGGGGACATGGTTTTGTAATCTCATGGTTTTAGTCACATGGTTTTGTGTAATACCACTTTGTGGTTTTGTGGGAGCTTATTTCTATAAAAGCAACCACAAGGGTAGTTGTTTGGGAAGGAAATTTTGCATGTTAGCTTTGGTTAACATTTGTGAGGGTTCGAAGCATGACATGGGATGTGTGGTTGCATGCTTTTTCACATGGATTGATTAGAGAGGGCTTGTTGCTTCAATGGTGTTCATGAAGACTCTGAAGATGTATTGTAATCTTTATTTTTGAATAATACATGAGAGATGGATGCTTTTGGAGGATGGGTTTTTTCCCTCTTGAAGTTTTTCCCAGGGTATATATTGTGTCATATTTTCATGGGTATGTTGTCTATTCTCTTGCATGTGGATTTTGAATAATTAGTTGCATAGATTTCTCTTTTGGGTTATGTGGAAATTGTCTTTAAATGGATGCAAGTTTCCAACACTTCATTCCACCAATGAACATCAAATGCATCTATGAGAGCACAACCGTCTCCTTTGCTTGATTCATAAATATTAACTTTTTTTACAAGAGCAGGACTACTCTCTTCTGTAGGGGAAGAACTAGTCTCTTGGATAGGATCATAGCTCTCTCTCTCAATGGGAGCATTGTCCCCTTTTTCATCAAAGGCATTCAAAAAATAAGACAAGTGGGACTCACTTTGTATTCTGCAATGAAGAATTCAAAGAATTCCAAGGATCCCCAATCATCACCAAAGAAAATGTTTGATTCAAAAGAACAGGTAGATGGGGAGGACTTAGGACTTTCAGCTTTAGGTGACTCGATTTTAACAAAATTTTCTTCAGGAACAACCTCCACGGAGGGTATCATCAAGGAACACACCATAGCATTAGCAGTTAAAGATGGAATGCAATTCTTAAGAGTGGAGACAACTAAAGCTTGACCAACAACTGCTAACTCACAAAGGTAAACAACTTTTGGGTCATCCTTAACTGTGACCACTCAATTATTTGCAACAAAATTTAAGGAAAAATGTAGAGTAGAAGTTATGACACCCATAGCATGAATCTAGGATCTCCCCAAAAGAAGATTGTAAGGTAAAGTGCCAGGAATCACCTAAACCAAAGTAGGTAAGGTAACGGGGCCTAGCTGTAAAGGCAATATTATCGTGCCTAGAGCTTGGTGGCCAACATTATCAAACCCATGAATGTACAAAGAAGAAGCAACTAGAGAGGGTGCATCGACCTTAATCTTAGGTTGTAGGTCAATACCACAAATGTTGAGAGTCGAGCTGGTGTCAACGAGAGTACGCCTAATGCCAATGTTATTAACATTAATTATAATCATTAAGGGGTCTACTTGATTCTGTACATCTAGTGGCATGATTTCTTGTAGATGGAACATAATATTCAGCGAATCGGCACAAATATGAGCCAATAGTGCATTGAAATCCATAGGCCTAGCAGAGGCAGGCAAGAGGATCTTTTGCAAGGATTCCTAAAGCATTTCTTGATAAACCAAAGCAATCTGAAGAAAATCCCAAAGAGAGATCTTAGCCAAAGTAACGTGAATTTTCTTGACAAGATCATAATCACCTAGTGTTTTACTCGTAGGTTTAGGTGTTGGAGGAAGACTTGGTTGAGAAGGTGGTAAAGAAGTAGGAACTTGAATAGGTTGAGATGTAGGAACAACAGGTTGTTGATCCAAATTCTGTTTGTTTCTTCTTGTATTGTATGTGTTCCTAATGGCATTATAAGAACTCGAGTTTGTAGCTTTTACGAACCTTGAATACAAGCCTGATGAATCATCTCAATATGAAATTCCATAGACAGAATGATCCTCCCTTGGAGAAGGGCTATCCAGGGTCAAGTAAATGACGAGTTTCTTAGGGCTTGGAGGAGCCACAAAGACCACCACTACGTTTACCGACTCCTCAACTTGCAGAGAAGAAGTTTGCTTAGAAGGTTTATAGATAGAGGAGGGAACTTCTAAGAAGTCATCTAGAGCGTCATCCAACATATCAAACTCTTCCTTAGAGAAAGCATTATTGTAGACATGAAAACATTGTAAAAATAGATTCGACATGCTTCACGTTGGGTTCACCAAAATGTGAGATAAGAGGGTTTCGCTACAAGAAGGTCTCTTCATTCTCAAGAGATCACCAAGGAACAAACTGCCCTTATCCACCGCAACATAAATTGAATGAAGGAATTGCAATGGAAATTTATACAAGCTAACTTTTAGAGAAGACTACTTCAAATCCCGAGAGAGTGAATCTTCTAGATTTTTGCCTCCGACAGAGGAGCTCTTGGCCAAAGGATAGAAGCGTAGATTTAGGCCGCCATCATAGTGCGTTGTCGTTGAATTGGCGCACTGGCATCCTGAGCGACAAAAATCTTAAGGGTTTAGGTAGGAAGAATAGAGTCTCACCTCCTAGCTCAAATCTGAGGTCTACTAAACAAAATAATCAAACAAAGGACAAAAATTTCAAGAAAAGCACAAGGAGAACTTGGAGAAAACTTACCCTCAATTGGACGTTTGAGTCTTTACTCCAAGCTCTGCTTCACAACCTACACATAGAAGAATAAGGGGAAAATTTTGTGGCTGTATAGGGGCCTACCTCAATCAAACCCCCGTTTTGGTGTTTCCACCTCCGTAGACAACCAAATAGAAAAGGAGTGTAATCAAAATGGACAAAGCGTACTAAGGTGAAAGAAAACCCGCTTCAGGAGTAGAAATCACACCACTAAGTAGTAAATGAACAAGTAAGTAGAAAAGAGTGAGAGAGAGAGAGAGTGTTACCCACAGGCCTAGGCCCTCTTCGGAGCACATGGATGCACCATTGAATGCTTGCTTGAGAGTTGTAACTGTTGGAAGGACCTCAGTCCGGCATAGCTTCACTTGTAGAAGTGTTGCTTATGAAGGATGAAGAGAGACTCAAGAGTGAAAATAGAGAGAGAGTATGACTGAATGAATTAGACCCCAAAAATGAGAGCAATTGAGGGGTTTTGTTGCATGCAAGGGAAACAAAGAGCTGTTACACCCAAAATATTGACTGCCAAGACACGTGTCAAGAGTCAAGATTCCTTGTTTCAAACTCAGAAAACCACGAGGACACTAGCACGCTGCACAGACGTCCGCATATCGCGCAGGAATCCAAGGCATCATTTTTTGGGAAACATGTCATTAGGCTGTTGTTGCTTCACCACTAGTCTGCATGGAGTTACAATTGTGAAGTTCCAACCCATGGGTTTTTTGTTATTAATGCTCATAATCATCATAAATGCTAAGCAAAGTGCAAAAATGTGGAATTGCCCCTGGGAGTGATTCTGTGACATTAAAGGAACATCAAGAGAGAGCATAAGACATATTGTAGATATTCAACAACATCTCTCCACTGTCGGCAATACTTATAATGCTTCTAATCTTCATCTTAATATATCATTATGAAAATAGCTTTGTTGACATAAATCATACTCATTGACATCCAACCATGAACTTCAACAAACATTAGAATATATCAATGACAACCAATGCCAATAATTAATGACCTTCCTTACTTTTTAAGAGTTGACATCAATGAAAACCAACAATTAGTGTTGACATCAATGACAACACTGCCAACAGTCTCCCCCTTTAGCATTGATGGAAACACACCTGCTCACTCTCCCCCTTTGACATCAATGACAAAGGGAAAAATATATTTTATTGAAGTAACAACACATTCTCCCCTTTGACCAACAACACATTTTTCTCAAAATTTTCTCAATTGCATCAAAAATCCCCCTTACTACCAACTCCCTCTGAAAAGTAGCACACATCAATCCAAGAGAAAATGCTATGACATGAATTTATCCCCCTAGAAAGATGCACCATCTTATGCATCTAGTTAGAACAAGGAGGGGTAATAACCCCTAAATTCTGTTGGAGATACTCAAAGGTATCATTTAAAAGTGCCTTTGTGAAGATATCTACAATCTGATCTTTGGTAGGCATGTACTCCATTCTGAATTTATGCTCTGCAACCTTCTCTCTCAAAAAGTGATATCAGATATAGATGTGTTTAGTCCTTGAATGCATTACCGAATCCTCATAAATATTAATTCACTTGTATTGTCACACAATTTAGGGGTGGGTTTATCATAAACCGCCTTCATATCTTTCAAAGTTTACTTCATCCAAAGCACCTGAGTGCAACAATATGTTGTAGCAATATATTTAGCCTCTACAATGGATAAAGACACAAATTCCTTCTTTTTACTGAAGCAAGAGACCAATCTATCTCCCAAAAATAATGCACTTCCACTTGTACTTCTTTGGTCATCCACACAACTTGCCCAATTAGCATCAATATAGGCACTCAGAGAAAAGTTATTGCATTTTTATACCACAAGCCATAATTTGGAGTTCCTTTCAAGCATTTGAATATTATTTTTACAAATTTTTCATGATATTGCTTAGGATTGGCTTAAAACTTGACAACCAAACATACTGCATGCATAATATCAGGTCTAGAAGTAGTTAAGTACGATAAACCTCCAATCATAGACCTATAAAGAGTCTGATCAACTTCTAGAGACTCATCAAATTTTCTCAAATGAAAAATAGTCACCATAGGAGTACCCACTGGTTTTGAATCCTCCATGCCAAATTTCTTCAACATCTCCTTGATATATTTAGCTTGAGAAATAAAGATACCATCATCTTGCTAAATAATTTGAAGCCCAAGGAAGAAGGATAACTCACTAATTATTGACATCTCAAATTATTTCTACATATCTTCTACAAATTTTTTACACATTTCATCATCTCCACCAAAGATGATGTCATCAAGATATACAACCACAATTAACAAATTGCCTTCTGAAACCTTAATGTATAGATTACTATTTGCATTACCTTTCTTGAATCCTTGTTGAAGTAGGTACTTATCCAATATCACATTTTGGGAGCTTGCTTGAGACCATATAGAGCTTTCTTGAGTCTATAAACCATGTTTAGATTCTCCGATAATTGAAAACCATCTGGTTGCTCAATATATACCTCTTCTTCTAAATCACCATTTAGGAAAACTGACTTGACATCCATTTGATATATCTTGAATTTATTATGAGCAACAAGAGCAAGAAACATCCTTATTACTTTCATTCTAGCTACTAGAGAAAAATTATCCTCAAAATCAATTCCTTGAACTTGTGAATAGCCTTTGCAAACCAATCTAGCTTTGTTCCTTACTACTTCACCATCTTTATTCAACTTATTCCGCAACAACCACTTTGTTCCTCTCACATTCTTATCAACTAGTTTGGGAACTAATTCCAAAGTCTGATTCTTCTCTATGTGATCCAATTCTTCCTCCATCGTTTTTATCCAATTTTCATCTTTGCTAGCATCAAAAAAGTTTTTGGGTTATACCTTTGATAGTAAACACAAATTAACTTTCTCATTTTCTCTTGTAAAGTTTCTCTTGGTCAACACACCTTCATCTTTGTCCCCAATGATCTGATTTGCAAAATGATTCCTTTGGACATACTTTATTGGAGTTTTGAGAGTCTTCACTGGTTACAGTTCCTTTTCTTCTTTCTCTTCTATTTCATCTTCTTTTTCTTCAATATGTAAAGGAAGCATATTAAATCCAAAAACCTCAAGTTCATGTAAGATCTGACATAGGTCTTCATCTACTTTGACATTTTTACTTTCAATCATCTTTCCCAATCTCTTGTTGTAGCATTTGTATGTTGCTCCTGGTTGCGTAACCAAGAAATATTCCTTCATCACACCTTGAATCAAAATTTCCAAGGTCTCCTTCATCTCTTCTGATGTAGAATATGCTGCCAAAGATTTTGAAATATCTAACAATGGGAGGTCTTCCATACCACAACGCATAAGGGGTCTTATTGCTGTTGACCCTCAACTACACTTTACTAAGCAAATAGACAAAAATATGCACCGCTTCCTTCCAATAAATATTTGGCAAGTCAACATCTTTCATCATTGTCCTAGCCATTTCTTGCACTATTATATTCTCTCTTTCTACTACCCCATTATGTTGAGGGGTTCTAGGAGTAGAAAAATGTCTCCTAATGCCATGATCTTGAAAAAAAAATTCAAACTCATATGAAGTGAATCTACCTCCTCTATTTGACCTTAAAAAATTGATCTTAGCATCCATTTCATTTTCAATTTTTTCTTTAAAAATATTAAATTTATCAAAGGCTTATGATTTCTCTCTTAAGAATGTAACCCGAGACCATTCTAGTGTAATCATCTACAAGCAACATAAAATACCTTTCACCTTTTTGAATCCTTATCCTTGTAGGTCTGCATAGATCAGTGTGGATCAACTCAAAAGGCATTGAAAGAAATCATTACTTGCTTTTGAAACTAGTCTTTGTTTGCTTTCCCACCTGACATTCTTTGCATAAAGTGTTTGCAAGTTTTTCTATTTTGGGCATATCTCTCACTGCATGAGAGGAACTAATCTTAGAATTGTGGTCAAAGTTTATGTGCCCCATCCTTTTATGCCACAACCAACATTCTCTAGACTGAGCCAATAAGTAGATTTGTAACATACCCAATGTTTACTCAATAGTTTTCACCTAAGTTTTAACTTAGGAAATGAATAATTCAAACTTCCAAAAATAAGGAAATGAAAATTTTCCTTTTTCAATAACATAATTGCATATTGCATAAATAATTTCACATGAAATTGCAAAAATGGGATAACATAACATAATTATAAGTAAATGAAATTCATCTTTTCAAATACATATTACAATAGATTCATGATCATATATTCAATTTCATAACTTACAAGAGATTAAGGTCGAAGTATTTTTATCTGGATTACACTTCTTTTGTTTCACAAGCCTCAACTGTTGTCTGCAAGAGGGAGAGCATCACCCAAGTGCTTTACCTCCAACCACAGACCTAGCGGTCCCCCACACACCTTCCTAACTGGAAGTGGCCTTGCCCTTCAACGAAGAGTGTAGTATGGGAACCTCTAGTATTTCCATTTGAGTATCTAGTGTTGTTTCCTACATAACATGTATGACCATTCAACTACGGATACCCTCCAACTATGCATGAAACTACTAACAAGTTATGCAAACCTAAAGCACAATGAACCGACAAAGTGCAAGTAGTGACTTTTGCACTTACTTTGGCCAAATTTTTGATATATATAATCAATCTGATTTCTAAGGAAGTGGTGTTGTAAGTTCACCCACCTCTTACTCGACTTGGAAACCCTACTGACTTGTGGTTAGCATTTTTTTTGGTTTGACCCCAAGGTTAACTATGATAAACAAGATCTCTTTCAAAAGTAATAACACACCAATGTTTAATTAATCAACCAAATAGGTTTGACTCAAATCTCTTGAATACCCTGCTACATATGATGAGTCTAGTTTATGGTTTAATTTTGGTAGAATTTATGATCTATTTGCTGAAATTTTCATGAACCTTGATGTTTGAATGTTGATATTTCCTCAAAACCATAGACATTGGGCCTAATTTTATCTCTACAAATCTTTAATGACATTGACATGTTATATGGACTATCTGTGTTAATTCTACATGTGGATTAATGAATGTTCTTTAAGATAGAAATATGTGATTATTGTGCATACTAATATTGCCATGCAGATATGATTCGAGGCCATTGAATTGAGAAGATTTCGCCAACAGGTCATTCACCATAACGGTTAAAAAAGTGGTCATGCAAAGGTCAACGAAGGGAAGACTATCAACGACGAGAGATTCCTCATGCAAACCGAGTTGTAACCACCTTGTAAATGATCTTTATTACTGTTGAGCGAATATAGGTGTTACTGTTGTGCTAAATATGCATTGAGGCCAGCACGTCTAACCAGATTCCATGCATGCATAACCACCTCTCCACTTTCTCTGCTTTCCCTAAGTGGTGTGCTCCCAATTCGTGGAGTTGACTGCCTTGTTTAGTTAGTGTATAAGAGTGAATTTGCACTCCATGTGCAAATACCATTTTTGCATTTATCCACCTTGGAAAACCAAGTTTGGAGGCTTAATTCCACCTAAGCCCACTGCTTGCATCACACTTGGTTCCTATTTTGAGCGCCGGTGGAGGCATTTCTTTCAAGGATGCCTGTGCAATGCGCAAACGTCTGTGTGGCGTGCTTACGTCCCTAATAGATTCTTGCATTTGGAGCCTGCAGAGGTGTTACACTTCCCATTGAGGGTCAATTTGTAACACCCTCCTCGGTTGACCAACCTGAATATGGTTGTTTTCCTCCTTATTCCTTCATATTCAGTCCTTGAACTTGCATTTGGGGGATGGAAGACCTCTTCACCACTTCTGGACTTCATAGACAAGCTTTAAAATCTCTTTCCAAACACTTTTACACTTCATGGCAACAACATCAACACTCCACTACGTCATTAGAGCAAGTGTGGAACAAAACACCATTACAACAGAGGCTTGAGTTTCTCTCATTTTCTCCCCCATTAGCCTTGAGCGCTCTTGGTGGAGGTGGTAAGCTTTCACTCCTCTCCTCTATTACTTGGTTGAGTAGCATAACACTATTTTGTAGTGCTTTAAGTGCTCTTTACTTCATTTCTACTTTTCTCTATCTATCTAGCTGTCCATGGAGGTGGGAACACCAAAATGGGGTCTCACTGAGGAAGGCCCCTATACAACCCCAAAAATTTCTCTCTTCCTCTTGTGTGTAGGTTTTGAAGACATTCATTTGGTGGAAGCTTCATCATCCACATAGTTGTAAGTATTCTTTCCTTTCTTCTTCTTATCTTTATTAGTTTTAGTTCACTCTATTTCAACTTTATCGCATTCTATCCTTTTTGTACATTATGTCAGTTCTTAGTAGTCCATTTGCTAGCAGTCACTTAGGAATTTTCTGTGATAAATTCGGTCTCTAGTCTATACGAGATGCCAGCACGCCTCTGAGACGCCAATGCGCCGTGTTATCGTCCACTTTCTGTGCTAACGTCCTTTGGCCGAGAGCTTGTTAGTTTGTCTAGAGAACCTTTGTGACCTGCTCTTTCGAATTCTATAACTCTCACCGTTGTTCCATTGAGGTGGTATAGGGAAGTTCACCCCGTAAGGATCTCTGAGTGAAGAGAAATTGTGAGTAGTGAATCCCCCTATATCACATTTGTGTGAACCCGATGTGAAGAATAATGTTCTTAGAAAAACTAGGAATTTATTTACCCCTACTTGGTGGGGTCATAACTTTGGGCTTAGTGCTCAAAATTTAGAATCATTTGCACCATTGGAAAATGCGAATTACTAGAACATAGAAAATACCAAAAAAATTGTAATGGATTTAATATCTTCTTTTATTAGTTCTATATCTAACTTTGTTCAAAATGTAAATGATGTTTCGTACCATGCATGTGACAATGACTTGGCTTTACCCATGTCAGTCGGTATCTTTGATCCTTCTCATGAGGTTTCTCTTGTTTCAAAGGGTGTCTTGTTGCAAGAAGATGAAATAATTGATACCTTTCTTAATGTTACTCTACCTTCTATTCATCCCAATACATTCTCTCCTAGAGACGATGCATTTGTGAATGACGGGACTCCTCTTCATCCCAACACACTCTCTTCTACAGATGATACAATTGTGAATGATGAGTCATGTCTTTGTTCCAATGCACTCTCTTTTAGAGACATTGCATGTGCGAATGATGAACCTCCTTCCACATCTGATTCTCCTTGGATCGATGTTGAGAATGTTCCTTCATGTAACTATTCCACATTTGATTATGTTTGAATTGATGTTGAGAATATGTGTTCAAGCAATTATTCTGCTAGTTGTAATGATTTTGTAAATGCGATAGATGTCTCTGATGCCCCTCAAGGGCCTAAGAGACTGATCATTCATGTGACTCTATCCAGTCCCGCTCCTAAAAGTATTTGCGCTATCGATGGTGTTCCATTAAATAACGGATCTCCTGATCTTCCTAAGGCTCCCTCTTATAGAGCGGTAGCCTATACTTATGAAAATAGTATGAATAAACAACCAAGACTTCCTCAAGCTCCTAAACCTATGACTAAAGCACCTAGTGGTAACGATTTTGTCGGGCAACCTTGCATTACTCTAGATAAGATCTCACTATGGGAGTTGCTTTGGTCTGCTCCAATTTATCAGGGTATTTTTCAGGAAGCTTTGCAAAAGATCCTCTTGCCTCCTTCCACTAGGCTGAAAGATGCTAATGCGTTGATGGTGTATATTCGTGCAAATTCACAAAATATTACCTTCTTCTTGGTAGATCATGGATTCACGCTATGGGTGCAGTCCTGTCTACCTTGCATAAATCTGTTAAGTTTATTTGTAACAATAAAGTAGTCACAGTCAAAGCTAACCTTGAGGCTATGCACCTATGTGAGATGGTGGCTACTAGTCAAGCTTCAGTTGTGCTTACTCTTATTCCTTTAGTATCTTCTAGTGTGTCGATGTTTACCCCTGTAAAACCCTCTACAAAGGTTACTCTCGAGATAAATGTCCCTATAGAAGATCCTTTGGAAACAAGGAATCCTAAGTGCTCTCCTTCTACATCTTCTCAAAGGAATGCATGTCTTGGTGGTGATCGAGGTCCTTTAAACTTTACAGAATCCTTCATTGGAGAATATAAAGTCAACCCGATCCACTTAGACCTTCCGACAACATCATCCACCTGTGTCATCGAAGATGGGTACTCTTCTGTATTGTAGGGTAAGGTGAGTACAAATTGTAATGTTCTTAGTGTTGATCCTCCTTCCGAGGAAGATGATCACACTTCTATTAAAGAGGTTAATGTTGGAAATCCTATAGAGAAGCATAATCCATGTTGCCAGAATAATGCTCTCTATAGGAATCCTCCTCCTTTTTCTTCTATCTTTGTGCCTTCCTCTTCTTGTGAGAAGTCAAACCTTTCTCCACAAGATAAAGGGTTGCTTCCTGCTCCTCACCCTTTATCTAAGCATGAGTGTATTTTTTTGCGGTTTCTAAAAGCCCGCTTAATCACTCTTCCTTCTCCTAGATGCAAGCAATTTCATAAGCATAAACATTCTTTTTGTGCATACCATCAAGTGCTTGGTCATTCCACTAGAGAATGTAAAGCCTTGAAGGACAAAATATAACAACTTAGTGATTCAGGTGCCATCAAACTCCCGTTTGATTGATGTACCTGTCTCTGCTTTACTTAAAAAGGGATATCGAGGTTCACCTCTATCCTATCCAAGGCATTTTCACATAGTTCTCCTCCCCTATATGTTGGGGGCAGTGGTAACTTGTTTCAAAGATGTGTTTCCTTCTTAAGGACCCCTCTCTTTGCTATTTCTTTCAATTGAAGCATCCCTTGAGTTGACCCCTTTTCTCTTTTGAAGGGTTCCCAAGGGACCTCTTTGAAAGCCTTTCTTTCAAATGAATTATTTACATCTAGCTTGGGGGTAGCCTGACTAGATCTTACCTTTCAAACGTCATGTCCCTTAAGTGGACCCCTCTTCTTACACCGGGTTCTCGACGGATCCCTTTGAAAGTTTTTTGGTTTGCATGACCGGCCACTTTAGACATGTTCTGCCTACAGGTAGACATGTCACCACTCTTAGATGCGTCCTATCTGCGGGTAGACATATTGACGTTTTAGACATGTTCTTCCTGTGGGTAGACATGTCACTGCTCTTAGATGTGTTCTATCCATGGGTAGACATATCGACACATTAGACATGTTCTATCTGCAGGTAGACATGTTGCCACTTTTAGATGCGTCCTATCTGCGGGTAGACGTATTGACACTTTTGACATGTTCTATCTGCAGGTAGACATGTCACTGCTTCTCGAATCTGTGGAGTTCGCTTCCTTGGAGTTTCCTTCATGTGAGAGTTCTTGAAGGATACCTTCCTTGCAGGTCTGCGAGTTTGTAAGGCGCTTTCTCGGCTTCTTCCATGTGAGAGATCTTGGGGGATGCCTCTTTGCAGGTTTGCGGGTCTATAAGGTGCTTTCATACTTATTTGGTGATATGGGTTTCCTCCTTGAGTGGGGTTTTCTTTTATCACCTCTTTTGTGGTGTGGGTTCTACTCCTGAGTGGGTTTTTCTTTCACCGCGTGCTTTTCGGTGATACAGGTTTCCTCCTTGAGTGGGGTTTGCTTTTATCACCTCTCTTGTGGTGTAGGTTCTACTCCTAAGTGGGTTTTTCTTTCACCACATGCTTTGTTCATCTCTCTCTTCTTCCCTCTTGCATATACCAGATCAAATATTTTCATCTTCTTCATCTTGAGTATATGCTCCTCTTTCTTCATCTCAAAATTCTTCTATGTATTGTTTGGGGACGACGCATAGTACTGAGACAACCTTCTACATTGAGGTCTCTCTACTTTGCTGACTCGAACCCTTTAGATTTTCAGGCTCTAACATTTTTTTCTGTTACAAGTTCTTCTTGTCTAATGTATTATCTTCTTCCTCGATGGTTCAGGTATACATTTCTAACCTTAATCTTTTTTGATCTACTTTACCGAACACTCATCAATATTCATGCTCGCTAAAGTGGGGGAAAAATGTATAAGAGCGAATTTGCACCCCATGTGCAAATTCCCTTTTTGCCTTTATCCACCTTGGAAAACCAAGTTCAGAGGCTTAATTCCACCTAAGCCTGCTACTTGCATCACACTTGGCACTTGTTTTGAGCGCTGGTGGAGGATTTTCTTTCAGGGACGCCCGTGCAACGCGCAGAGGTTTTTGCGGTGCACTTACGTCCCTGATAGATTCTCGTGTTTGGAGTTTGTAGAGGCATTACACTTCCCATTGGGGGTCAATTTGTAATGCCCTCCTTGACCGACCGACCCGAATATGGTTGTTTTCTTCCTCATTCCTTGAACTTGCATTTTGGGGTTGGAAGATCTCTTCACCACTTCTGGACTTCATACAAAAGCTTCACAATCTTTCTCCAAACACTTTTACACTTCATAGCAACAACATCAACACTCCACAACGTCAATAGAGCAAGTGTGGAACAAAACACCATTGTAGTAGAGGCTTGAGTTCCTCTCATTTTCTCCCCCATTAGCCTTGAGCGCTCTTGGTGGAGGTGGTAAGCTTTCACTACTCTCCTCTATTACTTGGTTGAGTAGTATAACACTATTTTGTAGTGCTTTAAGTGCTCTTTACTTCATTCCTACTTTTCTCTATCTATTTAGCTATCCGTGGAGGTGGGAACACCGAAACGGGGTCTGACTGAGGTAGGCCCCTATACAGCCCCAACAATTTCTCTCTTCCTCTTGTGTGCAGGTTTTGAAGACATTCATTTGGTGGAAGCTTCATCATCCACACGGTTGTAAGTATTCTTTCCTTTCTTCTTATCTTTATTAGTTTTACTTCACTCTATTTCATTTCTATCACTTTATCGCATTTTGTCCTTTTCGTACATTCTGTCAGTTCTTAGTAGTCAATTTGCTAGTAGTCATTTAGGCATTTTCTATGACAAACTTGGTATTTGGTCTATACGAGATGCTAACGTGCCTCTGAGATGCCAGCGCGTTGCGCTGTCGTCCGCTTTCTGCATTAACGTCCTTTGGCCGAGAGCTTGTCAGTTTGTCCAGAGAACCTCTGTGACCTACTCTTTTGGATTCTATAATTCTCATCATTGGTCCATTGAGGTGGTATAGGGAAGTTCACCCCATGAGGATCTCTGAGTGAAGAGAACTTGTGAGTAGTGAATCCCCCTATATCACAGTTATTAGGTTCTTTTTCTATAAATAAGAGTTGGACGCTCCTTCTCAAAAGGTTGTGCAATCTAATGATGTACTTGCATTTTTAGTTTTCAGTAATATAGTTACACTACTCTATTGTACTCATGTTTTCCAATGAATAAGATGAAGTTATAAGTCTATGCATCTGAGTTTACATTAGTTTTAGAGGATACTCATCCAAGGGGGACCACTTGGTGAGCATTGTGTCCTTTAGTTTAGCTTAGTTTAGTTATTAATTTTTGTTCAGTAATTAGTTAAGAATCTGGCACTCACTGTTCTTGCAGCCACTAGAATTCCATTCAGTGACTGTTCCTGTAGCCACTAGAATTACATTATTTGACTATTCCTAAAACCAAAGCAGATAGAGTAGTTTCTTGTTTGTTTGCTCAGATTTTTGTTTCTTTCATGCATTTTAGCTTAGCATAGTTGTTGGTTGATGTTCAACACTTATGTTATTTCTTTCTAAGAAATTTACCTTCAACATTTTTTTTTTCTTAGTTGTAGAATGAATATGGCTACTTTGGTTCCTTAGTGCACATACTATGCTAACCCATTTCAAGTTCACATCCCTGGGTTGACAAGTTAAATGCACCTTCATGATGATTGAAATGGCTATTCAGTTTATATGTCCAATCTTTGAATCATAACTACAAGGGCTTAGTTGTTAAATCATTAAAGGAGGCCAACATTTTTGGCGCCCTTGTCGGGGATGGTGTCAAACTAGGGAGTTCTTTAGATTCATTGATAGTTTTTCTTGTTTTAGTATTTTTGAAATTTGTTCTTAGTATACCCCTCATTTAGGAAGTAATGAACCCCCTTATTATTTACCAATTCTTTGTGTGAGCTGGCTGATAGTGAGTTGATACCACATGCATAGAGGAAGGAGAAGAGATGCTTATGGGAGATTCCTTCGTAACAATCCCAGTCCATTCCAGCTAGTTGAATATCAGAAACTGCCAAGAGAAGAAGAAGATCCACACTCCTTTGTTGATGCATTTCCTGATCTGACTAGCTATGAAGTTTCCTCTGAAGACCAAAATCAGCTTGAGAACCCCTTTTCTTTGGAACTACATCAAGCATACATGGGTGATGCAAATAGAAAAAAACCTAACCAACTGAATTTTCCTTTCCCCATTTCTCATCAGAATGAAGTAGATAACCTCAAAAATATCCTTGCTTTAATCCTTCCTAAGTTCTATGGACTTGTCACAGAAGATCCAGATACCTTCTTGTTCGAGTTTGACATACTCTGTAGGAGTTATGACTATACCACTGATGCCCATAGGCTTAATCTATTTCCTACCACTCTGAAAGAAGTTGTATTATGATGGTTCATGAGCCTAGGCAAAGATACTATGGAGACATGGGATGACATGAATAAAAAATTCCTTGAGAAATACAAGGAGTATTGAAGGGGCAGTGACATGAGAGGAGGTGACATTTTTAGGATGCAACAGAAGGAGTATGAGAGCTTGGAGGATTACATTGCAAGGTTTTTGTTTTTCCTACAAAAATATCCACACCATACACTTAATGAAGACTCACAAAATTTGCTTTTCCTGAGAGGAATTAATGAAAATTGTACTAATTCCTTGGACCTGATGGGAGGAGGAGATATCTCCCAAGTTCCTTGTGAGGATATCAAGAAGATATGCCAGAATTACTCTAGGGAAGCTTCAAAGAAAGGGAGAGCTTACCAATCTTCTATGGGTAAGTCATCTACCAGTGGAGTTTCAAGAATGGAGATTACTCATTTTCTAGTAGACTTCAAGCAAGACATTATAAAAAATCTAGCTACTCAGCTGGATACATTTCAAGCCAAGAAGAAATAAGAGGAGGCAGAGGCAACATTGGAAGAGTATTTCCCCCATTGCAGACAAAAGAAGAAGGACTATAGATGCAAGCTGGTAGCTAATATTGAAAGCAAGCAGATTGCACTCGAGTTCAAGCTAATTCAAATTGAAGAAGATCAAGTCTACTATGTTGCACAAAGGAGGCCTTGGGCTCCAAGATAAGGTATGCCACCAAATCCACTATCTTTTGTTGGGCCATATTTCAATTCTTATTCATCTGGTAACTAATGGAAACCCCCATATACATCCAATGATGGAGGATATCCACCACAACCTTGGAGTAACCCTCCAAATACCTGGCCTAATCATCAAAAATCTCCATCCCAATGGCAACAACCTCAAGGGAATTGGCAACCACCCCCAGGAAATTGGCAGCAAACAAATCAATGGAGGGGAGGACAACAATGGTCAAACCAACCAAATAGCTACATGCAGCCACCTTCTCAACCCCAACAACCTGCTATAATGCCTCCTCCTGCTAATTCAAGCTCAAATCCACCTAAACCTACTCAGCTACTAGCTTAGCCCACACCCAATCCAAATAATAAACCACAACAGCAGCATGTATACTCTGCTAATTCAAATCAATTCCGTGCATATGCTATGAGTGTGAGTGACATCCACTTGCGTTCAAAAAATACTATACCAGCTCCTTCCACACCCATTATCACTGAGCTTCTTGTGGAAGAAGAGGAGCCTCTGAATACCCCAATTCAGCCAAGTGCACCTAAATTTTTTGAACCAGTCCTAGTCAAGCAGTCTGAACAAGAGCCACCATTTCCTTAGAGATTGGAAGTTTCCAAGAATAAGGAAGAAAAGGAGGACACAAATTTTGACATTATAGATCAATTGAAGCATATATGTGTCCAGATACCCCTATTTTAGGCCATAAAAGATGTTCCAATCTATGGCAAGGCAATCAAGAAAGCATGCTTCAAGAAGCCAGCAGGAAAAATAAAGACCCCACTACGGTTCATGCTTGGGAAAGTGAATGTCCCTAAGTACAATGACCCAGGTACTCTTGTGGTAGGAGTTGTTATAAATGGGATCCAAATAAAGAATGCTCTGATTGACTTGGGAGTAACAATAAATTTAATGACTAAGGATATCCTGCAACAACTAAATGTTGCAAGCATGAGACCTACTCCTACTATCCTATAGCTTGCTGATAGTTCTACTGTTAAGCCTGATGGTATAGTAGAGGATCTTGTGGTAATTCTAGACTCATGGGAGTACCCAACATATTTCATGATTCTTTCCCCTAAAGCCACACTAGGCGGGTATCCCATTATTTTTGGAAGGTCACGGTTAGCAACAATAGATACATATATTGGATGCAGGACAAGAGACATGACCATTTATGATGGGAAGAGCACCAAAAATATTTCTCTTTATCCTCCTACTTAGCCATTCCATGATGGGGATAATCTTGTATGGCCACATGTTGGTGAAGAGGATGAAGAAGTTAATTCTGTGGCACAACTTATGATGTTAGGCATAATCTCTTTCATGCAACTTCAAGATGAAGATGAAGTATTGACTAACATCATTCAGAATCATTGTGAGGTTGAGGAAGCATCATATTCTCATTTTGTTGTTCTAGTCAGGATACTTCTATCTACTCTTCCTACAATCATTCTTCTTGCAGACGCACTTCCTGCAGCCACTCTTCCTACAACTACTCTTCTTGTAGTCGAACTTCCTGCAACAAGTATGTCCCATACATTGTTGCAATATGAACTCAAGGTACCATGTGTTAATGAAGCAACTATGATAGAGTTAACTACACAAGTACATGTGTTAGAAGGAAAATATCTAAATATTAACAACAAATTGAGTGAAGAAAAATAATTGTTGTTGGAAAACTTATTGAGGACCCACCAACATGCATTTGTGTGGGACTATCATGATATGAAGGGATTGGAACCTAAGCTTTGCACTCATATAATTTACATCAGATATGATTGGACCCCAATTAGACACCCACAAAGAAGAATTAACCCTACAGTAAGAGAAATTGTAAAAGGAGAGCTACAAAAATTGCTAGATGCAAGATTTATCTACCCCATTTCAGATAGCTAGTGGGTGTCTCCATTAGTGATTGTGACCAAGAAAGGAGGGAAATGGCGAGTTTGTGTTGATTACAGGGAACTTAATGCTGCCACCAAAAAGGACCATTTTCCTCTACCCTTCATAGATGAAGTCTTGGACTCACTTGCAGGAAAACAATACATTTCTTTTCTAGATGAATTCAACGGCTACAACCAGATCCAAATTGCACCTGAGGACCAAGAGAAGACTACCTTTACTTGTCCATGGGGAACATAGGCCTACTCGGTACTTCCATTTGGCTTATGCAATGCACCTACAACTTTTTAGAGGGAATTCATTAGCATTTTTTCAGACATTTCTCATGATTGCATGGAAATTTATATGGATTATTTCACCACCTATGATTTCAATGAAGCATTGGAGAATCTCAAGAGAGTCCTACAGAGTTGTGAAGACCACAATCTATTTATAAATAGTGGAAAGTGTTTTATGATGATGCAGGAAGGTGTAGTTCTTGGACACTACATCTCTCACAAAGGAATTCAAGTAGACCCTGCAAAGATTGAGGTGATCACAAATCTGACCACACCTACCAAACAAAAAGATGTTACGAGTTTCTTGGGACATGCAGGTTATTATAGGTTGTTCATCAAGGATTTCAGAAAAATAATAGTACCATTGTATACTCTTCTCACTAAAGATGTTGAATTTCAATGAACAGAAGACTGTGACAAAGCATTTTTTGATTTTGAAAGAAACTTTGACTCATGCTCTTGTACTCAAAGGACCTAATTGGTAACTTCATTTTCACTTCCATATAGATGCATCAAACTATGCCATAGGAGCAGTTTTAGGACAGAAAGGAGCCATTGAAAATTCCATTTATTTTGTCAGCAAAAACTTGCAAGGAGTTGAATTCAACTATATAGTGACAGAAAAAGAAATGTTGGCAGTGATCTATGCCCTGAAAAAATTTAGGCACTACATAATATGCTATCAAATCTTTTTGCACATCAATCATGCAACTATTAGATATCTCATGAAAAAACCCCTAATCATAGGTAGGTTGGCAAGATGATTATTATTGATGCAGGAGTTTGACATAACCATTGTGGATAAACCAGGGAAGACCAATGTTGTCAATTTTATTTCAAGGCTAACTACATCAGAAGACAATCAAGCCATAAATGACTCTTACCCTGATGATCACTTATTTTCCACCAGTGTGTAAACACCTTGGTATGCTGACATAGCTAATTATTTGGTCATAGGGAGAGTTCCTCCTCACTTCTCTCCAAATTGCTCATTGAAAAATATTTTCCTTTTTCATGGATTGTTGGATGTTCATTTTACACTGGGCCAGACCATGTCATGAGGAGATGTGTGAGAGAAGATGAGACATATGATATTTTTCATGCATGCCACAACGAACCATGTGGAGGAAATTTTGCAGCCAAGAGGACAATGATTAAGATTTTGAACACGGGATATTATTGGCTAACACTCCACGAGGATGCAGGAAGGTATACAAGAAAATGTGATCAATGCCAAAGGATGGGGAAACCAACCAAATATGATGAGATGCCACTTTTCCCTCAGGTTGTAATCACTCCATTTGAAAAATGGGGACTAGATTTTGTAGGACCCATTGACCCTCCATCAAGTGGTAAATCTTATATCTTAGTTTGCACTGATTATGTAACTAAGTGGATAGAAGTTAAGGCCATGAAGCATGCAAGAGACAACAAGGTTGTTGAATTTATTTATGAGGAGATTTTCACAAGGTATAGAATTCCAAGAGAGATAGTGACTGATCAAGGGGCTCAATTCACATCAACCCTTGTTGCAACACTAGTCAATGAGTACAACATAAGACACAAGAAGTCTACTCCTTATCACCCCCAAGCCAATGGAAAATTTGAGGTGACTAACAGGGAGATTGAAGCCATCCTGACCAAAATAGCAGTTGTTCATAAAAAGGATTGGGAAAATAGGCTGCTAGAAGTTGTTTGGGCCTATAGGACAACCTGGAAGACAACTACAGGCTTCACTCCTTTTGAGTTGTTGTATGGAAAGACAACCATGATACCCATTGAATTTGAACATAAGACTCTTAGGACTGTAGTAAACTTGGGGACGCATATATCTGAGACACAAAGAGAAAGAATCATGTAGCTGAATGCTTTGGATGAGATGAGGAGAGCAGCCTTGCATCACACAGAGGTAGTGCAGAATTAGAGAATCAAGTGGCATGATAAATTCATCAAATACAAGAAATTCCAACCAGGAGATTGGGCCTTGCTCTTTGATTCAAGATATCAAGAGAATGCAAGAAAATTGCAGACAAGGTGGCTAGGACCATATGAGGTTGCTGAAGTATACCCCAATGGCGTTGTTCAACTCACTACTATTGACCCAGTCAGATTCAAGTTGCTTGTCAATGGTCATTGCCTCAAATTGTATCACAAGACAATGTCCAAAGAGGATTTCCTACAACAATTCACTCAACATGCAACACCCAAGCTTCCTGCAGCCAAGGGAAGTGGACCTAGTGTCCCTCCTAGCTAATTAAGGTATGTACTTGTCATAATAAATACTTCCACTTTTGTGGGAGTCCACTTCTTCACCCATCCACCCATCTGCCCATCCATCTCCACCTTTCTCTCTCTTCCATCACTTCACTTCATTCCACTTCACCTCATTCCACCTCATTTTCATCAATTGCTCAACTTATTTCTTAAAAGGTGACTGGTACTTTCTCCCCAATATTTGCAACGAATCTTCCATGAATCCAGGTATGTGCGCATTAATTACTATCTATTAATTGTCTTTAGTGCATTCATTTAATTGTTGTGAATTAATATGGGCTTTAACCATAGCATGTCATTATTCCTTGTCCCTATCAAATCATCCTTACTACCTCGCATGTGAGGACGCATGCTCAAATTTAGGTTGGGGGGGAAGATGTGAGTAATTTTCCCACATGTCAATCCATACTAGTCTACATCAGCAAAGTTTAAATCGAGCCAATTTGAATTCTGAGTGAGATGGCGACAATAATTGTCGCCACCATTTTTCTCCATCATAACCTTCCTTTATTACTCATTTACTACCATTATTGATCCTATCATAATCTTAAGTCACCAAAAGGGGAAAATAGAAAGAAAGAAAAAGGTAAAAAAAAATAGGAAAATTCAGACGACATTGGCGTTGGAAATTTGGCAGTGTTGTAGGAAGGAAAAATTTGCAGAGTGATTGTTTGATTGCAGGAAACTGAACAATGGGAGGTGCATTAATCGGGAATGAACCCACGGTTCATAACATATTATTGTAGGATGAACCTTCACAAGCTGAATTCAGAAATTGTAGCTGGTTAGACTACTTACTAAAGCTGAATGGTTTTAATGAAGACATTGCATTAGAATTTTCCTAGACATTGTCTGAGGGAAAAGCCATGGTAAAAGGGCTAGAATTATTGGCTACTGAAGAAAGAATTGTAGAGGTTATAGGGTTGTCTTCTAACAGTCAAAATTACCTCGCTTCCAGAGACGCCAGGTCAGCTAGGGCCGAATTTACAAAACCTAGCGACCCTCCATTGAGCATGGACAAACAAGGTGCAAAAAGGACCTGTCTTCCTGAGCCATGGAAGCAAATAGCTTTTTATGTTATAAAATATATCACCTGTGAAGGACACTAGTCAAATCTACATTTCATGCACTTTAAACTCTTAAATCATATGAGGCACGAGAGGAGGATGAATGTGTCGAACGTGCTATACCACCTTTCAATCATGGCAGCCGAGACTCAGAAAGGTTGGGACAATTCCATTTCCCACCATTGTTTGATTAAATTTTTAGTTGAGAATTCTCTACATGATGTACTTGAGATGACCTAGAAAGAATTCATAAATATTGATCAAATTAGACCAGAGAATTTGTGACCTAGGGTTTTACCTCAACCTCGTAGGTCTAGCCAGAGATTGAGCGCGACTGAAGCCACTCCTGGTGCTTCAACCTCTGGTGTGGGCCCTAGTGAAAACCCTCCTACAACAGAACAAACCATAGAGATTAGTTCCTCTGAGGCAGAGCACTGAGACAAAGAAAGCTCCTCTCCAAATTCTGATGATGATGTTCCTCTTGGTATCTTAATGAAAACTAGGGCACATAAGAGAGAAGCAAAAATAAGAAAAGGAAAAGCTAAAAAGCAGTTGGTAGAAAAAGAAGTACCAAGGTCTAGGAAGTGAAAGGCTGACACTATTCATCCTATAGCTAAAGAAAAATGTGAAATCCATCCCAAGAAATCAAGACTAGTCAAGCTAGCCTTTGATATACCTCTGCAGGAAAGCCCTAAGTCTTGAAAAATATCACAGGGAAACACAAAAGCTCCAATGGGGCAGGTGAATGTCAAGGAAGAGGATATATTTGAGAAAGTAGCAAAAATAACACTGGCAGATCTTGTTGATATTGCAGAAAGAGTTGAGAATCAAGGGTATGAGTAAAACAAGAATTTCTTGCAACATGAGCAAGAATAGGAACAAGAGGCCGTGCGTCCGGAATTGACTAAACAACCTGAATCCCTCCAGTTGGTACTATATGAAGAGCAAGCATCAGTGCTAGGAAAAATTATGGTAGGAATACATAATCCCCTATTTTTTCAATGCACATGGTAGCTATGCATTTGTGGAAAGATATGCAAAGAAAAGAAGAGGAATGGAAAGAAGAGAAACATAGGCTGAAGAAGGAAATTCAAAAGAAAGATGAGGAGATTGAAGACAAGGATGAAAAAATTGCTACTTTAAAGAAGAAGGTGGATGATATGATAGCCTTGGTACCCTAGATAGTAGAATTGCAAGGCCCCTCCAAGGTTCTATGCTTTGAATTTGAAGGAGAAACATCTCTCTTTTAAGTTGGCAAGGATTGTCTCAGGTTTGAACCCTTCCATTGAGACTCCTATTGAATTTTCCAATGCTTATTGGATTACTTCCTGTGAGATGAAGAATTTGTTGTGTGAATTCTAATTGCACTATTATGTTGTGACTCAAGACCTTGATTGGAATCCATTGTTATGTTGGACTCAAGGAACACTAAGAGGGGGGGGTGAATTAGTGTTCAACAATATTTAAACTTCAATTCAGATCATAAACCATCTACAACATTTAAACAAAAGTAAAGATGCAAGCACATGAAAGAAACAATCAAAACACCATAACACCAATATTTTTATGTGGAAACCCTGTTAGGGGAAAAACCATCGTGGATATTAATCCACAATTTATACTCTATTAAAAGTATGAAGAAAAAGGGAATGCACATGCATTCAGGCACACTACCTAGAGCTCACTGCTCAAAATAAGGAAGGCTCATTGCCTTACAAAATATTTGGATTACAAAAAAAAATTGAACTAAGAATATAGCATCTACAAATTCCTGGTTTTAGTTATGGTGAAGCTCATGTATCAAATTTTGGACCTTCTGTCAGATTTTGCACTTAGCTCAACTCTACCTTAATTTGCTTCACAAAATCTTCTTTTGCACAAGCAAAATTCACTAAAATGATCTTTTGATATTCACACACACATATTATTTTCTCTATACACACATACATACATCAAAATGAATTACTCGAACTCGCATATATATCCACTAGCAAGAATTCAATTGGTATATGTCGGCTTCAAATAAAATACAAAATATTCTCCATATGTCAGCTCAAATAATGAGCAATCTTCAATGTGCATCCACATAAGTTGGGAAAACTATAGCAAGGACCCAAAAAAAAATGCTACAAACATGAGAACATTAAACAATTACTCCTTATACATCCGCGCCAGACTACATTTGCTAGGTCGGCCACAAAGAACAAATAAACAGAAAATCATCCTGCCGGATCTCCTAACTTATACATCGATTAATGCAACATCACAAAACTTATCAATAGGATACAATATATTCTCAAAAATCTATCCTGGGGATCAAAAAATCAAAAAGATGATCTGGTGAGGCATACAGATCAACATACTAACTAGATACCCTGTTCTTCATTCTTTCTGTTGGTAATAAATTGTTTACTACTTTGTCTGTAGGTATGAGAAAATTCTAATC
This sequence comes from Sequoia sempervirens, assembly GCA_007258455.2. Taxonomy (NCBI): domain Eukaryota; kingdom Viridiplantae; phylum Streptophyta; class Pinopsida; order Cupressales; family Cupressaceae; genus Sequoia; species Sequoia sempervirens. Next base: position 68,787,684 of record VDFB02373365.1, read on the forward strand.
TGCAGACTAGAATAATGACTTTAGTTTCCATCAATGACAACACTAGAAGCCATATTCCAATAATCTCCCCCTTTGGCATTGATGGCAACACTTAGTGAAAAATGACTAAGTGTCGAAACTAGAGATACACTGCCAAAACTCAAAATTTCAAAACACAACTTTCTTTCAAAACACTGCTCGCCCTTTGAATGTCAAGGAATTTTTCACTGTACTCTCTCCCCCTTTGACATCAATGAAAAACATATTTGGGTCTCCCTTCTTGCTAATTCAAAAATTTGATCAAAGTTTGAAGAATTACAACTGCTGCACAATCAAAAAATTATTTTATACTTATCTTTCATTTCCAGAAGAAATTTCTTCCAAGCTTCTAATGCAATCCCAATAATTAAGATTAGGCTATTTTTTTTCTGATGTCCAGTTGATGATCTGGATGAGAGATTCCAAAATTGTAATTGCTTCTTCTAACTTTCCTCCTTTCCTTAGAACCTCAATTAGCTACTCCAATCTGCATTCAGTTAAATCCTTTACTTTCCAAAAAGTGTCCACAAGGGTGTTTCTAGAAAAGTGAAATTTTGCATGCTCAAACTGTAACTCATGAATCCTTTTCTTGACTGCACCATCCTGGTCCTGAAACATGTAATTATGACCAAGTTTGATTAGCTCACTTTCAATCTGCTCCAACTTATCTTTGTATTTCCCAACTACATGAGGCCAATCAAGACAATAGTTGTATATTTTATTTGCTAATTCAATGCATTATCTCAACACATTCATTTTCCTTTTTAGTTTGGTAAGAGATACCCTGAACTGCTCCTTCAAATGTAGAATTATTTCTTCCTCTTTCTTATCTTGAGACTCAAAATCCATAGCTTCTCTAATACATTCAATCATCTCTTCAAGTAACACATTCTGCAAACTTTCCAATTCAATGTTACTGTGCTCAAAATAACTGCTTAGAGTGCTCTCAATCAGGTCCTACTCATATGAGGGACTATCTAACCAAATATCAATAATCTTTTGCATTCCATCTTTCTCCTGAACAATCTATGGTATCTTTGTTTTGAATAAAGCACCACCTTCTTCGCTTCCTTATGCTATTATCACATCTGATTCAACTGATTCAGGTTCATCCCTTGGAGTGTATTCATCAGAATCTTCATCTAGTATATCCACCATTGCTTGTTCTTTACCTTTTCCTTCAAATTTTGGAGACTTGTGTGCCGGAGGAGTGTCATCAACAAACTCTAGTGCTCTTTTCTACTTCCTCTCCATCTTACCAGAAGATGATCCAACTTCAAGTTCTTTTACCAAAATGGATATGCTAGTTTCTCCAAACTTTCCTAGCAACTCTTTAAAGAAATTTGCATACTCTTGCTCACAATTTTCAAGAGTATTGGAGTGTTCAAAATTTTTCTTACAAACTGGTTCAATCTCCTTCCATACCACATTATCGATCTAAGGTAGAAAATTTAGAAAATACATCATGATACATATGACCGAAGTACCAAACCTGAAGGGGTAGTCTGCATCCTTTGTTAGTTGCACATTTTCCATCAATTGATCTTTTAGCAAATTACACAGGCCAAAGTCTTGATCCTCCACTATCATTTTATGAGAAATAAAAACCGCACCTTCCGAGGTTGCACCTTCCCTGTTTCTAAAGAAAATTTTGTATGAAATTCCATGCACAATGTATCTTGTTATCGGATCTTTGATTTTCAAAATTACCAATGCACTTTGATCTCCTGTTACTCCGGTTAGGGTTTTGACTTCCTTGTTCTAAATTGACTTCTTTTTTGGAATATCCCCAACATTGCATAATCTAGTTAAATTTCTAATCACTTCCTTTGAAATGAGATAGGGTTTATCCAAGGTTAGAATGTCCTCATTCAATCTATTCAAGATAAACCTAACAACTTTCGCGTTGAAAAAATAAGGAAACTCATTCCAAATGTCCAAAATTCTATGTTTCACTCCTTTAAGCCACTTCAATTTATCGACCGACAACATATTTCTCACATCCCTGATCTTTCTATTGCTATATTCATCCAAATTCACAATTCCTTTGATTTTCTTCATTTTTGTTTCCGTACCGAGCAAGTTTTTCTACCAAGCACAAAATTAGAAATCCTACAAGCAATTGAAAATACTTGATGAATTCGCCACCGAACTGACTTGACTCCTTCAAAATTCTACTGCAAAGGCTCTCCTTCTGTTCTTCAACACAAGATGACAAATGAGGGTTCCAAATACCCTTTTATAACTTACGCACCTAACCTTTTTACTGCATTAAATGTTTTTCCCTAGGAGTTCTAGTTACTCTGTTTTCTCAGACAACAAGAGAAGAATCCATCTATGGACCTTCTGGATCACAATTTTTTGCACAAGTGATCACATATTCATTTGTAGACTAATAGAACAACTACTGACAATTACCTACATTCCAGTACTGAATACTAATAGAGGGACACATAATTTTTCTTGAAAAACTCCCCCTAGGCCAATGGCCTAAGATCAATTTCCAGAGGAATTACCAGAGCCTGCTTCCGGTGTGGGCTTATTTCCTTCATCAGATTCACTCTTCTTCACCCATGTTTTCTTCATCTGATCTCTTATCTCTTCCACAATCACTTTCCCTTTTCCTTTATCATCTTTTTGTGAAATTCTTCCTTCGTGTACCAGACCTCTTCTATCCATGTTTATGTTTCTGTAGAATCTTGCAATGTGACCAAATCTATTACAGTTGTAGCACATAGGATTTCTTTGTCTAGAACATTAATTCCAATTATTTCCCTTTGATCTACATTGATTACCAACATGCCCAAATCTTCCATAGGTATAGCATTTAACATTCCTTACACTGATAGACATACTTTTGCATTCAATTGACATATGCCCAAACTTTTTGCAACTAAAACACTGACTAGGAAATGATGGATTGCTTGAATTTATTTTACTTCTACACTGAGAAGCCATATGACCAAATTTATTACAAGCAAAGCAGTAACCATTAAACTTCTAAGAATTGGGTTGTCTTACCAGATATCTTCTTCCTTTGTTCATCTGAATTCTTTGTCTGGAATCCTTGTGTTCAGATCCAGAGCTTTCTCCTTTCTCATAGCCAAGACCCTGCTTATCATTTGCATCCTTTTGTCCTTTAGTCAACTCATCAAGCTTAGCAAAACTGATCTTGAACTTCTCCTTGTATTCATTTGTAGTAGCGAGTTCATCTCTAAGAATAACTATTTGTCTTTCAAGCTCTTGTTCATTATTTCTAGATTGTTGCAATTCAATCTCCAGCTGAATGAATCCACTATTTACTCTACTACATTCCCCAAATTTTTCTTTGAAGGACTAGACTAGATTCTCCTCATTCTTCTTCCTTTCTTCAATCTCCTTAGTTAGCTTCATTGCCACATATTCCATCTCAAGCTTTAGAGTAGCATTATTCCTAGCAAGTTTTTCACATTCTTCAGTTATTTCTTTTAGGGTCTAATTCAGGTGGACATCTTCCAAGCTTTTATTTTCTTTCTGCTTTAGCTATTCACATAGTTCCTTCCTCTTTTCTCTTGACTCATTGATTTTGTCCTTCAATGATTGAATGAATTTTTTAGCATCCTGAAGATTTGCTTTTAATTCCATGACTTTTGCTTTAGGCTAATCAAGATCATCAAGTGCCACCATAAGCTATTGTTGAAGACCACCAGAGTCCATTGTAATCCTAGATCAATCTCAAGATGTTAGAATCATGTAGAGGAACCTTGCTCTGATACCAATTGTTGGAAACAAGGAACACTGAGAGGGGGGGTGAATTAGTGTTCAACAATATTTAAACTTCAATTCAGATCATAAACCATCTACAACATTTAACAAAAAGTAAAGATGCAAGCACATGAAAGAAATAATCAAAACACCATAACACCAAGATTTTTACGTGGAAACCCTATTAGGGGAAAAACCATGGTGGAGATTAATCCACAATTTATACTCTATTAAAAGTATGAAGAAAAAGGGAATGCACATGCATTTAGGCACACTACCTAGAGCTCACTACTCAAAATAAGGAAGGCTCACTGCCTTACAAAATCTTTGGATTACAACAAAAAGTTGAACTGAGAAGATAACATCTACAAATGCCTGGTTTTAGTTTTGATGAAGCTCATGTATCAAATTTTGGACCTTCTATCAAACTCTGCACTTAGCTTAGCTCTGCCTTAATTCGCTTCACAAAATATTCTTTTGCACAAGAAAAATTCACTCAACTGATCTTCTAATATTCACACACACACATCTACACTACTCTATACACACATACATACATCAAAATGAATTACCCGAACTCGCATATATATCCGCTAGGAAGAATTTAATTGCTATAAGTCGGCTTCAAATAAAATAAAAAATATTCTCCATATCTCAGCTCAAATCATGAGCAATCTTCAATGCACATCCACATAAGTCAGGAAAACTATAGCAAGGACCCAAAACAAAATGCTTTAAACATGAGAACATTAAAAAATTACTCCTTATACATCCGTGACACACTACATTTGCTAGGTTGGCCATAAAGAACAAATAAACAGAAAATCATCTTGTCGGATCTCCTAACTCGTACACCAATTAGTGCAACGTCACAAAATCATCAATAGGATAACAAATATGCTCAACAATCTATCCCAGGGATCCAAAACTCAAAAATATGATTCGGTGAGACATACAGATTGACATACTAATCAGATACCTTGTTCTTCATTCTTTCTGTCAGTAATACTTTGTTTACTACTTTGTTTGCTAGTATAAGAAAATTTTGATTTGCTGACCAGAATAATGACTTCAGTGGCCATCAATGACAACACTAGAAGCCATATGCAACCATGTTATATGTTGGGGATGTCCAATTAAGGGAATTTATGTCCTGGGTACAAAATGAGATTAGTTGAGGACAACAATATTGGGATTATAAGCAAATGGAACCTAACATCCCTTTGCCCATCAGGGTTGAATCAAGAAACCAAAGGGACATTTACAGGGATTGGTACATAGTGCTTCTCAGACCTAGCTATGGTAATAGGATTATTCCTTGGATAGAAGCAGTTTACAATGAATATGGGACAAAGATGGAACAACCTAATTGATAAGATAAAGCAATCTGAGCCCCAATCTATACAGAACTATGCTGCAACACTTAAAAGAATTGACAAATATATACAGATTGGGAGGACAAAAGGACGATTCTGGCTTCCACTGAATTTTCAGCCACCTATCCTGATGTGGCCCGTGCAAAATTACGGGTTTTACCACTATGATATTGCTGCAGAGAGACAAATATGGAACAAATTGGAGAGAAATCAAGGGTTCTATTGGGATCCTAATTCATGCACAACAAACACTAATGTAGGATAGTTGGCAGTTGCAAATTTTAGGGCTTTGACTAAGTAGAAGAACAACCCTTCCCCTGCTGGAGGACCAACAAAACCTTAGGTTGGGGGGGATGATGAGTCTAGTTTATGGTTTAGTTTTGGTAGAATTTATGATCTATTTGCTGAAATTGTCATGAACCTTGATGTTTGAATGTTGATATTTCCTCAAAACCATAGACATTGGGCCTAATTTTATCTCTGGAAATCTTTAATGACATTGACATGTTATATGGACTATCTGTGTTAATTCTACATGTGGATTAATGAATGTTCTTTAAGATAGTTATAGATATGCGATTATTTTGCGTACTAATATTTCCATGCAGATATGATTTGAGGCCACTAAATTGAGAAGATTCTACCAAATGTTCATTCACCATAATGGTTAACAAAGTGGTCATGCAAAGATCAATGAAGGGAAGACTATTGACGACAGGAGATTCCTCATTCAAACTGAGTTGTAACCACCTTGCAAATGATCTTTATTGCTGTTGAGCGAATATAGTCGTTACTGTTGTGCTAAATTTGCATTGAGGAAAGCATGTTTGACCACATTTCATGCATACATAACTGCCTCTCCACTTTCTCTGCTTTCCCTAAGGGGCATCCTCCCAATTGATGGAGTTGACCGCCTTGTTTGGTTAGTAGCTTATTTTCTTATAAATAAGAGTCGGATGCTCCTTCTTAGAAGGTTGTGTGATCTGATGATGTACTTGCATTCTTGTTTTTTAGCAATACAGTTACACTACTCCATTGTACTCATAATTTCTAATGAATAAGATGAAGTTATAAGTATATGCATTTGAGTTTACATTAGTTTTAGAGGATACTGATCCAAGGGGGGCCACTTGGTGAGAATTATGTCCTTTAGTTTAGCTTTGTTTAGTTATTACTTTCTATTCAGTAATTAGTTAAGAATCTAGCACTGACTGTTCCTACAGCCACTAGAATTCCATTTTGTGACTATTCCTGTAGCCAAAGTAGACAAAGTAGTTTCCTATTTGTTTGCTCAGATTTTTGTTTATGTCATGCATTTTAACTTAGCATAGTTTTTGGTTGATGTTCAACACTTATGTTATTTATTTCTAAGCAATTAACCTTCACCATTGTATTTTTCTTAGTTGTAGAATGAATATGGCTACTTTGGATCCTTAGTGCACATATTGTGCTAACCCATTTCAAGTTCACATCCCTGGGTTGAAAAGTTAAATGCACCTTCACAATGATTGAAATGGCTATTCAATTTAGATGTCCAATATTTGAATCATAGTTGTAAGGGCTTAGTTGTTAAATCATTGTAGGAGGCCAACAACATACTTGTAACAATCTAGGTTTGGAAACTACCTCTTATTCAAGATCTTTTTTACTAAGTTGGCAATCAACTTGACTGGTTATCTTCTTATGACTAGAGTACCCAAGTTATACTCTTGCAATATTTGGGGTCTAGGGAACTACCTCTTACTCAATTGCTTATTTTTAAACATGGGAGTAACTACTCTCATAATTTATGCATAATTAGTTGATACTAATGGTTCAATACCATCAACTGGACACACTTGGTCTCACTTGAAAGTACTGATAATATGTCGATATGTATAATAATCTAGCATTAAACTTGAATTGAAGATTACTTCTCCATTTTAAAGTTTCAGATGTCCATCGTTTAATCTTATGGATTTGTTCCTTAAGAACTCCACACCAAATATAGTTAATCTTGAAGTGGACATTATTAGACAATCGTCTTCTTCATAAATAATGGCTCAAATTTTTCGTAGTCATACCTAGTATGACTCTGTCCTTCTAACATGCTATAATTGATCTAGTTATTCATGACATTAAATATCATTTAATTTGATTAGATATAAAATATTCTACTCATAGTAGTACATTAAATATCATTATATTTAATTTTGATAACTTAACTAAGAATCATCCAACTAATCTTTGGACAGATTCTTCTTAGATTTCTCCGATGTTATCCATTGTAAATTATATAGATTACTTATGTTTTTTTTGTAAATAGATAATCTTTACACATATAATCGCATATATAAAAGCATGATAGGTTTACAACCACGTTGAAGAATATTTTCTCCTTGAGAGATATTTATGCTTCTACACCTTAAAATCTTCTCACATTGTATGGCTTTGGTTTTTTTGAGAACATAAAGTCCTCTTCTTTAGGTTAAATTATGGTGAATAAGTAATAATATAGACTCTTGGTCAAAAATATAAGATAATATCATTCAAAGGATAATAAGGACATATACACTTCTAACATGTTTTCAAACCCTTTTGTTCATCACATTATGATTACCAAACATTGTCTTATTGGAATAATATCATATTATCCTACTTAGCTTCTCTTTGCTATATTAAAATAACAAGCTAGTTGTTTGGGTTAAACATAGTTGTAGAGAGATTTATCTTTCCAATAAAACTTTCTTTCTCTCAAATTCATTTATAAATAATATGTAATGCATCATAATCTTACAATGTAATTTGAGATAACTACTTATAAACCCATTTGTTTCCCTAATCTAGCCTATCTCTTTGTATTTATAAATGAGCTCTTTGCATAAATAATCAATCTATTTGTACATTCACTTACATACTTTTCTAATAGCAATAATTTACACATAATGATGGCATAAGCATCTCAGAAAAATAAAAACTTAGATTTAGAATTAGAGAGAGAAGGAAGGAGATATATTTTAATCATGCCTGGATTAAAATAGCTCGACTCAAATTCCTGATACTCCTTACTTCAAATTTGCTAAATGGTTTAGCCTTAACCTACTACCTTCTCAATTAACAACTCTTCACTCTTCCCTTGCTTCTCTATTGATAATTACAACTACCAAGCAATGCATAAATAAATTTGAAAACCTTTCCTCACTCTTATGAAAAATTGAAATACAAATTTCCAAATACTCTTGCTCTCAAAACTACTAACTCACAAAATCATGAATACTCTATACTCAGAATACCAAAATGATTGCACAAATGAACTATTTATGCTAAAGAATGAGAAAGTTTATTTAAAGCTATAAACCCAAAATCAAAGTTTCAACATAACGTCAATAAAGATTTTCCTAAATAAAAACTAATGCAAAAACACAAATACTAAACTATGAAAAACAAAAGCATCATCATTCAAAGGAAAGTAACCCTAGAGATCTCAATGCAAAAGAGAAAGAGCACACCCACTTTCTAATTATGGTTTAGGACATAGAGCACACCCACTTTCTAATTATTTCATTCAAGGATAACCCTAGAGATCTCAATGAAAAAGAGAAAGAGACCTTGCAATAGGGTTGTCCTAAGGGATGATTGTAAACTAATGAGGGGTTCACCACCAAGCTAGGGCTTGGAAAGACAAATGAAATTTAAGATGTAATGCTTAACCCTAATATCATGTAATCTTTAAGTAAATGATCTATAAAGGCATGAAAATCAAAACAAAGAACTGAGATATCAGAAATATGCACTTGGAAACCTGAGAGAGATTGGAATGAGCTCTGAATGCTAAATTTTTTAAAATTTTGGTCTAATGGGACTCATACGCCAATCTAGGCATATCAGTCCCAAATCAGGGTTTTTGTGTAGGAACTGGTTTCCGGAAAAAGGGTGTCTGAATCTGCAAGAATCTGGAAAAACACTTGTAGTGGGACTGATACGCCACTTCTAGCGTATCAATCTCGATCCACTTTTCCAAGAATTTAAACTTAAGATCTGTGCTCCAATCTCTGTCCTCCCCTTCTAAACTGATTTCCAGATCCAAATCTGTGAAAAGACCTGCAAAATAGAATATAGACTTGATTTGCTTATGGGAGGTTTTCCTCAGTAAAACCCCTACTTTGGTAATTAAACCTTGATAGAAATAATGAAATATGCATGTAGATAGGAATGTAAACCATAACCTTAAGTGTGTCTAAGATTAGGAAATCTAAAACGCAATGCAACCCTATCCTAATGTGCAAGAATGAGATGCATGAATGAAATATCAAGATGAATGACTCACTTTGAGAGATCTCTAATCACCCAAATGAGCCCTAATAATGCTTGTACCTTCCTTAGGCTAAATGTAGAGTGATAATGGAAGATGGAATCACTTAGGAAACAAGTCATTAGGCATGGCTTGATGGCGAGTTGCATCTCCCCAACCTAGAATCCATCAAGATTCACCATAGACAACCATGATCAACCTTTGAAAATGCTAGCTCTTGAATGAAAGTTAGCTTGAAGACCTGCAAAAACACTCTAATGCTGCTCCAAGACTTCATCTCTACTTGCTTTTGAAACTTGAATGCTCTTGTGAAAGAATGTTTGAAGACTCTTGGATTCTTGAATCATAAAATTGCTCTTGGAAAATGCTTGCTTAGATGAAAAAATGACTTAGGAGCTTGCTTATATAGGCATTAACACCTAATTTACTGTTATTTAGACCTCAAAAGCCAACATCAACCAAAAATTTAAATTAAAAAGTTAATTTTCCCGCTCAAACCCTGAAAAAATCCCCAAATAGGACTCATACGCCAGCCTTGGTGTATGGGTCCCACCTAGGGGGACTCATATGCCCAAGATGGCATATGAGTCCCACCCTAGATTTTTGGGGTGGGTTGTTAAAATTTTGAGCTTTTTTGATGATTTTGTTGGTTTCTTAGCTGAAACAAGCCTCAAGATCTAAAATAATGTGTCTTAGGGGCCTATTAATGATTATTTAAAGGGTAATTAATGCAAGGGTACCAAAATAGGTCTAGATTAGGTAAGGAATTGTACTATCTCCAAGAAGGGAGTATAATTTTTGTTGCCACATTTAGCCCCCACTTTAGCACCCATATGAATTTACGTGCATATACAAGCTAAAGGACTCTGAACCATATACTTCCTTAAAAGGATACTCATACAGATTGATTCATAATATGGGAGAATGAAACCTCCAATGTAGCTATCTGCAAAACTACATCATTTGTTAGGAACCACATACTGCAACACAAATTCGTTAGTTGTCCACAAAAAAAAACCTCTTGTCTAACTTCTTCTAGAAATCAAATTCGAGGGTAAGTGTATGCCCCCCTTGATTCCACTTGCTTTACAAAGGTGGAATCAAGGTAGCAATCTAACCACATTGAATAAGGTAAGTCATATCATAGGGTATTTCTAAGTACCATATCGCATGATGATAGAAATTTTATGAGGACAGGAGTGGAATCATGATTCCAACACAACAAACGACTTCGAAAACGAAGTTCCCTAGCTCCCGTTATGTTAATTTGAATGAAAAGCACTTTTTCACCCTAATATAGTAAAAACCCTAGTTTTTAACATATATAAGAGTAAAAAGTGAAGTAATTTGTAACTTATTTTGTCTTTTATCTTCTTTTAGCTTGAATTTAGTGGAGAGTGATTGAAGATGCCAAGCCGACGAGAGTACGAGCCTCCAAGACTGGATGCCTTATGAGAGTAGGTAGCCCGCAGTGAGCGTCCTTATCAGGTGACTTGATTTTTCTGCCTTAGCTTTGTCCTTACACATTTATTTTATGATTTGTACACATTTCTAGGTTGGTTTAGGACCTTTCAATAAAATTTTTCAAATCATCCCTTTTTCTTGCTAAGTGTCCCTTTTTGTCATGAAGTGTCCCTTTTTGTCGCAAAGTGTCCCATTTTATCACAAAGTGTCTTGTTTCTTTGCGAAGTGTCCCAAAAGGGATCTAAAGTGTCTAGAAACATAGAAGAGTACACTAGAACAACTTCAGTACACTTTTTTGATTGTTTATGTATAGATTTAAGATTTTAGGATGCTTATAGGACATATTTTGCTTTTTTGTTAGATTCCACCCTGTTTGTGGCAGCATCTTAGTGGCAGACAGATCTTTCACCTCTGAGACCTAGCCCTGATTATTTTAGAGGAGGAGGTACATACTTTATAGACAACTAGATTATACTTGACATACCTCATTCCCCCCATGAGGTACCATGATGCGATGTTGATGGCTTTGGCAAAGCGGTGGGATGCAGATACATGCACATTTCATCTCCCCACATGTGAGATGATGATCATGTTAGACGACATCCATCACATACTCCAAGTTCTGATTCAGGGTGAGAGTGTACATTTTCTAGTGGATCAATCATTTTGAGAGATGAAATACAATATGCGGTATTGTCTTGGTGGTCTGATTCAATTCATGATGACATCGTGCGACTGCGAATCGATCTAGCCATGCTACTATATTTGCAGGCTCCACTTGTTGCATGGATTATGATGTTTACTGTAGCACTAGTGCTCGTCCCTAACAGTTGGGAAGCACATTTAGAGGGAGCACTAGCACATATGATACGGGGGATGGAAGAGCATAGGACCATGTACGCCTAGGGGCACAACATCCTTGCACACTTATATTATGATCTAGGGTGATTTTAATTCCATGAGGTCGACAGTATGGTACACTATATGTTGTTGCAGGTGTGGTGTCTGGAGCATATCACATGCACGAGGCCAACAAGATTTCCATGTACATCAGCCCTAGGGTATCCTCGTGCATTTAGTTATCCATTGAGGTGGCTATGTAAGTATGGGGATTTTCATTTTTAGAGAGTCTGATTCGACTGACTGGATGAGGAGGAGATCATATGGAGACCTTACCAGCTCATACCACAGTGGCCGAATGAGACTTGTCACCTGAGGAGGTTACAGATGGATAGATTTATGATAGGTAGAAATAATTACATAGTATGACCCTTCTACTCTGATCATGTCATGCAATAGTTTGGATAGGTCCAGGTACCACCCATGGCATGACTCTTCTTCAGGAGATCAGTATGGAGTTCCCGGAGGCTTGATGACACTAGACAATTCACCGTTGATGATGTCATCTACAGTGACTCTGATGATGTTGATCATGATATGCTTTTGTTCTTCGATGTTGATGACGTTGGTAAAACATATGCCTATGAGGAGTGGTGGGAAACAACATGGTCAACTCTTGTATTCCCAATGGATGAGCCGATAGGTGATGCGTGGCCACTCCTAGATCAGTTAGATAAGGAGGAGGATAGAGCTGAGGAGATATGGGTCAGGGTTGCAAACATATTCATAGATGTGATAGATGAGGAGTATGACGAGGCTGCAGATCTTGACTATGATGGGTAGGAGGAGGAGGAGGAGGAGGAGGAGGAGGAGGAGTTGATGAGTGAGGGTGATGAGACAGTGGATGAAGATCTAGTGGGCCATGAGTGGGGAGAACCAATTCCTACTCATGTTACTAGATCACGATCAACAACTCCAGTAGGCACCGACACCTACAGTCATGGAGAGGCTAGCACATCCTCCATGCCCCCTACACATGACAAGGTTGTCTTTACACAACCAACTAGAGAGTTAGGTGATGATATTTTATTTATTGTTATGCTTTATGCTTTATGTTTTAATTTTATGTCTATATATATATCATGATGTGTACTAATTATATTTATAATTTCTATCTTGCAAGAGTTGTGAGAGACTTGTATGATCTCTATTGTCAAGTGGCTGTTGAGATAGTGGCCCCATCAGTCTATGAGGAGGTTGCTGATATAGACTATGTGCCCCCACCCATTGTGGAGTGAGATCCAAAGCTATTCGAGTCATATTTCAGATTGCAGGAAACATATGAGAGTGTTGGGAGGTGCACCCATCGAGTCAAGGCTACCCAGGATGTTCAGTCATCTCGAGCCACAGTAGAGGTTGAGAGACTTCAATAAGAGGTAGCTAGATTACAGGCAGAGAGGGATCATCTAGTAGAGGATCACTAGGAGGCCCTTGGACAAGTACAAGGTTTACAATATGCTCTAGATGTACTAGGCATCTCACAATCACGATCGCATACCACCATCTCACAACTTATTGCCTCCAGACAGATGCGAGCACTAGATCTCGAGGAATCTAGTAGTCACAAACCACACTAGCATTGTATATATTGATGACATGTACACAAAAATATATATATATATATATATATATATATATATATATATATATATATATATATATATATATATATATATATATGATCATTTGATGTTTGGTTACTCATGTTTATATGTTAAATGTTAAATGGAAATGTGATTGATTAAATAATCTTTGTTAGATTATTTAATGAATGTCTTCATGATTTAACATGTTGTATGTGATCTAATTAAAACTTATTCTAGTTTCTTTTAGATGCAACATTGTGATTAAGTATGCTATGTTAAATTAAATGCACCTCTGTTCTAATTAAAGAACATTACATGCATATAAGGATCTAATCTAACACAACACACACAATTATCTTAAATAGTATGAAACCTAAAGTAACCATCTAAAAGTTAATTTAAATAATTACTTTAGTATTCAAGACACACAAATAATTGTTTGTCAAGAACGAAGCAATGCGAGAGAACATAGAATTGCATCTACTAACTCTAACACCACTTCTTTATCATTCACACTATTCAAGAATGTTAGACATAGTATCGGTGCAGATGCATGAAATGAATAGGTTCTTTAAGAGGTGTTCCATCCATTTCTGCTAACGTGTATGCACCAGACCCATAGCTTGTGTTAATTATATAAGGTCCTAACCAATTAGGGTTGAATTTTCCTTTATCAATCAGGTCGATATTGACGTTACGTTGATTCTCGCATAACACCAAATCAACTTTATTAAATATGTGAGGGATGACATTTTCATTGTAGCTATGCTACCTTCTCTTAGAGTAAGCCTGAAGGTGCTCAAGAGCATTGATGCACTGCTCATCGAGCATTTCAAGTTGATGAAACTGTTGTTCCTTATAATTATTGTCATCAATAAGTCCTTGAAGAGCGATTCTTAATGTAGGAATCTCTAACTCCAAGGGAATTATTGCATTGGTACCATAGATGAGGTTATAAGGTGTAGTCCCTATGGATAATCTAAAATTCATGCGATAGGCCCATAGCGCATATGTTAACTACATGTGCCAATCCTTATTATGTTTGCTAACAGTTTTCTCTAAGATTTGCTCAAGGGTTCTATTAGTTTATTCAACTTGACCGTTAGATTGTAGATAGTAGGGTGTTGAAAAGTGATACTGTATGTTAAACATTTCCAAGAACTTCTTTAGATCATTGTTCTTGAATGGTGTGCCATTGTCAAAAACTAACATGAAAGTCTGAAGCGAGCAATAATATGTTCCAATATGAAACAACATATCACATTGACTGCTATTGAAGAAAGGGGAATCGCTTCTACCCACTTCATGAAGTAATCTGTTGCGGTGATTATAAAAGTATGTCCGGTGGAGGAAGGTGGTGATATTTTTCCAATCAGATCTAGTCTCCACATTGAGAACAACCAAATAGGAATTTGGGCCCTAAGATTAGAAGTGGGAGCATGAATCAAATTTCTATGTTCCTAACATTTGTGACATCTCTTAACATACTCGAAGCAATATTTTTCCATGTGTCTCTAGTAGTATCCCATGTGAACAAGTTTCTGGACTAATTATCTTCCTCCAAAATGACCACCACAAGCACTTGCATGAGCTTGTTCAAGGGCTATGGGGATTTTAGATTTTTTAAGGCATCTAAATAAGAGACCATCAAATGACTATTTTAGCGCTTCGATCAAAAGTCTTCTAGCACAATCTAGTTGTTCACCTTCAACATCTATTTTAGTACTTTCACCTAATTCTATAGCGCTTCTGTAGAATCTTAGAGCACTTCTAACACTTTCTATAGCGCTTTTAAGAATTTTTATAGCGCTTTTAATCTTTGTTATAGTGCTTCTGTAAATCGTTATCTAGATTTGACACGACCGCAGCCAGTAACTTCATTTCTTCAGTTGGTTTAAAACTTATTAATCCTAGGATAGTCACTTCTTCAATTTGGTTTAAAATTTATCAATCTAGGGCAGTCACCAAACTTTTCAATTTGAGATTAAAAATCAACACCATTTCTTTTTGTGAAGCAATATCTTCACTATGAAGCAACATCTTCACATAGATAGAAAATTTTAGTTTGGGCTCTAAAAATTGAACAAGTTGATTTATGTGTTTGTGTGGTGATAGGCATATACTCTCCCCTTAACTGGGTGATCAAAACGCCAGACTCATCCTTTATTTCATGCATTTTTCAAGCTTTGTTAAAACATTTAGAAGGCCTGCCATAGTGGGAAAAAGTACTCACCCTACGGGAACGACCTAAGTGGGTTCAAACCAATGCTAGGTTTTTTCCACCCCACTATAAAATTTAAAGAAAATCTGGGGAAACCCATTTTTGCCGGAAGTGTGCAAGATAACCATCCCCAAAACCTTTGTTCTAAAGGGTGGGAGGTCTATTTAAGGAGTTTATCACTTGCCGCTCCGAACATAAACCCTTTCTAAGAACCTAGTGTAGTATCCAGCTGAGTCAGTAACCAGACATTGTAATACTCGCAATGCAAGGGGAGGGAAGAATCTAGCCCCAAGACACTCGCCATATAAGTGCCAAGGATTGTTTTCTCAGGGGATTGAGAAATATAACCTTGAGTACGCACCTAGAAAAGACAAAAACACGGGTGCCCTCTAGGGGGTGACACGACTGTGTGAGTCAACACAATTTTAAGATGTGGGCTATTGAGTATAATGATGACCTTTTGACTATTAAGAGTGAGTTTGTCTGAAGTGCTTTATTGTTATCAAACCAGTGAAAATAGGACCATGCATGGTTCTTTTGAACATACACTATCTGTTTAGATTATAGCTCTAAAAATAACTGTCTACATTTGATTGTTGTGTATTCCAAAATCATTAAAATTCAAATAAAAGATCATCTTGAAAAATAGAACAAATTGGACAAAATCAAACTGAGAATATATGATTAGAGATTGGAAAACCATTAAGTTTTTCATAAAATTTCTTAGCAAGAGAATTAGAAAACCCAGGACACTACTTAGTTATAGACAACTTTTGTAAAGAAGACATTTCTTGTATCAAATTAGGAATATTTTGCTTCGTCATAGAACATTCCTCCATAGGTTTCATGATTTTTCTAGGGGTTACACTGATGATTATTCTGTAGAGAACTTGAATTCATAAGCCTATATTCAGAGAAATGCTCTTTCTTAGGTACCTAACCGTAGTCAATGTATTCGTCAATCCTCCATCCCACAACCTGCCATAGAATACCCCACTAGACCTGATTAGATCTTACAATAGAAAAATATTTGGAAACATTAAAGTTTGACATCCAAAATCAAGGAGTTACACCCACACCTTATGACCATTTGGCAACCTATAGCTCCCATTCAACAACCAGGCCTTATAGCACCTATCATGCAACCTAGCCTTATACACATTGAAAACAACCAAACCGACATCATTATTAGCTTGAGAGCATTCATTTTTTAGGAAAAAAAAACACCCCATCAATTTCTTATAGCATCCATCATCTTGAACGAAGAAGAAGAAAAAACAAACATAGCAGTAGGAAGACCCATGTTACTACCTCCTGCCTGGAAATACGTAAAAAAATGACATTTCAATAAGGTATTGAAACCATCATACAACATACCCTATGGCCATTTGGTGACCTACAACTCATGTTCAACAACCAGGGCTAACCACACCAATATTTCAGCCCGGTAACGTACACATTGAAGGCACCCAAACTAACATTATCAGCAGTTTGAGAACATTTATTTTTGAGAAAAATGAAACACCCCACCAATTTCTCACAACATCCATAGTTCTAGACGAAGAAGAATAGAAAGCAGACATAGCAGCTGAGAGACCCATATTACCACCCCCTACTTGGCATTAAACCAAAAAAAAAAAAAACACTATAGCGCACCTGCCATATGTTTTAGCGCTTCTAGGAAATATTACAGTGCTTCTATAAAAAAAAAACCAAACTCTATCAATGATCAAAAAGTATCATAGCACTTCAACAAACTATTTTAGCACTTCTGCGCTATCTTTTAGCGCTTACATAGTAAAAAACAACACTTTTGGCATTTGTTTCAGAGCTTTTGATTAATTTTATAACGCTCTGTCATTATCAAAAATTACTAGTCTAAATTACCAATCGGTCTTTTAGCACTTTTGCGCTTTGTCTTAGCACTTTTGATTTATTTGATAGCGCTTTCACCAAAAAAATTAGTGCTTCTACATTCTGTTTTAACACTTCTGCCCTTTGTATTAGCGATTCCACAAAACAGAAAAATAGAGAACCTTTTGAAACAATTGTTAGATATATTGACATCAGAAAGACATAATTTTACCAGTCAGGAACATTTCACTAATTGAACAGTGTCCTAAAAACCTGAAACAAAGTAGGTTCTTGCAAGTCAAATTATTTTCAAACATAAACCCAGATCTTGCAAAATACAAAGTGTTAAATTATCAAAACAAAATCTAGATTGTTGAGTCAAGTTTCCTCATCAGGATTCTAAAATCCTACCATCACGAAACAAGAACTCAATAATCAGGTTTTTTAACTTAGCCTCATCAATAGAATACATCATTCTTTTGGCTTTGTTAAAATCAAATTGACACTAATCCCAACACAAAAGATCCAAGTTTAGTGGAAACAACCAAAACTTGTATGTCAATCTTGACAAGGTTGCAAAAAAAAAAGTCAGAGAGAAGGAAATTGAAAATCCAAACATGATTGAAGAAAATCCCTTTTACCGATTCCAACAAAATAATACCAACGAAATAACTCAAGAGGATATACAACAAGCTCAACAGGATCCAAGCTTTCATAAATTTATGGAAAAATTCTTAGAATAAGACATGGAGAAATATCTCTTGATGTTAGCAGAGTTAGGTGCAAAACTACCAAAGGATTTTGACATAAATCGATTGAAGGAAACACCAAGAACAAATGAAACAGAACCACCCAACACATAGGATACAGACCAAGTGGTTGCTTTAACAACACAAATGCAAAATTTGCAGGAACAGATTCAAAACATGCAAACATGAACCACAAAAAGATACTTATTAAAGGACATTTGTCCTTACCCTTTTCATCCATGTGTGGATATGATACCTTTCCCTAGACACTGTGAATTTCCTAAATACGATAAATACAATAGTAAATCAGACCCGATTGACCATGTAAGGGAATTCAGAACAATGAGCCTCGAGTTTTCACAAGAAGATACTTACCTCATGAGGTTATTTCCTAGGAGTTTGGAAGCCCATTGCATGGAATGGTTCTCCAAGGTACAACCAGGGATTCGATCTTTTGAAGAATTGGTCAACAAATTCATCTCCCAATTCTCCTTCAACATACAACACGATGTAACCATAAAAGATCTGTATAACCTGAAAAAGAAAAATGGTGAGACATTCCTATCATTCTTACAACGGTGGAGAAAGTTGTTCGCTAGATATCCTTGATCTATAACTGAAGAGGAGAAGATTGAATTATTTATAGACAACTTAAATGATCAGATGAGTTATAGACTCAAATTACAATGTCCCTCAACATTCGAAAAAGTAATTGAAAATGGGCTTAAAATTTAAGAAGCCCTAATCAAACGAGGAGTGATTAAACACTACAATGATACACCAAACAACACAAATCACTATGGAAATGACGACAAGCCAAAATTTTGGCAGAAAAAAAAGAAATATTGGAAGCACTGATGTTACAACTGACAATACAAAACTAGTATTTAATTTGACAACAACAACTATCAAAACAAATCAAAATGAAAACCAAAACAACAATCAAAACACTACTCAAAACAATAACACCAACAATGGGGAATCTCGACCATCATATCAAAGACAATCCAATCGACGAAGATTTACCCCATTAGGAAAAACTTTGGAATCAACAATGGGAGAGCTCATTGCAAATAGACTTATCACTCTACCAAAAGCCCAAAATTGGGAGCCGAAGGTAAAACCATCCTGGTGGAATGATGTCGATTATTGCAACTTTCATAAGAATAAGGGACATAAAACAACTGACTGTATGCAATTGAAACACTTGATACAAGACTTAATTGAGGCAAAGAAGGTGTTTGTTGAATGGCATCAAACAAACAACGATCACAGTGCATTTACTAATCCATTACCTAACTACGAAAAAGGGGAGTCTTCTTCAAATGGAAAAGGAAAAAGTATAAACTATGTCTATGACACCATCATTCTTTGTCTTTCTAAGGTTGAGATAAAGGATGACACAAACATCAACATTGAATCGTTGAATATGATACCAAGTACAAACACGTCGGATAATCGAATCAATGTCCTAAAAATCAGGGAAACACAAGATCACCAACAAGCCAACGTAATGACACGGGGGTAGTCCAAGGTGATATTGAAAAGAGTCTCATCCAAAAACACTCCTCTCCCATTGCATCAATACAACATTGTGGATCAATTACAAAAGATACCTGCGCAAATATCCATTTTGGAACTACTCAAAATTTCACCATCACACAAAGAAGTTCTGGAACAAGCTCTAGTAGCTACAACCGTGCCTAATAATTTGGATGTTTGTCAATTCCAAGCTATGGTGGGACATCTTATAAAATCTCGCTATCTATCATTCTCCAAACAAGATGATGTGTCATTAAATCACCCACATAATGTAGCCTTGCACATAGAAGTTATAATCCATAAACACCATGTCAAGCGTGTCTTAATAGATAGCGGAGCGGGATTAAATATTTGTACTTTGAAACTAATTCATGCACTAGGCTATTTCGACAATGCCATTGATGCCAAAAGAAAGATAACAATAAAGACATATGATGAAGAAGAGAGATCTTCCAAGGGGCTAATTGTACTTCCAATTCAAGTAGGGCCGATTGTCAAAAACATTGTTTGTCAAGTGTTAGATAAGGACCTCACATATAAGATACTCTTGGGTCATCCATGGATCCATGAAATGCAAGCAGTACCATCAACATACCATCAATGTTTGAAATTTCCAATCAACGGATAGGAGGTCACAATATCAACTGACAACAATAATCCACAAACTTGCAACATGCTAAAATCAAATCAAGACACTTTGATACCCTATAATAGGGAAGCTAGCACATCTGCTTCATCCAGTGATGAAAGACAAACCAATTTCATATCTAAATGGGTTGAGAAGAAATATTAGGTGAAGGAAATAACTGTTGCAAACACAACTTCATCAAACACTGAAGGTCCTATAAGTGAGTTATCACAAAAATTTGCAAACAAGACCCAGTTGAAGGACAACGGCTTAGGATAATATTCTCTTGAACAATCTTTGTGCCTATCACAATTACTACCATCACCAAAATCATATGGACAACCTATATCAAATACACCATGATCATCACAACCAATCACAACTCTTGAGGAAAGATTTGTTAAAGCAGGAACCCGCGAAGATGAGTCAGAAGACAAAGCCATTCTCAATTGGCTATACCAGGATGAAGAAGCCTCGACATCAGCAAGTATCAACATCAAAACAAATCAGTATGGAAAAGGGAAGGCTATTTTAGAGAAAATGGGCTATGAAGGCCAAGGACCAATCAACAAGAGAAAGGATGGTATTATAGAACCTATTCAACCTCTAACACTGCAACCTAAAGACAAAACATGATTAGGCTACACAAGAGAAACAAAAGAGCAAGTAACTCAGAAAGTGGTAGAAAGGATTCTACAAATGAGAGATAGTTTTGACACAGATTCCAACGAATATGAATGGGATCATTTATCTGCTACATCATACATTGACAAACAAATTGATGTCATTCAAACATATGCAGCCTTATGAAAGGAGGGACAAAGTTCAGGGAATAGACCATTTATTATGGGATCCACAAATATTGATGACTCAAGCGAGGACGATTAGACATCGAGTGAGACATAAAACTTGGAAGAAAGTACTATCATAGACCTCAACCTTCCTACCAACAACTTTGATCACCTAGCTATCGGAACACTCACAGCTGTCGACCTTACTCAAACTGATGACTTATTACCCTTGAGACATCCTGAACTTATTGACTGGGAACCCACCGAACCTATTCATTTACCAATTTTTTCAAATGATAATTCCATCATAAACTATCTTTGCAATGAAGAATCTGGTACAAGTTCTATACATAACACTCATAATGACACTTCAAAATAGGAGGGTGCCAAATCTTCCAGTTGCAAAAATAACAACAGGAAAAATAAATCTAATGGTGAAAACCTTTCTGAGGCAGCATTAGATTTTGAAAAAGAAAAAATAAAGAATATATCCAACAATGAAAAACTTTCTAAGGCATTGAAGGATGGAAGATTTGACACTCTCCTAGAGCATCACCATGATAGATCATCAGGTTTGGTAGAACCAACACAATCTATAAATCTGGGAACAACTAAAAAGGAAAAAATCCTACATTTGGCAGAGTCCATGACAGAGTAGGAGAAACCAACATTCAGCAAATTCTTTGAGGAGCGACACATCAATTTTGCATGGTCTTATTCTGATATGCCAGGATTGAATACAAATCTCCTCATGCATCATCTGTCACTACCAAAAGGAATCAAACTAGTCAAACAAAAATTGAGAAGAATGCTTCCTCACATCGCCCTGATGGTTAAAGTTGAGTTAAAGAAATTATTGGATACAGGATTTATCAGGTCCATAGATTATACATAATGGATCTCAAATATTGTGCCATTATCAAAACCTGATAATAGAATCATAATTTGTATGGATTTCAGAGATTTAAACAAAGAATGCCCAAAGGATGATTTTCCTTTACCCACCATTGACATAATTGTCGATCTAACAACGAGACATTCCATGTTATCTATAATGGATGGCTTCTCAGGGTATAATCAAATAAAAATCGCACTTGAAGATCAGGAAAAGATGACATTATCTTGTCCTTGGGGTACATTCTATTGGAATGTCATGCCCTTCAAGTTGAAAAATGCAAGTGCGACATATTAGTGGACAATGACCACTATTTTCCATGACATGATGCATACTTTCATGGAGGATTATGTGGATGAAATCTTAGCAAAATCATACACCAGGGAAGGACATCTGGAAATCCTCGATAAAATATTCACTAGACTGGAGAAGTTCAACGTTAGGTTGAACCCAAAGAAATGTGTGTTCGGGGTAACATCAGCAAAACTCCTTGGTTACATAGTATCAGATAAAGGTATTGAAGTAGATCCAACTAAGGTTAAAGCAATAATGAAGATGTTTCCACCTAAAAATATCAATCAATTATGGTCCCTACAAGGCAGGTTACAATCCATTAGGAGATTTATCTCCCAACTGGCAAGAAAAAGTCACCCATTTAATCATCTACTTCATAAGAACATTTCTTTCAAGTGGGATCATGATTGTGAAACAACATTTAACCAGATAAAGCAGTATCTGGTGTCACCTCCAATACTCATGCCACTTGCAGCAGACAGACCATTGTTACTGTACATCGCAACAACTGACATATCTTTAGGATCTCTATTGGCATAGGAGGATTCCAAAGGAAAAGAACAAGCTATATACTACATCAGCAGGACTCTCAATAGATATGAAATAAATTACAAATTCATAGAGAAAGCTTGTTTGGAAATAGTATTTGCAACCCAACAGTTGCAACACTACATGTTGACTCATACAATCAGGCTTATAGCTAAAATAGACCCATTGAAATATCTACTTAGTAAATCTACTCTAATAGGGAGACTAGAAAAATGGGTCATGATCTTAGTCGAGTTTGACATCCAATATTTTGATAGGAGGGCCATAAAAGGACAGGTAATAGCGGATCAACTAGCTGAAGCTTCATTACAGGATCATCATCTAATGAATATTGAATTTCCAGATGTAGACATCCTAAATATTACAACACAACAATGGCGGCTCTATTTTGATGGATCATATACACAAAGAGGATTTGGTGTAGGAATTCTATTTGTCACACCTCAAGGACACACCATACCAAGATCCTATAGATTAATGTTCCCATGCACCAACAATGTGGCTGAGTACGAAGCATTGATTATCATCATCAAAGTAGCTATTGAATGGAAAATCACAGAAATACAAGTATATGGGGATTCACAACTTGTCATCTATCAAGTAAATGATGAGTATCAGACCAAGGATGAGAAGCTCATGTCATATAAGAAAATGATAGCTGATCTTAAAAAGTACTTCATAGATATCAAGTTCGAGCAAATACCAAGGACAAAGAACAAAGTTGCAGATGCCATGGCAAAAATTGCTTCCCTTTTGCAATTACCAGAAAAGCAAGGTTGTTATGAGTTTATGGTGGAACAAGTATCTAACCTTGCATATGATTATCCTGATTGACAGACCATATGTTAAATAACCGACACTCAAACCTCACAATATGGAGAGATCTATACTTACCTCAAAGATAATATTCTTCCTCCTAATCTCTCTAGAAACGAAAAGCGTAACTTTATCCATCAATCCACCCGACATACATTGATTGTTGAAACCCTATACCGTCGAGGTCTAGATGGTAATTTTCTTCGGTGTTTGGAGCATCACGAATCTAAAATATCCTTACGAGAGGTCCATGAAGGTATTTGTGGAACCCATTCAGGTGGGCTAACCTTAGCTAAGAAACTCCTCTGTTTGGGGTATTACTGGCCAAACATGGAGAAAGAGTGTTATCAATATGTTAAAAAGTTTCATAAATGTCAGATTCATGGTAATCTAATTCATGCACCGACACAAGAGTTACAACCTTTCACATCAACATGGCCTTTTTGTTAGTGGGGATTTGACCTAATAGGAAAAATAAATCCTTCTTCATCCAATGTACACAAGTTCATCATCACATCAACAAATTATTTTACTAAATGGATAGAAGTAGTTCCTTTAACAACTGTCACTGGAAAGAAGATCTCATCTTTCATACTCAACTATCTCATCTATCGGTACGGGGTACCCCAATCCATTGTCACAGATAATGGTAGACCTTTTAAAAATCAAGATGTCCAGGAATTATGTGAACAATTCCATATCCAACATCATTTCTCAACACCGTACTATCCACAGGGAAATGGCCAAGCAGAGGCCTCAAACAAGACAATTCTAAAAATACTAAAGAAAACAGGAAATGATGTTGGGCGTGATTGGCATGTTCAACTAAATCCTACACTATGGGCCTACAGAACCAGCATTAGAACACCAACATGAGCTACACCATATGCCTTGGTGTATGGATCAGAGGCCATCCTACCCATTGAGGTAGAAATACCACCACTCTGTGTCTCACTAAAGGGTATCATTACAGATGAGGATTACAGAGTTTCTCGACTACAGGAATTGGAATTACTAGATGAACGTCATCAGCAAGTTGTTAATCATTTAAAGGCCTACCAGCAAAGAATGTCAAGGAGCTACAATCACAGGGAAAAACCTAAAGTCTTTCAAGTTGGAGACTTAGTCCTAAAGGAAAACCCTAAAAATCAGTAGGATAGAGAAAAGAAAGGGAAATTTGAACCTAACTAGCTAGGTCCCTTTGTAATCATATCAGTGTATGGATCAGGATTATATCAATTGTCTGCACTAGAAGGGGATTTGTTTGATGAACCTATCAACAGTATCCATCTCAGAAAGTTTTATACCTGAGTCAACTAGTGCATGAATTAGCTTCTGCAAATGGTTACCTTGATGAAAACCTGACAAACAAACATCTTGGTGACAAAAAAATATTGAAAAGTGCAATAAAAACATATAGTGAAAACTTGGACATAGGCGTTATTTGTGATTCAAATTAGCTCCCCCATCTATTTGGACACATCTCATAGTCATGACTTTCACCATCATTTTACATCCATTATCATATCATATCACGTGGTTATGTCTCACCCTAGCTTGGGGGCAACATCTAAACATCATTAGGGGTAATAACATGAGCTAAACCAAATAGGAAAACAACAGAAAAACAAAATAAGTGAAAACAAAGATCAAAAAACAAGACAACAAGAAACAACAATCACCATAAGAAACACATCAGACATCCATATCATATCAAAAAATCCAAAAACATTGAGTCTGTGTTAGTCGAACTACGTGGTCTTTGCGTGTATAACATAGGAAAGACTAATCTTTGATCAGACCCTGAGGCCCCTAGGATAGGTCTTTAGGTTAGATCTTTGCTCAAAATCTTGAAAATCACAAGAACATCATTAGGTCTTTAGCTAGGAAGGTGGAAGGTGTTGTGCTCGCTATGCCACCTCTCGGCTAGCGTTGTCAACATACCCCTATTAATCCTAATATGGGCCATGTATAAAGATGAGATAGTCCAAAACGTGTAATAATCATCGTATCAGGCTGCGCCAACTGAGGTATCAAATCAAATGTCCACATAAATTTCTCTCGAACCTGAAGGTTCTCCAACGGCTCCTATCATCAAGAAATTTTTGAAAATCGGAACTTTTTGTCGAATCATCAAACATCAATTATCCTATCAAAACCAATCAACTCTTGGTGAGAATTTTGATCAAATCTCATGAGCAAACATCATTGAACCTCACTTATCATGAGGTCAAATCATCAAGTATCATTGAACCTCACCTATCATGAGGTCAATCATCAATGCATCAAATCAACCTCGCTTATAATGAGGTACATCAATTACACTATATTTTTTCCTCACCTATCATGAGGATAATTATCATCAAATCAAGCATCAGACCTCGCCTATCATGAGGTCGAACATCATCTATTTGATCAAGATAATCAATCATATCAAACCAACAACTGATTCGATAAAAAATTGACAAAACTAAGGACAAATTTTGACAAACTATATCAATTTGAATTGAATACGCTAAATTAGGCATTCAAAGCACCAAATCATGATATGCACCATTTCATTAGTTAAAAGTGCTATTACAGATGGTCAAAGTGCCAAAACTACAAAAGCACTATTCTATTTGGTCAACGCGCTAAAACTTTGGGTCAAAGCGCTAAAAATATCAAAGCGCTAAAGGAGGCTGAAGCACTAAACAATTTGACCTAAGCGCTAAAGTTCTAAAAGCGTTAATCTATCCTAGCTAAGCGCTAAAAAAATTATCAAAAGCGTTAATCTAATAAAAGTGCTAATCTATCCTAGCGAAGCGCTAAAACAGATGCCTAACATGCTAAAAATTTCAAAGCGCTAAAAGACCTAATGAAAGCGCTACAACGAAAATGCAAAGTGCTAAAATAATTTAAAATATTTCAAAACCGAAAAACGTGCTAAAACCGAAGTAAATGCACAAAAATGAGGGAAAAAGGGTACGTACCAGAGGTCCATAGGCAGTTGGCCGTTGGTGACGTCGTACACGCTCGAACCGGTGGGTGTGATAGGGAATTGACATCTCGCTCCAAGTGGCACAAAAATTTCTCTCACAAAGTTTTCAAAAGTCAAATGCACAAATAAGTGTGAAAAGGACCCTTTTGACCTTTTATAGGAGGAATTTTGTGGGATTATTTAAATTTATTTTGAGGAGATTAATTCAAAAACATCCTGGGTACTTTCTACATCAATTATTGGGAGATAAATTATTTTCCATCAATGATATTCATCAACCCTACATCAAAATCATCGAAAAATCATAAAAATTTGAAAAATTCAAAAAAATAATAAAAGAATAAAAAAATTCATCAATTTATCTCTTGAGGGGGCATATGCCCATCAATCACCTGAAAATCATGTCTGGGGCACACTAAAATTTTTTCGTCGATACTAGCAGCAATAGCACAAAATTTTCTTTGAAGCAATGTGTAAACACATCACTTCAAAGAGGGGCAAAATGTATACACCTAAAAATGGTCTGGAGAGTATAATTAGTTAAATATGATTTATTTAATTAATTAATCATAAATTCATCTACTTAGGAAATAAATAGAAATATTTATTTATATTAAGTTCACTATTAATTCTTCTATTTTATCATATTATTTTCTTCTTAATTAAATAAACAAAATTAAATACTTTGTTTTATTTAATTATTATTATTATTATTATTATTATTATTTTTAACGAGGGGAATCGGGTGCAGCACGACCCCCCATATAACCCCCCACCGCCGGTAAACTTTTTATCGTGACTGGCAATGCTGGTGGGACACACCAACCAGTACCACGGGAGCGCCGGAGAGTCGAACCCATGGTGGGCACCCTGTGACAGGGAACACCTTAACCAACTGGGCTCGGACCGACGCCCCTTAATTATTATTATTATTATTATTTCTTCTATACTTTATCCATTGATTCTATCTTACATTAAATACACAACTTCGATAATTTGTGTAATTTAATTATCTTATCATATTTCCTCTTAATTAAATAAAGATATCCTAAAGATTTATTTAATTAATCATTTTCCTCTTTATTAAATAAGCAAATATCAAATATTTGTTTTATTTAATTAAATCTTCCTATTTTGCTAAAATTAAATAAACCAAAATATTTAAATAAAGGCATAAATCAATATTCCTCTATTCACTCACGAATAAAATTAGATTTTTTTAAATCTAATTAATGCAATTGGCATTCACGGGACAGCTTCGGGGACAAACCTGCAGGCAGTCCTCTCAATCTTCTTCCTCTGATCGTTCCTATCATCTTTCCTGGTGTTTTCATGGGGAGGAACAATCCCCATGATTAGCTCCAGCTTCTCAATCTCTTAGCATTCAAATTTCAAGATTGAATCTCAGCCTTTGTTGTGCTGCCTCTGTACAAATGTACTATCATAAATCTATAAATACAGCCTTTCTTCACAAGAAATGGACCCCGAATCTTTTGTGCAAACTTACTTTGCAAATTCATACCAATCAAGCAATCATATCAATAGCAATAGCATTTAGCATCATAGCATCATAGCATCAGTAGAATTCACATCACAACAGCATCATAGTTTTTACTGTAGCTTTCATCCATCAGATTTCATATCCGTATAGATTACAGTAGCATCATAGCTTTTTAGTTTCATTATCAATCATCACATCATTGCATTTAGCATCAATTCCATTCTCTAGATAGGCATTTTAAATAGTTACGATGCTTACAAATCTGAGAGCCTCTGTAACTTGATAAATCTTTGGAGATAGGAGATAATGAGATGCTTTCAAGCTTTCTATGCTTTTAAATTAGTTTAATTCATGTTTAATCTAGATACAATGTTTCATTAAGAAGTGTTTTTGTTGTTCTTTACATTATTACTTGTTTTTGTTTTTGTTTTGTTTCTTGCGTATTAGGTTCTATAGGAACATGAATGCCTTGTTCTTTCTTTCCACATCCTTTTCCATTGTAACCAGGTTGTTTCATGACCTCATAGCCTTTTCCATAAATTTTTTCCATTTCTTTCAGGTTTGGTGGTTGTTGATAATCTATCTCATCAAAGTTTGGTGTATAACTTGTGTCTTCTTCTAAGGTAGATGAGGTAGATGCTTGTTCTTTCGAATTTTGAATGGACATCGCCATTGGTTGTTTTTGCTTTTCATCTTCTTTATTTATGATTATGTACTCTCCCATAAACGAGGGTGTGAATTCTAAAGAACCCCAATCATCATCCAATAATTTCAACACTTTTTCCATCTCTTGTTTTTCCACTTTTATAGGTTTTATGTTTGATGTTGGAATTAATTTGCTTAGAGGACTTGTCATTCCTTTTTCAACTTGTAAGAAACTTTCAAGCTCGGGGCCTATTTCAACTTGGTATACTTTATTGTTATAGACATACTTCATGATACGATGCAAAGTCGAAGGCACCACATGCATCTCAAGAATCCAATATATTCCTAAGAGAAGATTGTATGAAAGGCCATGAGGCATAACATGAATAAGAGTTTGTAAGGTAGCCTTTCCAACTGTAATAGGTAAAGTAATCACATCAAGCAATTGCTTTCCTACTTTTTTAAATCCTCGAGTCAACAAGGAGTCAAGTTCAATTTTTTTATTTTTCCACGCCCAATCTATCTAAAATATTCACACTACACACATTAAGGGTTGAGCCATTATCAACAAGGGTTCTTTTTATTCCTATTCTATTGAATTTGGCTATTATCATGAAGGAATCATGTTTCTTTCTCATCTCCAAGGGAGGTAGCTCATGTCGATGAAAGGTAATGTCTACATTAACTGTATTCATTCCTTGTATTAGAGCTGCCACATCGTTTGCATTTGTATTAGAGGGGATCACAACTTGTTGTAAGGTTGTTTGAAGAATGGTGTGACAATTAGGAGAGTTTTGAATCAAGTACCATAGGGAAATCTTTGTAGGACTATTCTTAAGTTTTTCAACAAGATCATAATCCTTCCCACTATGTGAAGGAAAATGAGGAGCACTAGGCAAGATGGGATTAGGAAAAGGTAAAGGTGTTGTAGTTGGTTGTTTTGGTTGTGGATTGTTTCTAGTGTTATATGTATGAGCAATGGTATTATGACTTGGTTGCTACAAAACATTGTTCTTAGGTGGTTCAAGAGTGTAAAGAGGTTTGTTTTGAGTTTGAGGTTTGTGTCAAGGTGGGTAAAGAATAAGTTGAGGTTGAATCGCATTAATGTCTCTTGGTTTTGTTTTTTCATGACAAGCCTTAGTGGATGAACTTTGTGAGATGAAATCCTCAAGGGCTTCATCTAACATGTCAAAGTCATCACTACTAAAAGGCTTGAGGGTTAGGTTAACTTGGAAAAAGAGATTTGACATAGCCAAATAACTATACTTTCTCCAAGTGGCTTATTTGTTTGTTCTTGCTTTTGCTTTTGTTTTCTAATGGATGCCAAATGTACTCTAGAATCTAATTGGACTATGAACTAATGTTAAAAATGAAAAGTGCAAGAATCTAATTCTATCCACAATTGTAGTGAATGTAAATTATGCTCCTTCTAATTATTTGAATGTAACAGAAGCTATGCAAACTGAAACATAAAGATTTTAACAGCAAACATAAACTCAAAAACAAGGAATTTAACTCTGTAAAATGCAATTCAAAATCTACACTGGGATTGATTCGTCCAGAGGGGTGTATGAGTCTCAGTGAAGATTTTTTTCAAAAAATTTCAAAAAATTTCAATTGATCTTTATGCTTTTTATGTTGTATGATCTGTAACCTAAGTGAAAATGCAGATTTTGTATGATTTTCAATGATTTAAGATGCAAAAAATCAAGCTATATGCACTTTCCCTAATGCAAAATTTGAAAACCTTAGAATGCCAATTAACTAATGCAAACCCTAATGCAATGTTAATGCAAGCAAGATCTAGGATGATGATGCATTCCAAATCAAAATTATAATGTCTTAAATGTAGGTTCACCAAAATGAAACAATGGGAAATGGGTGATAAGGTGCTTTCATATGGTTTAGGACATATACCACACCCACTTTCCAATTTATCGAAAAACCAGAAACCAAAACCAAAAATGGATTGCACCACTAAGAAGAGCTCGAAAAAATAGCTCAAATAAAAAAAAAATTACTCTAAAAAGGGAGGTCGTATGGCTGAGATATGAGCCTTCAAAGTTTGCCTAAAAAACTGAAAACTTCATTAGAGAGGGGAGAATTTTTTTTTAGAAATTGTTGACGTCGCATTGACGTATGCTGACATCAGCAAACTAGGTGATTAAATTTTCCCAGACATAATATTCACAATTGGAAAAATATGCTTGGATGGCCCAGAATCTTTGTACATGCGATGAAATATTTGAGATGGTGACAAAATATTCTTTCATCCATCGGTTTGAATGAAATTTTGTT
Source organism: Sequoia sempervirens (assembly GCA_007258455.2). Taxonomy (NCBI): domain Eukaryota; kingdom Viridiplantae; phylum Streptophyta; class Pinopsida; order Cupressales; family Cupressaceae; genus Sequoia; species Sequoia sempervirens. The sequence goes on from VDFB02373365.1 coordinate 68,818,826, forward strand.
GTATTTTTTTGTTCTACCACTAGATTTCTGAAAAGTGACTACTGGTTAAAAAAAATTGTCGGCTTTTGTTGTGTACAATGGTGGGTTTCGCTTGGGACACGACAGAGAAATGAAACAACGCCATGTGGTCGGCTCTTAGCAATGTACCCTGCACAGGCAGGGTATGATCTACACCTCTGCAAAAAAATTCTTGTTTTGATTTTTTTTATAAAAACTTTTCAAAAGAACTTTGATTTTTATAGAATATTTCAAGAAAAAAACATCAAAAAATCCCAAAATAATTAAAATAGATGGTAGAATTTTACCGAAGAATTTTTTTCCCTTCGAAGGTACGACTATATTAATGACATCAACCTAGGGGGTCGTATGACTCCCTAGGCAAAAAAATTGACAAATTGACAGTCGATCTTAGGGTTTTTTCCCCTTCTAGGTGTGATGACAAGGTCAAGTTTGACCCAAAATGCTCCAAAAATGTAGCTACCTTCTAGATCTGGCAACCACTCTTCACCTTCAAACCCTCATAGGTTTGGCCTCATATGTTTGATTTGGATGAAATAAAAGGAAAAACCAACTATCTCAAACCTTCTAAACTCAATGGCGAGCTCAAATTTGCACTAGCAAGCTTCAAATTTAACCTACAATAAAGAGCCACAAAGAGGAACCCCCCAAATATGGTATTTCTTTCAAGTTTTTCTGATTCTCTAGATCATCATACGATGCAAGAGAAGAGCATACTCAACTTTTCAAGATTTACCAAAATCTCTTTAGAAAATGGCTATCCAATGGCACCTAACCCACTTTGATACCATGTTAGAATAGGCTATGGAGATAGCCACCCAAGTTCTAGAGGCCGAATGGAAAGCACAAAGAGAGAATATTTGAATATGAAAAGAATAAACTGTATTCTTGTCAATTATGATTCAATGTTGTTGTGTTGTGTACAATATAGGAGAAACCCCTTGGTTATATAGCCAAGGTGATACACGATGTCATAGGATTATGACAAGTGTCTTAATCATATGACATGAGACAACTTATCGCACTTACCTAGGTCACATTTGAAACAAGTCAAAAGATAAAATAACAACTAATGACAATTAGCACATTCTAGAAAGATTCCTTCCTAGGACCTAAGTAAACTTAACATGTAAATAATTCCCCTAGTAATGAATTAACTAGGTACAAGACTTTATTTACACCAGCATGGAAGTGGTGCTCGATCGTATAATTATTTTGTCATATTATAGAATTGTAAGCTTGTAAATAGTATATATTTCCTCATGATTTACAATTATGTTTTTAGATGCTTTTAAGCAAGGATTATGAATGTTCAATATATAGCTATTCATTGATTAAAACATTTTCTAATTGCAATTAACATGTGATATTTATGGCTTGTTTCATGACTTAGGTAGTTGGGCTTGCTTGGCTTCATCTTGTAATTAATTTTGGTCTTATAATCTTGGTAGATGATTATATGGTTTGAAACCTCGATCATAGGGTTAATTATAGTGTAGGAACTCTCTAGGATCCCTTGGCCATGTTTAGAATTGGTGTAGGGGCACCCATGAGATTTCATGCCTCCAAGAGGCAAAAATAGTCATTTTGTTTTGGTTTTGTGTTTTATTCATGTAATAAGGTCTTTTAGACCATTTCATGATTGTAGAAGTCCAATTTGAGTCATTAGGTGCAAAGGAATTGGTAAATATAAAAGTTGTCAAATATTGTCATAGTTGCACAAAGCAACTTTTGTATTTTGTTGTCAGCTGGAAGGTGAACGATTGGAAGTTAAAAATTAGTTTGTAACTATTGGGAATCTATTGGAAATTCATTAAAAAGGATTTTTAAGGTCTAATACATGGTTAGAGGTGGTGGTTATTGAAAATCTTGAAGTTGGAATAATGAAACATCTTTGTTTTTTGCATTTTGTAACATTTTTCTCTGTTCTAGTGATTGGTACAGACCTATACAGTCATTTCATGGCGTGAGACCAATTGGAAATAAAATATAATTGAGTCTACTTCCTACTTATTTTTATTGCATCCAATTTCATTGTATTTCAAGCAAGTTGTGCCCATTTTAATACAAACAAGTCTTAAACCCTAGTCAGGGTAATAATGAGCAAACAAATCAATTTTTGAAGGGTTCCGTACAAAGTAGCCTACCTTGGTTATGAAATATGTTGTATAAAGCCCAAATGGGTATCTAAATCTTCCTTTACAATCTAGGTGTGATGTATACAATAAAATTTATGACAAAAAAATTCAATTTGTTGCCCCACCTTCAAGGCCTAAAGAAGTAGGACATTCAAAATTAGGGCCAGTCCGTACAAAACAACCCCCCCTAATTTTGGGATATGTTAAATAAGAGGAAAAATGGTATCTTAATCTGCATTTGTAATTTGGGTATCAGGTCTCTCTTGAAAGTTGTGTCAAGATTTATCATTTTGGAGTACTACAGGAATTAGGTATGTTTGTAAGGGAATGCCAAGTAGTTTGGGAAACCTGAGTTCTTGTGAGTCACTGTTGGTTTGCTTATGTTATTTTGACATTTTCTAAGCTTTCTCAAGTTTTGGATGAATAGTTTGAAGCATTGGTGCATTATTGGAGTTTTGTGGCCTTGAAGGAGCATTAGCCCATTTATTGTGAAATATGGTATCAATTGCCTAATACCAACCCCTGTTTTGCATCAAGAATCCTTTTTTAATTCAAACAAGACTCGAGTGTGCATGAATTGCATGCTCCTTTATTAAAAATTACTTGTTTACTTGGGGGTGATTCTTTCATAATGAGTAGTTGATGTTTTATGAAAAAATATCCTTAAGGATAATTGATCTTTAGGTTTTACTTTGCATTTTAATCAACTTGGTTTGATGTGACTTCATGTTCATTTCTTTTGTTATTTTTAGGTTATGTTTGTGTTCCTAAGTGTACTTAGTCAATATTTCACGAGACCTAGATGAGTTGTCATATCTCCCTTTTGACCAACCATTAATGGCATGTTTGAGAGGATGTTTTAGTGTGATGAATCTACTTTTATGAAAGTTTTCATGTATGTTGGTATGATGAATGAGTGAAGGATGACCTTGGGTTGTTGTTTTAGTCCTTTCCATTCTTGTCTTCCATTCGTGTTAATGATGATTGTTGAACACATTATTGTTGATTGTGAATAGACTCTATCTCTTCCATTTATTATCATGTTAATATAATTCCTTGGTGGATGTGTAATCCTTATTATGTATTTGTGTTCATAGACCTTGTGGAGTCATGTGAGGCAATTCCATTTTGTGAATTGGTTGTGGTGTTTTTACTATTTTGGCAACATCATAGTGTGTGAATGTGATTTGTGGCATGCATATGTTGTAATTTTACATGAAAAATTATTTGTCCATTCATTGTCTACTAATGTATTAATATAAAATTTAGGGCAAGGGATAATACATGTTAGGTGTGTCAACTTCATTTTTAGCTCCTAGAAAGATTTTCCCTTTGCTTTTTCCTTCCACAATTCTCCCAAGTGTAGTAGGAGTGTTATGATTGGTATCAAATCTTTAAAATTTAGTTTCTAGGGGTGTGGCAAGGAGGCTACTTGTTTAGGAATGTGCTCAAGATCACCTATTTCCCATAGAACTCCTATCCCCTAGTAGCTTTCAAGACTATATGTTTCATCCCTCTAGCACCATACCCCTTCACTTTTTTTTCCTCTTATCTCTACTTCAAGTGTTGTTTGACCTAATGTTGATTATCCCATTTCCCCTTCCATGGTGGAGAAAGGTAATCTGGGCAAAGATAAAGGGGGTTGGACTATTGTTGCAAGAAATATTTTTTCTTCAAAGATTGTGTTGTTTCTCTTAGAAGAACCTTAGGCTAGATGGTTGTGGGATTTGGTGTACTATGTACTCTTTCTACTAAATCTTATGCATTGTGTTCAAATTCTTAAAGGGTGAGGACCCCTATAATTCCCATCATAAATAATTTTATAAAAATTATTGCATAATTAGTAATATTATTTATAAATCTAGCTTGGTGAATTGTCAAGTTTGATCAAATTAAAATTTGTGTGATTTTTTTCTAATTCTTATATAGGGGTTATTTATATGGGGCACTAGCCCAACAATAGTAAGAAAAACAACTATATTCTATCTTGTACAACAACTACTACATAGAAGAAAGGTTTTAAAAAATAAGCATTATGAACCACACTATACCAACTTCAACAAAGAAAAAATATAAACACCAAACACTTCTCCTACAAACCTCAACCAACCAACCAAACAATACCATTTCATACTAGAAAATACCTATAGTAGAACTAGGGAAAAGCTACCTCTAACTACCACACACAAGAAGATACTATTGTTGTCCACCCACGATGACAAAAAGATTGTATATGCCCATAAGCATTATAACTACCTAGAGGCATCATGTTCCACCTCTCAGAGACATAGTTGTAGACCCTACATTTTGAAATTGAGGTTACTTCCATTACCAATATGAAATGATATCATCATGTGGTATAGCCATTTGAAAAATTTAATAGCATTCTTCTAGTATTTTGTAAGCCAACTAAAGCTCATGAATCTCCTATTGTAATTGTACAACTCTTTTCAAACACATGTATTGGCATGCCTTTGAACATATTTGTCCCCTTTCTATATCCTTTCACAACTGAAACCAAAAATTCCATCACACTATCCCTTATCTCCCCACTCTCAAAAGTTGTTTTCATCTTATGCTTAAAATTCCTTAGAACCATTTCTCTCAAATGGAAACAATCATTTTTTGCTAAGCCTTCCTCTCCCAATATTGCCTTCAATTGACTCAAATTGGTCCCTTCCTCATAGTTAAACATTATCTTTAAACAATTAAAATATATTATAGTCATCACAAGTCCCTCAACGATTCATCCCTTGCCATTATAAGTAGGAAGCCTACAAAGACCAACAATAGAAGGTAGGTGTCAACTTCCACCACCAACCCAAAATAGTCAAACACACTTAAAATTACACAACCAAAAACACTACTTCCTTCTATGACACCACAAGTTCTTAATTTCAATGCACCTCTCAAAGACCCTACCAAGTACTAAAGTGTGTGAGCTACCTACATTAACGAATTAAATCTTCCTCCTCTCTAATTACAACTATTCTCCCTCATAATGACATGTCATCACATTATGATCTCCCTACGATGGCCAATCCATATCAATGATAGGACTAGATTATCTCAATCTTGTATATCCTTAGTTTCAATCATAGAGAAATACTTTTGCATTACCCTTTGATTTGCCATAAAATTAGTGACTTTATTTTGTAACCTATAATATTGAGAGATTTGAAAATAAAGAAGTTTTGATTTCCATATTAAGACTTCTTATAAGAAGCTTTCAATTTTCAATTAAGACAATATCCCTCATTTATTACATTAACAATAATCTACAAATCCCCTTCCACTTCCACCTCTTTATATCCTACCCCATAAATAATTTTTATACCAACAAAGCTTCACATTCTATAAAGTTATCAGTTTGTTCTCCTATGAAATATAAAACCTCCTTGTTCAAAATCACCTTTATTATTTCATAAAACATAACCCACCCATATTAAACAAAATTTAAGTTTAGAAACCCCATTAAAATTTAATTTCGCCTCCTCTCAATATTTACCATCTAAACTATCCTATAGTTTATTTATTTTCCAATTTCAGTTGAACAAGTAAACTACTTGAATAATATATAAAACCCAAGATGCAAATTTGACAATATAAAACTTAGTACAAACTTTACATGTATAAAAATGAAAAAATAAATAATCCCCATGTGGAAAGACAAATCCCCTAGCGAGCTTTCAGACTCATACGCATGCTAGTGTTTTGTTTTGTGATAAAGTTAAAAGTTATTCAAAAGTATGGAAACCATTTTGCTCATTATTTTAATCATAAAAAACATCTATAATATCTCCCTTCCTTTCTTCCTTACCCCTTCCTTTAATTAGCCTATAGGCTTTTATTGGGCACTGTCTATGCAGGAGATAATTTGCACCGCATGGCATGGATGCCCATCCGCTGCCATCCATCTGACACCGCTGCCGTATCTGCCAGTCCTCGTCCTCGTCGGTCCTCTTTCTAACGTACCCTGACATCTGTTGTGCAGTACGGTGTCTCCCGTCAGATCAGTCCGTCAGTCCTTTACGTTTTTTTTAATTTTCTTTAACTTTCATTTATAACATTAATTTTTATATATTTAATTTTAACATTAATTTTTATATATTTAACTTGATAGATTAATAATTAAAGATTTAGCTAATGTTAATTTTTTATATATATATTTTTTTTAATAATTGTTTTTTAATAATATTTTAGATTTTATTTTGTATTTAAGAAATAAAGAAAAATTAATATAAAATGTAAAAATATTTTAATTATTTTATTTATTATATATAATACATAAATTTTAATCTTTTAGATTATTTTATTTTATTTAAAGAATATTTTTATTTATTTAAAAGTTATTTTATTTTTGTTATTTTATATTTCTTTAAAGAACTATTTTCACTTATTTTATTTATTTTTTTAGTTTTAGTTTTAGTTTTTAGCTCAATGTTAAAACTAAGATATAATATAAATTATTTTTAATATTTTATGCAATGTAAATTAAATTTTTAAAATGTTGTTATTATTATTATATTTATTATATATTATAGTTTAGATATTCATTCAATTTAAATTCTCCTATTATATAAATATATATTATTTATTAATGAATTATATTAAATAAATAGCATATATGTTATATATAAAATAAAATATGATATGTTATAGTAAATAATATTTATATAATATAAATAAATAAACTTTTATAACTAAGATTTTATAGTTTAAAAAAAAAATTATAAGGTATATAACCCTAATCCTAATTTTATCTCTAACCCTAACCCTATTCTCATCCCTAATTGTAACCCTAAACTTATTCACAACTTCAACCCTAATCCTAATCCTAATCCTAACCCTAACCCTAACCCTATCCCTATCCCTATCCCTAATTTTAACTCCAACCCTAATCTTTATCCTTACCCTCACCCTATTTCTAAGCCTAACCCTTTTATACATGCTAACTCCAACCCTAATGCTATTGCTAATCTTAAACATAATCCTAAATTGAACCCTAACCATATCGCTCATCCTAAACACATTTTTAGAATATTCTTTAAATTGTATTTCTTCGTATTATAATGTTTAGAATGTGTGAAAATATAACAATTTGTTTGATGTGATATTGTACAACACCTCACAACTTAAATATATAAATAGATGATACGAAGAAAAAAATGAGGGGTTTGGACAAGACTGGGGTTGGAATAAGAAAAAAAAAAACAATGACAGGGTTTGGACAAGACTAGGGTTAGAATAAGCCTAGAGAGAGGATGACAAGAAAATTAGTGTAAGAGTATTTTTTAATTCAATTAGTATAATAGTGATGAGGAAGAGAAAGGAAATAAATGTTTTCATCGTGAAAAAAAAAAATTTAACTACACACTCAAATTTTGTTTATGTTTTAATTTTTTTAAATGTTACAATTTTGAGCTATTCTTTATTTTATTTTTAATTATTTAAAATAAAATAAAGAATAGCTCAAAATTGTAACATTTAAAA
>VDFB02373365.1:68831598-68843886 GCA_007258455.2 Sequoia sempervirens
GGAAACAAAACAATATTGGATAAGAGATAGTTGGTCTATCAATATGGGAAGATGGTGTTGGGTCTTAAAACTACTACTTCATAATTTTAAAATTGTTGTTCTATATTTGAAACCAAATGGTGTCATCAAAAAGGTTAAAAAAGGGTTCATCAACAGATTGATGAGGGTTAAAGGCCAATTGATGAAAGTGGGAAGTTTATCCTACACTTTGAGCTCAACTTAAAATTAGAAGGGTATTTGCAATGGTATCCCTTGTCAGGTTTTAAACCAATAAAAATGTAACATGACTGTAACAATCAACAATGATACCCAAATGTACACTTAACCCCTATATTTGTCACTTGATCAAGACCAACTCGTTGCATATGACCTCTAATATAGTTGATTACAACACCTTGTAAATGTACCTATAGATATCAAAATCCATATTATCTTCATGGATGATTTATTTCATAGATAATGGCAAGGTGTAGACATTGTTAGAATTGTGAATAACATGAGACATAGGATCAAACAATGAACAATAACACCTTTCATGCAAGAGCTCTATAAAATAATGATTTTCTATTCCTCGACAAGAAAATACTTACACAATGAACCTTAAGAATCTTCAAGGAGATCAAGAGGTAAAGAGTAGATAATAAAATGAGGGTGGGTGTTTTATAGGAGCAACCCTAAATGATAAAATATTTAGATCATGACAAGTGTTGTCATCTTGTGTGATGAGACAGAATGATCTAATAAAAGCTCACTTCAGTTAACATAAAAAAGCACTCCTAAGTTTAGATTAAGTGCATGAAATGAATTAGACTAATAAAAAAAATATATATTAATTAATTATTAGCTAATTCATGATTACTCTAACACCCCCCCTTTAGATGAACTTAGGGAGTAGCTAAAAACCCTAAAAAACTAATGCATAAAATATTAAAGGATGAATAAAGGGTCCCAACAAACAAGGCTTGATGAGGTACCCATGTACAAACAATCTAATCTCTCACAACTGGAGAAAAAAGGAGAAAACCTAATGTGAAAAAATCCTCTCCAAAAGAGATAAATGTGAATGAAGGAATAAGAAGCCTCCAAAATAGTGTCCCAAGAAAAATAGGAACATGAAGAACATCACACAAGCACAAATAAGTTATAGACAACTATCAAATGATGATTGCTATAGTACTGAAATGAAGAACCTCCTTTGAAATGGATGATGATCAAGATCAAGAAGACAAGAATTTGCATAAGTTCCCCCAACGATACTACTTGAATCAAATGGAAAAAAAGGCAAACATTCGGAACTCAAAGATACAAATGGTATATGTACTAATAGTCTAAAGAATGCTAATGAAGTGAAAATAGAAGAATGTCTCTAGAAATAGGAATTCGAGAATTTCCATATGGTAAATGCTCCATCTCACCAAAATGCATAGGTAACCAGTTGTTGCATCCGCTTAGTACATAGGAACAAGAACTAGATACATAGATCACTCCAAAACAAAACCAAGGAAGCATTAGCACCAACAATAGAAACCCCTCCATAATGTAGAAAGGGAGAGCTAAGAAAGGTCTATTGAAACTATGTCACCAAAAAAGTGCATGTGGGAGAACAAAGAACATCTGAATGTGCAGCTGAAAATACTTGCAAATAAAAAGGGTGTGCAAACAAGGCACACATGCATGAGGCAAGAATCACCAGAATTTGATGTTATCGTGGAAGGAACGATCACTAACAAAGGTGTGATGGAAAAAAAAACACTCACAACCCACCCATTATACTTTATATCATAGTGTGAGTACAAAAGGCACAATAGGATATGCGAGATCCCCAAAAAGCATACAATAAAATGACATTTTATCTCAGTGCATCTGAAAAAGATAAATTGTATGCAAAATATGTCTACAACTCCCAAATACTTGATAAAATAGTAGAAATCCATATAAAATAGATAAAAAAAATTCATCCCATGTAAACAAAAAGTTTTCAAGAGCTAAAATGTCCAAGTAATCTAGCAAAATGTGCAAACACAAAAAACTAACTAAAATATACCTAGATAAAAAAAGGTAGAAAAATTGCATAAATAGTTATGAAGAGCTTTGAAATACCTTTCCAACACTGTTGGAATCGTGAAAACTGAAGAAATAGGTCAAAATTTGTGATCTTGGGGGTGAAAACAACAAATTTGGCTTTGACAGGTGATAAAATGTATTGGTAGCAAAATCTAAGAAAAAAACCAGCACCATTGGATAGTGCTGGAAACTAGCTTTTTGATAATATTTTGTTTTCCCAATTTCAATAACTAAGAGAAAAGTTATCACGATTTTCCCAATCTTGCTAAAATTGAAAAAAAAATAGCCCCCCAAGGGCTAGGCACTAGTCACCCATATGACCCCTAGGGCAGCTTTTTTTTTAATAACATAAAACATGAGACACAAAATCAAACAATGAACATGCACAAAAGAGTACCAATATTGAATAAATGAACAACATGCATAAATCCTAATCTACCTTTACTCTACAAGAACAAAGATGTTTACTAAAAAAAAATATCCTTAACCAATATGGATTGGTGCCTGCTCCACTAGGAAATGGAGCCATGAATAAAAAAGAGGAAGAGAACACATTCAATGAAGCATCAACAAAACCATATCTACATTTGCATAAAAACCAAAGATTACATCATATACAATGGGCATACTTAATAATCCATAATTGAATTGCAATAAACCATATGTAATTAGGGAATGATGATTACAAGATCCCCACTTTGCATAAGATGTTGTCACACATACATCAATCCTTTATTATAATTATGCTAACAAATATGGTAACAAGAAATGTAATAATTGTGATTACAATATTATCCTTGAATCACTACAAACTACCATGGATACATATCATTATAGAAGATGTACATTATAAAACTCTTCCTACACTTTATAGAATGCATCCTAGAATTTATAGTTAAAACATGCAAAATTTGATACCCTCGAATACATTTGGAGCACAACAAACCTATAAATTTGGTTTAGTGACCAACTGTTTCAATAAAAAATGAACTGATACTTATAGCCATGATAAATCTATCCCTTACCACCTATGGGAATCAACATCATATCTGAATATTAAAAAATAAATTTACCACATCGATGGTGGTTTATGTAGACACCTAAAATATTCCTCCTAATCATCAACCTTAATTATCATCATATCATTCCCTAAATCATTAATTACATATATTCATTAACCATTTATTAATCATCATATTAATTGTCCATTAATATCATTTATCACATCACATATTGTTATTTATTAAATAATAATTATTCCCATTTTATCCATTTTCACTCATCACTTAACTCCTCTTTTCTCTTCAGTCAACTCATCATCACTAATCAATTAACTTAGTCTTCATTTAGAAACTCGATCTTCTCACACAAGTTAACTCTTTTGCATTTTAGAAACTTTCTCTTCATTATTCAGTTAACTAAACGAGCAATTGGAAACTTCATGTGCACATTTATCCATCATTTTAATTATAAAAATTATTATTATCCTCTCATGAGTTGATGCACATTTGTGTCAAGGGTGGTCTTGCTCCTCTTATGGAGAGACTTGTGGGCCATGACCCTAATCTGTTTGCTCAGTTTTTCAACTCGTGGAAAGATTGTCATGTGACTATGGGTGGAATTTCCTTTACTGTGGATGAAGAAGTGATTGTGTAGGTGATGGGTCTCCAATGCACTGGTATGAAGCATCTGGAGCACACTAAAACCTAGGACAATGAAAGTATGAACAAGTTTTTTGTGGGGAATGAAGCATCGGTGTGCAACCAGTCAGTTTTCACCAAGAGGCTCTCCCTCAGCCGTGGAACCTGGTGTGCCTTGCCTTGATGAAGTATGTGACACTGGAAGGTAGGTACAAGACCTATTACTTCTACCATTTCCCTTTGTTGAATCACCTCAGGCATAAAGTTTTGTTAAAAAAAATTTCCTGCTTATGGACCTTGAAAATTCTGTTGAAAAATGTGTGGAAGCCCTTGCTCTGAATCCTAATGACCCTTCTCCCCTACCATTTCACCAGGGCCTCATCTTGAGGGTCTACCACTTCCATCTTGCTTTGTGTCTGCCAAAACCCATCTCGGCTATTCACATTGAAGAGATTGAGCTTCCCTCTACGACCAACTTATCTCTGGCCGAATCCAAAGGCCCTATTAGGAAAAATCACCCGGTCCCTGTTGACTCGCTGAAGCCCAAACCAACTGCTAAAAAGCTTAAAGGAAATGAGGGAGCGGCCCAGACTAGCATGATGGCTAGTCTGTGTGAACTCAAATCAACCCCTGCCAAGACTACCAGCAAGCCCGCCCTAAAAAAGAAAGGCAAGGAGGAAGGTAAAATCTTGAAGGAGCCTCCGAGCAAAGGAAAAAATGTGGTGAGCAAGGACTCTATGGGGGATATGGTGGTTGCGGAGACGGTGGTTATTGGTTGTGATGCCATCATTCGATTCTTTGGTAGGCTGGCAAAGAATAGGAAAAAAGTGTAGGTTAAAGATTTGGATACAAAAGAGGAGCTGTCAGACAGCAAAGATAGCAGGGTTGAGGAGGTGTCAGAAGGTGAGGAGGAGGAGCGTGCTAGAGGACCTAGCTCCATCCTTGATTTGGGAAAATTTTAGAAGGAGGGTTCAGCCTCTCAATCTTCGGAACCGCTGGATGTTGAGAAGGTTGTTCCTGGCAACACTGTTGTTGGTGGGGAGGAGCTCTATGTGTTGAAAGATAGATTGGAGAAATTGAACAAAAAATTATGTGGTTTGACCTGCTTCATGGTCAAGCTGGTTCACTGTGTCACGAGTACCCTGTCAACGGTAATGAAGGATGAGATGGACATGAAAAATACTGAAGACCATTAGGAATGGGTCAGAGATGATGTTGTCCATCTCTTTTCTAAGAATTGGGAAGATGCCAGGTAGTTTGTTGCTGGTCTGTTGTTTGTCCGTGTGATGTTGATCCGTTCTGTATGTTTTTTGGTTGTGTTTTTTGATGCTTTAATGGACTTGAACTCTTTTGGCCCTTGTGGCTCTATGTGAAGGTTACAACACCCTATAAATGTTGCTTACTTAATCAAAAACAATCAACAATGATAACCAAATGTACACTTAACCCCTATATTCATCACTTTATCAAGACCAACTCGTTGCATATGACCTCTAATATAGCTGATTATAATGCCTTGTACATGCACCTATAGATATCAACATCCATATTATCTTCATGGATGATTTATTTCATTATTTCATAGATAGTGGCAAGGTGTAGATATTGTTAGAATTGTGGATAACATGAGATGTAGGATCAAACAATGAACAATAACACATTTCATGCAAGAGCTCTGCAAAATAATGATTTTTTATTCCTTGCAAGAAAATACTTATACAATGAACCTCAAGAATCTTCAAGGAGATCAAATGGTAAAGAGTAGATAATAAAAAGAGGGTGAAAGTTTTATAAGAGCAAACCGTAAATGATAAAAGGAATTAGATCATGATAAGTGTTGTCATCTTGTGTGATGAGACAAAATAATCTAATAAAAGCTCACTTCAATTAACATAAAAAGCACTCCTAAGTTTAGATTAAGTGCATGAAATGAATTAGATGAATAATAAATTAAATATTAATTAACTATTAGCTAATGCATGATTACTCTAACACCCCCCCTTTAGATGAACTTAGGGAGTAGCTAAAAACCCTAAAAATCTAATGCATAAAAAGAAAATAATGAATAATAGGTCCCAACAAACAAGGCTTGATGAGGTACCCATGTACAAAAAATGTAATCTCTCACAACTGGAGAAAAAAAAGAGAAAACCTAATGGGAAAAACTCCTCTCCAAAAGAGATAAATGTGAATGAAGGACTAAGAAGCCTCCAAAATAGTGTCCCAAAAATAATAGGAACATGAAGAACATCGTGCAAGCACGAAGAAGCTATAGACAACTATCGAATGATGGTTGCTATAGTACTGAAATGAAGAACCTCCTTTGAAATAGATGATGATCAGGATCAAGAAGACAATAATTTGCAAGAGTTCCCCCAACGATACGAATCAAATGGAAAAAAGGAAAACATCTAGAACTCAAAGATACAAATGATACAAGTACTAATAGTCTAAAGAATTCCAATCAAGTGAAAATAGAAGGTCGCCTCCAAAAATAGGAATTCGAGAGTGTCCATATGATAAATGCTCTATCTCACCAAAATGCATGGTAACTAGTTGTTGCATCCACTTAGTACATAGGAAAAATAACTAGATACATAGATCACTCAAAAAATAAACCAAGGAAGCATTAGCACCAACAATAGAAAACCCTCCATAATGAAAAAAGGGAAAGCCAAGACAAGTCCATTGAAACTGTGTCACCAAAAAAGTGCATGTAGGAGAACAAAGAACATATGAATGTGCAACTGAAAATACTTGCAAATAAAAAGGGTGTGCAAACAAGGAACACATGCATGAGGCAAGAATCAATAGAATTTGATGTTGTCGTTGAAGGAACACTCACTAACAAAGGTGTGATGACAAAAAAAAAGGCACTCACAACCCACCCATTGTACTTTATATCATAGTGTGAGTACAAAAGGCATAACAGGATGTGCGAGATCCCCAAAAAGCATACAATAAAATATAATTTTATCTCAATGCGTCTACAAAATATAAATTGTATGCAAAATATGTCTACAACTCCCAAATAGGATAAAATACTAGAAATGCATGTAAAATAGCCAAAAATATGTCATCCGACATAAACAAAAAGTTTCCAAGAGCTAAGATGTCCAAGTAATCTAAAAAAATGTGAAAACAAAAAAACAAAATAAAATATACCTAGATAAAAACCCTAGAAAAATTGCATAAATAGCTATGAAGAGCTTTGAAACACCTTTCCAACACCGTTGGAATCATGAAAAATGAAGAAACAAGTCAAAATTTGTGAGCTTGAGAGTGAAAACAACACATCTGGCTTTGACAGGTGATAAAATTTATCGATAGAAAAATCTAAAAAGAAAACTAGCACCATTGGATAATGCTCGAAACTAGCTTCTTGATAATATTTTGTTTTCCCAATTTCAATAACTAAGTGAAAAGTTATCATGATTTTCCCAATCTTGCTAAAATTGGAAAAAATAAAATAAAAAATAATACCCCCAAGGGTTGGGCATTGGTCACCCATACGACCCTAAAGTGGTTGTTTTTTTAATAAAATAAAACATGAGACACAAGATCAAACAACAAACATGCAAAAAAGAGTACCAATATTGAATATGTTAGAAATCTGAAATAGATTGAATAACCCAAGGAACTTTTCAAGAGAAAATCAAAGTTACATAAATTGGAAAAACATAAGAATGCAAACCAAGACTCTGGAGATTATGCAATGTTGATGTGACAAAATTGTATTAAGAGCTTCCAATCCGAAAAGATACAATGCAAATATGCATGAATAATGAATGCATGCATCAAGGTGCATGTATGCCAAAGTATGCAACAATGCAAGAGAATGAATGGATGCAAGAGTATTGCAAGAATGGATGAAAAATACAAGCTAGGTAGTGAGTTTAAATAGAACTTAGGAGAGGGGGTAGGTGGAAAATCCAACCAATAGGAATCAGCCACAAAAAGTGGAGATGGACCACCAAAAATGGAGATGCCCACCAAAAGTGGAAAGTATGGACCACCAAAAGTGAAGGATGCCACCAAGAGTGGAATATGTTCCACCCTTTAAGGAAGGGGACACCACATACCTATCTCCTAGTAATAAACTCACTTTATTATCTTAAAAAAGCTTAATTAAGTGTAGAAAAAACCTAGGACTAAGGGAAAATAAATTAACCCACTAGGAAAATAAAAGCCTACACCAACACCCCCCCTTAAGCACAACTTAGGAGGATGTAAAAGATGACGGGTCCCAGAAAATGAAGCCATGTTAGGTACCCATGTACACATAAAATTCCCCCCCAAAGAAGAAGAAGAAGCCCCATCGCACAAAAATTAAGTACGCTCCCCCATAATAGAGAGAGACATGAAGTGGAAGGATAAAGAAGCCCCTCGGAAGACCCAATGGTAGATGCTTGAAACTAGATGTAGAAGATGGTCCACGATCGTCAAAAAACATTCATCCCCTTAGGAAGAAACAAAATCAAAGGTGAATGTGAGCTATCTCCCCATTCCTAAAAGGAATATGTAGGAAGAAAACTCAACATGTATGGAGTCCCTAAAGTTGGCTCAAGTATTCCCGTGTCGATGTTGAAAGTTGCCACAATCAAATCAGGTGTTCTAGGCCACACCACTGAAGATGACAAATTAGAATCTCTTAGAGACTGATGTAGAGCATAACCTAAAGACTCAAGTATCTCCTGTGAAGATGTCTTCTCCAAACGATGATCCAAAGTATCCACACTCATGTCAAATTGTGAGGAATGATCATGTAGAGAATGAAGAGGAGGGTCAAAGTGATCCCTCACAACATTTAAAGAAAAATAAACTTCATCAAAGAGAAGATGAATACACTAAATAGTGTCTCCCAAATATGTAATATGTGTCTCCATAAACAAGTCTAAAATACTTGTCAAGAGATCATCCCAAGCTAAATCAATAAGACAATGTATGTCTTGCTGCAAAGAATTACTAGAAAATTTTGAAGAAGCAACACTAGAATCTGAAGTAGCAGTAGTAGATGATGGTGGGGTATCAATGAATTGATCATACACACAAGATGAGGAAACACAAGTCTCAATATCATCCACAATAGCCTGGTTCTCCAAGGAAACATCACTTCTAGATGAAGATCCAATGTCAACATACAACTGTTGAATAATGGTCCAAGCAGTGAAAGGGCACTCAATGTGCTCTACATGATGTAGAATATCCTCATAAATAGTAATAAATATTAGTCCATAGACCATGTCATTATTTTTAAACCATGCATTCTTCTAATTATAGTCACTTGGCTCAGGAACGATTCCAAGGAGATAGGGTAGTAGATCCTACTCAAGGCAATGATTCTTTATCCCTTGTTTCCAGTACAAATAGTTCTCTAAAGTTAGCTTGACAACAAAAGGATGGAAATAATTTTTAAGAGACATGCTTAACGCCCCTATAAATAGAACTTTATCTTAGTTTGTGGTTACAAATTGTTTGTATAATCCCTCAAGATTGATACAAAAAAGAAACTTTAAGTGAATGCAAAAAAATACATCAAGAGACACCCTCCCTTTCCACTAGTCTCAAAAATCACCCCCCCAAGATATTACAATGTTGGCACTTTATAATTAGTGCATTTACAAAGCCTTTTCAGGCCCACAATGACCAAAATTAAATAAATTTTGATAAAAATGAATCTGAGATAAAATATGGAAAAATTAGCATTATAGCTATGTAGTTCTCTTCAATACCTTTCCAACGCCTATTTGTTTCCAGAAAATGGAGCTCCAAGGAAAAAGTTATGGCTCATTGAAGAAAAAATGCAACAACAAATTGGACCTGCAATATCTGGCAGAAAATAGAAAAAAATATTTTCAAAATCTCTGTAGATAGAAAGTGCTCATCTCTATCTTTCCAACGATATCTCATTTGTAGAAAACGAACACCGTGGCGAAAAGTTATGATTTTTTTTTAAAACGGGTTGAATTTTGCCTGCAATGACGACCCCTTGGCAAAAGAAAAAATTTCCAAAAATCAAATTCGTCTAAAATAGACAAATTTTATATGAGAATATGGGTTTTTGGGCTTTCTGAACATAATGGCAAGGTCCGTTTGCCCGAAAATGCTATAGTAAAAAGTTGTTCGCTAATTTGAGCTTCAAACCTTGTTTGCAACTTTGTCAAATGATCTCCATTTTGGATGAAACAAAAGCCAAATCTTACTTTCTCGATCCTTCTAGACGCATTGGAACATTCAAAATACTGCTAGTATAACTAGAAATGCTGCAATCACCCAGATCTCACAAAATATATATGCAATATGAAGAGTTCATTAGATCATTGCAAATCTTTGTTGATCCCCCAAATTGTTCAAGAATGCAAGAGAAGAGCATACGAGAATTTACAAGAATTTTACAAGAAACTCAATCTCTCAATCAAGAATCTAAGAACTTATATTTCTCAAAACAAAATCTTTAATACCATGTTAGAAATTTGAAATAGATTGAATAACCCAAGGAACTTTTCAAGAGAAAATCAAAGTTACATATACTGGAAAAACATAAGAATGGAAACTAGGACTTCGAGAGATTATGCAATTTCAATGTGACAAAATTGCATTAAGAGCTTCCAAGCTGAAAAGATGCAATGCAAGTATGCATGAATAATGACTGCATGCATCAAGGTGCATGTATTCCAAAGTATGCAACAATGCAAGAGAATGAATGGATGCAAGAGTATTGCAAGAATGGATGAAAATACAAGCTAGGTAGTGAGTTTATATAGAACTTAGGAGAAGAGGTAGGTGTAAAATCCAACCAATAGGAATCAACCACAAAAAGTGGAGATGGACCACCAAAAGTGGAAAGTATGGACCACCAAAAGTAGAGGATGACACCAAGAGTGGAATGTGTTCCACCCTTTAAGGAAGGTGACACCAAATACTTATCTCCTAGTAATAAACTCACTTTATTATCCTAAGCAAGCTTAATTAGTGTAGAAAAAACCTAGGACTAAGGGAAAATAAATTAACCCACTAGGAAAATAAAAACCTACACCAACAGAATAAATGAATAACATGCATAAATCCTAATCTAATTTTACTCTAAATGAACAAAGATGTTTTAATTAAAAAAATTTATCCTTAACCAATATGGATCGGTGCTTGCTCCACTAGGAAATGGAGCCATGAAAAAAAGAGAGGAAGAGAACACATTCAGTGAAGCATCAACAAAACCATATCTACATTTGCATAAAAACCAAAGATTACATCATATACAATGGGCATACTTAATAATCCATAATTGAGTTGCAATAAACCATATGTAATTAGGGAATGATGATTACAAGATCCCCACTTTGCATTAGATGTTGTCACACATACATCAATCCTTTGTTATAATTATGCTAGCAAATATGGTAACAAGAAATGTAATAATTGTGATTACAATATTATCCTTGAATCACTACAATCTACCATGGATACATATCATTATAGAAGATTTACATTATAACACTTTTCCTACACTTTATAGAATGCATCCTAGCATTTATAGTTCAAACATGTAAAATTTGATACCCTTGAATACATTTGGAGCACAACAAACCTAGAAATTTGGTTTAGTGACCAACTGTTTCAATAAAAAATGAACTGATACTTATAGCCATGATAAATCTATCCCTTACCGCCTATGGGAATCAACATCATATCTAGATATTAAAAAATGTTTACCACATCGATGTTGGTTTATGTAGACACCTAAAATATTCCTCCTAATCATCAATCTTAATTATCATCATATCATTCCCTAAATCATTAATTACATATATTCATTAACCATTTATTAATCATCATATTAATTGTCCATTAATATCATTTATCACATCACATATTGTTATTTATTAAAAAATAATTATTCCTATTTTATCCATTTTCACTCATCACTTAACTCCTCTTTTCTCTTCAATCAACTCATCATCACTAATCAGTTAACTTAGTCTTCATTTAGAAACTTGATCTTCTCTCACAAGTTAACTCTTCTGCATTTTAGAAGCTTATTCTTCATTATTCGGTTAACTAAATGAGCAATTGGAAACTTCATGTGCACATTTATCCATCATTTTAATTATAAAAATTATTATTATCCTCTCATGAGTTGAATTGGAAAATTTCTAATTTAAGTTGAGTTGACTCCACTAATTTTCTAGTTAACTTAGGTTTTAATCCTTATCCACATCTCCTAGGTCTATAAATTTAATCATTTTCTTCATCATTTCCATCCATCATACATCTAAGAAAGTCTATTATGTCAAAGATCTATCAAAAAATTTCTTATTAGTGTTATGCTAGTTGAGATTGCATCCTTATACCTTCAAGGTGAGTCAACATCATTGATTTATTTTTGAGGTTTGCAAAGGATTTCATAGGTTAGAAGTAGTTTAATTTTAATTTATTTGCATTTAATTTCTTTTAATTTCTAGCTTATGATTTTCAATGCCTACATTTTGATGAACCCAGTGTAAACATGCAATCTTTAAACTAATTATATTGGTTGTGAGCATGATTGTTTTGAAGGTTACAAGAATTTGGCAAGAAACGTGTTCCG
>VDFB02373365.1:68843986-68966832 GCA_007258455.2 Sequoia sempervirens
ATGTGATGCCTTTGTCCATATGTCAAACTCTAGGTTTAACCCCGGCGAATTCCCCGAAGAAAGTTACTCAACTCGACAAAATTGAGGTAAACATAGTTAGGGAGGTAACCAACATTCATATGCAATTAGCATCAGACCCCAGGATTCAGTATTATATCAATATCCAAGTGGTCGAGATACTGGACACTTATGAGATGTTATTGAGTAGAGACTGGTCAAAGACTTTGAATGGATATATGGCCACTGACTTCTCGCATATGTGGTTACCCTGGAAAGGAGTCCCTAATTAGATTAGGATTGAGAGAGAGCCACACATTAAACACATGATTACCAATTGTAATCAAAAGAATGAAGTTTTATACATAGATGTAGAACCAGTAATATATAGAATTAGAAGTTCCAGAGTTAAGATAGAAGAATTTTTCAAGTGTAATGCTAAAAAGCATAATGAGATAACTCCCAAGACAGATATGTTAGTCGAATCGGATTATGATTCTTCTGAAGGAGAAGATAGTTGTTTAGAAAAATTATGGAAGAATATTACTACAGAAGCTCAAAAGAGCATGAAAACTAAAGATTCACTAAAAAGTTTGTTGTTGCAAGGTTGGTGTAGGTTACACAATTTTGCACATTCAAAAGATAGTTGTGTGATGTGCCTAGAGATCATTAATAGAGTTGGAAGTCAGCAATATCAAGAAAATACTACTCTTAACAGGTTTGGTCTTGAAACACTCGAAGATAAAACGTAGGCAAGGCAGACTGAAAATATCAATTTGTTAGCTCCTAACAACGCTAAGCTTAAAGTTGTTGAGGATCAAACTTGGACCCTTAGGTTTGACAGGTTAAAATTGAAACAAGAAATTGGAGTTGGGGTTAAGCTCATCAGTCCCCAACGTAAGTCTTTTCTTGTTGCCTATAGATTACAATTTCAATGTACTAACAATGTGGCAGAATATGAGGCTCTCATCCACGGTTTGATGCTCATAATCAAGAAGAAGGTTAAGATTCTTAAGGTGTTTGGTGACTCAAAACTGGTGGTCAAGCAAGTCCAGAAACAATATATTTGTCATTATATATGATTGTCCAGTTATTGGCACTAAGTGTGGAACTTGATAGAAGATTTTGATGCCTTTAGCATCACTCACATCCCACAAAGATTCAATTAGAGAGCAGATGCTCTGGCTACTGGTGCTAGTGCTCTAGAACCGTTGGATGCTTCCGATCTGAGAAGGTTTACTATTAAGCTGGTGTAGTTTCCCTCAGTTCCCGATAATGTTACTAATTTGCAGGTGTTCAAAGATGATCATCATATATTAGAATTCATCACTAATACTGGTATCTTCGAGGCACAAATAATTGAAGAAATAGATCGCCCGGATGGCAAAATTCAAGATGAAGAATTAGCTCAAGTGAAGGATAATAATATTCTCAAAGGAATAATTGAGTTGAAAAGATTATTTAATGTGGATCAAATAATTTGGCAGAAAGACCTGCCTAAAACTAACGGAGGATAGTCTGAATTATATAATCTGAACACTAAAGAATGTGCTTATAGGGAAGGTATGTACTGAAGAAGAACAAAGAAATATTGCTCAGGCACTCAAGGATTATTGGAAAGTTATAGCATGGGCATACGAAGATCTGAAGACTTATGACACTTCCATCATTACTCATACAATCCCGTTAAAGCCTGACGCAAAATCTTTCCGACAGAAACAACAGCCTATAAATGCACTGCTGGAACCTTTGATTCAAAAGGAAGTACAAAAGCTCCTCTCAGCCCGAATAATTTTTCCCATCAAACATTCTAACTGGGTGAAAAATTTTGTGTTGGTCAAAAAAAATGGGGATATACAGTTGTGCATCGATTTTTGAAATCTTAATAAGGCGTCTGAAAAAGATAATTAACCCCTTCCTTCATTGGAAGAAGTGCTACAAATTGTTAATGGTTCGCAAATGATATCCTTCTTGGACGAATTCTCCGGGTATAACCAAG
The DNA here is from genome assembly GCA_007258455.2 of Sequoia sempervirens. Lineage (NCBI taxonomy): Eukaryota > Viridiplantae > Streptophyta > Pinopsida > Cupressales > Cupressaceae > Sequoia > Sequoia sempervirens. Next base: position 68,845,983 of record VDFB02373365.1, read on the forward strand.
TAATGGTCATGAAGGAGGACTGGATGAAGACTGCTTTCACTACAAAGTGGGGAACTTTCGCTTACAAAAGGATGTCGTTTGGATTAATAGATACCGAAGCCACATTCCAAAGAGCTATGGATTATGCTTTCTGAGATCTGGTAGGAAAGTGCATTATTATATACATGGACTCGACCTCACGATATTTTCTACGAACAGAGATCATGTTTGTGATCTCAGAGCAATATTACAAAAGTGTGAAACTTACGAAATTTCACTAAATCCTAAGAAATGCATTTTTGAGGTGACTAAAGGAAAGTTGTTGGCACACATTATTTCTGAAAGAGGTATTTCAATCAACCCAGATCGAGTAAGTGTCTTACTCAAGCTACAACTCCCTCAGGAAGTAAGAAAGAATTAAAGTCATACTTCAACAAGATCAATTTCGTCTAGAAGTTTATCACCGAATTTGTTGAGATAGTGAAACCACTCAATGATATGTTGAAGAAAGATGCAAAAATCAAGTGGACAAATGAGACTAAGCTCGCCTTCAAAAATATGAAAGTTGCAATTGCAAAAGCACCAGTGCTAGTAAGTCTGGATTATGTTAAACCGTTTTATATTTACTCTTTTGCTTATGGTCATACATGTGCAGCAACATTGACACAAAGGGGCAAGAACAAAGAAGAAAATCCAATTGCTTTCATGAGTGCTCCCTTTAAAGAGGCGGAGCTAAGATACATGGATATTGAAAAACAAGCTTTTGCTTTGGTTAAGGGGGTAAGAAAATTTTGACACTACATTCTCAGAAGTATAGTCAAGGCGATTGTGCCTTATGTCGCAGTGAAAATGCTATTAACGCAGAGTGAGCTCAGAGAAAAAAGAGCTAAATGGGTTACGATCCTGCAAGAATTCAATTTAGAGATTATACCCATGAAGTTGGTTCACGGGCAAGCCTTAGTTAAATCCATTGCTAATATTGATCCACAAATCTCTATCCAACAGTATACTCTAGATGTAGAAGATCAAGATGATTGGTGTTCAGATATATGGTACTGTTTGGTTAGCGACAATTGCCCTAATCATATGCAAAGAAATCAAAGTAGAGCCTTGAAAATCAAAGCCTAGAATTACATGATTAAAGGAGGGGTTTCGTTCAAGAGAAATCACGAAGGAATTTATTTAAGATGTTTGAATAAGACAGAAGCGAGTGAAGTGTTGCAAGAATTACATGATAAATTTGGTACAGCTCACGGAGCACCTTTGGCTACTACACACCTCATCTTGAGAGCTGGCTACTACTGGCTGACTATTTTCAAAGATACTTATGAGCACGTAAAACATTGTTACACATGTCAAACTATTGCAGATGAAGGGAGATTTAATGCTCAACCATTACAGTCGGTGATGGAGATGCACCCTTTCTCGCAATGGAGGTTAGGCTTCATCAACACAATTAATCCTCTGTCATCCACAAGTCACAGGTTTGTGTTGACCGCCACTGATTATTGTACCCGGTGGACTGAAGCGTGCCACAATAAGCAATACACCTTAGAGGTGGTAATTAAATTCTTGGAGGAAAACATTATTTCCAGGTTTGGAGTATCATATGCTTTGGTATGTGATAATGGCCCCACTTTTTCCTCATTGAAATTTTATAATTGGGCATTTGAATATGGTATAACATTGAAATTCTCATCTAATTATTACCCGCAGGGAAATGGATTAGCAAAACCAACGAAAAAGAACTTGCTAGATATAATTAAAAGGTTAATTGAAAGGAATCCTAGAGAATGGCATTCTCTTTTGAAATTCAACATTTGGGTAGATCGTACTAGGATGTAATCCGCATTGCAAAATTCTCCTTACCACTTAGTCTATGGGCTAGATCTTATATTGCCTACAAATTTGAAAATCCCTATATGGCAATTTGCTTAAGAATATATTGGATTAGATGATCAGACTGAAACTCAGTTGCTGCAACTGATGCACTTAGATGGAAAAACGTACCAAAGCTATAGAACATTTTGTTAGGCACCAATCTATGGTAAAACAGTGGTTCGACAAGAGGGCTAGATTGAAATTTTTTAGAATATCAGATTTAGTCTTGTATTGATACAAAGCCCATGAGCGTAAGGGTGAACATGGTAAGTTTGAAAAGTTACGGACTGGTCCTTACCAGGTATCTGAAATCTTAGGTGACAACACTTATAGGCTTAAAACTTTAACTAGAGAGGATGTTTTGTTTCCTATCAATGGACAATTCCTGAAGCATTAATTTCAAGCCTAATGTTGGTTGCTCATTCTTGTTGTAAATATGTAAATAGTCTTTTTTTGGTTTTGCTGCTTTCTTTTGTTTTGTCTGCTTTTTGGGGTTTCATGTTGCAGAGATATATAATAGTTAGCAACCTTTGAAAGTGGTCAAAATAATAGAATGTCAATTCTGGAAATATGATTCGCGCTTTGACCATAAATAGTCCTTTAATTATAGATGATTGGGGAATTGTTCGAATTTATTTACGTTAGTTCGTAGAAATCATTTAGTTGATGCTAAGTTACAAACACCCATACTTAAGTCATTCTACGCTATAATTCCCAACCTAATAGTCGACTTCATTGCCTATAAGTTGAAACAAAAGAGTTACAAGGAAATATCAAATGAAAAAATGAAAAAATGAATATCAAAGAAATATCAAAAGAGAAAATATTCAACTCTTTAGACTATCCAAATATCTCTACCAGGGCTATAGACGCCTAACTGGCAGTAGAGCTATGTTTGGGGGAATTACAGAGATAACCTTGCCGGGGCTATGGACACTTGACTGGCAACAAGGCTCTATCCAAGGTTGGCTAAAAAAGAAATTACCAAATTATGTAGGTCAATGCAAACATTTGCTATGCTTTGAATTTATTGTAGTAGAATAAATCAATTGCACACACATGAGCTCAATAAAATTTAATCTTGTATGTTGGCTAAAGTGAAAATAGAATGCTAGAATGAGTGTCTGGTCATTTATAATTTAAGGACTGCAAAAAGTTAAAGCATGGTTATTAGGTCCAGAATTGACTTTCTATTGTTTTGATTGGTTTTATCGGTTGCTAGTTGTTGTGTGGTCTCACAACACACCCCATTTTTCTCTTTAGCAAAATGTGGACCCCCTCTTTTCTGCTTCTTTTTTTTCCCTTCCTTCGCTTTTCCTTGCCTTGGTGTGCTGCTTTTGGAGGAAATGGTAAAATGTTTGGTTTTAATCCACCCTACCTAGCCCTGCTTAAGTTCTTGTTTTACTAGACTTGGAATGTTGCAAAATATTTTCCCTAGATGCATTGAATTACCGAACCCCTAGGTCCCAAGAGTCGATGTTGCCGCTCTAAGGATGTTGTATCTTCGGCAAGTTTCGCTCTTCGCTTGGCCGATTTTTGTGCTTAGTGGGACGTCACCCAGATAGAATTGTCTTGGTATGTGTGTTTTCCCTTCGTTGATTAGCCTGGTAGTGGCTTTTCTTTTCTTTAAAATCGGAGACCGGAAGTTTTGTTGCAAATGTGTTTCTAACTAATTTGGTCTCACTTGAATCTGCTCTTGGGTCTCCCTTTGCACCTGGTTCTCATGAACCTAGTGGGTAAAAGTCTCGATTCTCAATAATCTTTCAAGGTCCGATGTTGGATGATTCAAACCTCATTTGATTGTGAATTGTTAAGTATCCAAGAGTAGCATTGCCTCTAAGGCCTTTGCCTCGTAAGAATTGAAGTGACATGTAAGTGTGCCACGTCATCTTCTTGCGTTGCTTTCTTCTCTAATGATGGGCCTTGCACATAAACCAAATAGTTCATGATTTAAACCCTAATCCACTATGATTGCACCTTTATTAATGGTAATTAATGCATTGCAAAAGGAAATTAATGAAGGTGGTGAATGATGCACGTACTTGGCACCACCTCGTGCATGCAGTTGCTTTCGTAACACTCTACCTTGCGCCATATTACTCACTTGTAAGGACATTGAAGAATTAAAACTAAGATTGTGGCGTGCAAAGAAAGGTAAGTCTCAAGAAGCTAAAGAACACAACTACCAAGGTTTTTAAGGTCTCATTTAGGAAATCGTATCATTAGCAAAACCAAGTATGTTTCGAATAACTAAAATTTTGTTAGTTCTTTTATGCATGCATGGCTCAGCTTAAAAGGCATTACCACTGGTCAGGTTATTGAAATGTTGATTATTTTGAAAGAAATTTAACCTAACTACAGACTGTAAGTTTTATGAATTATTGAAAATAAATGGTTAGATTTAACCCTAACTCGCACACAGGGCACATATCTGCTAAAAATGCAGGAAACCCAGAAAAATATGAGCACTTCCAAAAGGAGGCTGATAGATGAGGAGTTCAAGTCCCTTGTTTCATAGGTTGTAACAATCGGCGAGATAGTTGTAGACACTCATCCAGTATGGTTTATTGATGCTGAATTTGTCACACGAATTTGACAAGAGAATGCCTCTCAATGCGCAAAGAACATCATTGCAAGTGGGTTGCATTTAGTATGAGGGTTTCCGCCAACAATGGAAGCCCTTGAACTAGTAATGGAATGTATGAATTCCCAAACAAGAGGATTGTTGAGAAAGAAGGGAGAGTCTATGCAGACCTCTCTATAAAAGGGATTGTATACACATTTGGGATCCCCGCATTTAGCCAGATGAATCTGTGAACATGCAAGTCCTGGCCACGACATACCTGAATGCAAAAGAACAAAACAAGAAATTTATGAATGCAACATGGTACCAAGAGGAGATTACCAAGCAAATGAGACAAATCCTGAGGTCTGTGTTTATTTAGGATGTGCAGGACATCATAACCCTATTAAGAAAGATAGTTGAACTCAAGGATGCCAAAAAATTTAAACCATGGATGTTCAAGCTTATAGCATTAATAATGGAAATCCCTATGTAAATTCATCGGGGGTTTTTCATCAGCGACAGGCTGCATGAACAATTAATGACGTTCCCGAACACACTATGGTTTTCTATGTCTTCTTATGTTTTTGCTCATGTGCCCTGAGGGCAAATATACAAGGATTGAACAAAGTTGGTACTCTAGGCAAAGAATCGGGGAATAATTTGGTTTATGCTCATGTGCCCTAGATCACTATCCATCAATACTGGGAGCATTACCGGATGGTTAATGATGTGTTTTCTATGAGGCTGGTGAGAATAATCGAAGGCGACAAGGCCAAAAGATTGTCTCTAGAAGCACAAGGTGTTACCTCGTCGGTTGGGGGTTGGTATATTCAATTTCCTACTTTCACCTACATCAGGGTGGAAGGATTCAAAGGATACCCCTTTATGTTACCCAGGTACGCAATGGACAAGATGTTATTAGAATTGGTGAGACAAATGCAAGCCTCTGATGCCCTTTTCGCGCAAGCACGCAAGAAATGTTCCATCAAATTCCCCATCATAATTGGGAATTACAAATGTGTTGCGACCAAAAGTGTTGATATGTGTGAGGAAGATTTGAAGCTTTATAAGTTGGAGTTCTTTACACTCCGGTCGAAGAATTATGATTTGGAAGGAAACCTTGCCAAGCAAATAGGCAGTAAGTATGCTCATGCTTATGAGTTAGAATATTTTGGGCATAATTGTGATGACGAGAATGAGGTAAGGAAGCAATCATATCAGAGGTTGCCATTACAAGTAGCACAACTTCTTGGGCTCCATGATATTCCAGAGCAATTGGATATATATGACGGAGAGGTATTGAATGCAATTTATGATAAAGAAAATATTTTTGAACCTATCCAAGACCCAGATTATACAAAGAAGGAAATAGTAACCATTAAGGAGATTTATGTGCAAGTGTTGGCATACACTCAACACTGGATTCATGGTTATAGTAAAGCATTGAGGTGAGCTAGGGTAAAGCTCACATACCCACCTAATGTGAAGAGAAAGCAGCAATTAGAAGATGAATCAGGGTATGTGGAGACTGCTAAAAAGAAAAGAAAGGTTGGAAAGGCAGAGGTAGCTGGACATAGTGAGGAAAGAATTACTGATACTTCAAGCCGAAGGATTCCAGTGACGCTAGCTAGCCAATGTAAAGAGATTGTGGTCAACCAAGCCATGTAACAATGAAGCCTAAGGTAGCATTTCTTTCACAATAAATCCAAGAGCTCAGCCTACGAATGGCGAAGAGGTAAGAATGAAGACACAGACGCATGCTAAGACAAGGTCTGCATCTCATAAGGTATCAGATATATTTACCTCTCCACCTTCAATCAATACGGCATCAATGAAACAAACATTGGGAAGGACTCTTGTAATTCAAAAGGAAAGTCTTGAGCCAAATGAAGAAGTTAGAAAGCAGTGGGAGAAGCTTACTACCATGATGAAACAATTTGAAGAAAAATGATCTAAAGAAAATCCCATGGTACAGCTAGTAGTGGAAGAAGTTGCAGATACAGGGTCAAGTCCTATGGATAGAGAAGAAGAAGATTTTATAAGAGGATCCCTCGCTCCACGAGCGGGAAACCCTAAGGAAATCAATGGAAGAAGAACAAGGGATATCGCAGGTCAGAATCCCATTGATAGTATTGGTAATGAAGATATAGTTGATGGTCAGCTTCCATAAGGAAGAAATAAAGAGAATGTTGAGCAATAGCAGACCTTTAAAGAAATCAGGAGAAGGTCGGGATAAGAATGAAAATGTAGAGCCTTCACAGACCTTGGGTGGTGAATGAAGAAATGAAGAGAATCTTGATGTTTTAGGACAACGAAAAAATGATGCCCCAAGGACCGATGTTGAACACATGACAGGACAGGAAAATATAAGTCTCAAAAAGGAAGAGAGAGTGATAAATCAAGGTAATCCAAAATCCATGCCAATGAGAACAAAAAGTGTTCAAGTTCCAAGGGGTGTGACAAATAATGCTAATAGTTCAAGAGAAGTTCATGAACATGCAGATCATCAGGAACAAAGAAATACTGAAGAGACAGAGCAGAACGAAGAAGCCCCTGACTAGTTAGTCAAGCAAATGGATTCGCCATTGGAAGTGGAACTGGTGCCTCTAGATCTCAGAAGCTTGATACAAGAAGTATAGACCCCTAGACCTAGAGGTAGAACAAAGACAAGACATGCTATGAAGCAGAATGCAAATGGAAGGAGAACTCTCCAAATAGCTACTCCGATGGGAGATAAGAGTAAGCATGAAATAACACCTAGGGATTATAGGGTAACAACAATCAATGTCGGACATTCATCATGGGTACAAGAATTAGAAGAAATGAGAGTAAATTTAGAGACAATTGTTGCCAAGGTACAAAAGAGTAAACAGAAGAAATGAGAGCTAAAAGAGCATATTGCCTGCCTGGAAGGTTTTATCATGTTGTTAGTCCAATCTAATCAAACACAGATTGAATTGCTCCAAAATCCGATACTTATGTTTAAGGAGCAAGTAGATGTCATTACAACGTTTCGCCATAAGGTAAGCGTATTTGAAGAATGGATGGAGTAGCTGGTGAGGCAAGGAGAAAAGTTAATTAAAGACGCAATTGGGAAACATAAGGAGGCATACCATTGGTTTGACACGTCTAAAAGACTGAAAGGAGAATGTCGTTTTCGCCAAGAACAAACTGATACTGAAAGGCGAAAACTAAAAGCTCTTATTCAGATAGATGTCTGAGAGCTGGTGAAATAAAAGATAACCATGGAACAAGAAGTTTCAGTATTTGAAAAGTGGAGAAAACAAGTGAATTGGGAAAGTGACACTTTGCTACAATGTGTAGAAGGATTTGAAAAGGTCACTGAGAGATGCAAGAATCTAATTGATAGAGATGAGAGCTTTATTGAAATGTTAGCTCAACAAAGTTATGATCCCAAGACTTTAGGATAGGGTGATAAAGAGGTAAAAGCTTTCAAGGAATGGCTTGAAAGGGTGAATTAGGACCATGTTCGCTCATTAAGTTGGGAGGTTATAGATGAAATTATAAAGTGCAAGAATGTTATGGTTAAATATGAGGCAAAAATGATGCAAAGAAACGAAAACATCATTCAGATATTAGAAGATTATGCTAGGCTTAAGTATAGTTGGAAAGTGATTCAAGGAGTTCCAAAAGAGTGTATGCATCAAGTGTTGATCGCTTCTAAGGATATCAGCAAAGGAAAGGTGAAGATGCGTCTTTGGACCCCAAGTTCAATTTAGAAGAATAGATAGTCGGATACCAAATGCGGAAAGTTTTGGGTGGCAATATAGTTGAAGTGAGTTTTGTAGGTTTGTTCTCAGTCCCTGTAAGGGTGGCTAGTCCCAAAAGTTTTGAAAAGTGCTGGAAACCTTGTTTTATGCAAGTACTTGTGAACCCAAGCTCGAATTTGAAGATTGCTACTGATGAAGTCAAAGTTTTTTGTATTATGCCTAGAATGTTCTTATGACAATTGTCACCTGCCATGTGCTACATTTTAATTTGTTTCTCTGATTCTTTTTGATGGACAGTTTAAACTCTTTAAGGCCTTGTTTCTATAAAAGGCCATTTGATGCTTTATTTTATTTTTTAAGTTCAAAATTTGTGGATGTCAGAAAACCAAAACTTCTTTCAAGTTTTGTTCTTTTTCTTGTTTTTTGTTCCATTCCAGATTAAAAACTTGTATGTTTCATTAGAAGTTTATCAATATCAGAGCCAATTTGAAAGCTATTTTCTAATATCAAATCTTACATAGCTGATTGTTTGTTCCTATCAGACAAGATTGTGTGTTGTGTCATTTAAGGGTGCATACTGACACTATCTAGTGGCAAATAATCCCCCTTTTCTTTAAAATATCGCATCATTCTGTGCCTAGTTGTGAAGCAATTTGGTGACGTATGGAATGGTTTGCTCTAGTTTGGTTATTTCTTGAGGCATGTGTGGATAATACCTAGGAGAAATTTTACTTTTCAGTAATTTTTTATGCTTTGTTTTAGAATAGATGTTTTAAATTTCAGAAAATGTTCCAAAAAAGTAATGAATGCATGGAGTTCTATTGCAAATCTTTTGATTCCATGAAATTGTTGAATGCTTAAAGCTAAATCTACTTGGATGAATGCAAGTTATTTGAATTTCATGAAATATTATTGCAAATTTGTTGATTTCATGAAGTTATTGAATGATCGGACCAAGATTATTTTCATATCTCTATGATACTAGCCAATACTTTAAAGACCATTTACCCCTCGTGTTTAACAACATTATCACAACGAACTCTGAGCGAACCCAGTCTATCAAGACCTAACATAAACGAGCCTTGGGATTAAGCTAAGTTAACCTTAGATTTAGATTTCCCCGAAAAAATCTTTCAAGAAAGATAGGTTCCCATGGTGTGTCTGTGAGAATTTTATCTGTCTATTGATGTGCAACAACATCCGTGTCAACAGTTGCAATATCCATCATAAGAACAATAATGGGTGTGATGGGTGGCCATGAGATTTAACCTCTTCATCTTGGCTTAACCATGGATCTAGTAAGCTAAGACATATGTTACCAAATTGTCATAATAAAACTTGCAATAAGAGATAGGGAGCAACACATGAGAACATCAAAAATCCTCATAACACAAAAGCATCAAAGGTTGAAAATTAGAATAGAAGAAGAGGAAAACCAATTGAGAAGATTTTTGAAACATGGTTAAGGTAACATTTACTTTATTTTACAAGTTTAGGGATCACTAGAATGTTTCGGAGCTCTCAAATAGACAACTCAAAAGTTTGTCTCCCCGAGTTCTACAAGCTCATTAAGCTTCCCTTCCTCTCATTTCATTTCCTATCAAAGACAAAATAGCTTTTCGATTTCACTCCATAACTATAAAAGTACCTCAATCACCATTGCAACAAAAAGCAACAGAAACAACGCTTAGTGTGTGTAGATACACGGTCCAGAATAACTACCTCTGTCACTTTTCATAGAGGGGCTTCACAGACTTTCAGCAATATCATGTTTTGACATGCACAAACCAAAAGCAGTGGTACTACATCTAGAACTGCAGATCCCGTGAAACCAGTCCATCAGTGGAAAATACTTAAAGAGTCCACCATGCCCACTATTTACATTGTAAACCATTCCTCCTGACAGGCTTTCACGCAAAGATATCAGTGGAAAAATGATTGAGCGAAAACTGCACATGCTATGTACCTAAAAAAATCAATATGGCTTATAAATACAATAATAAAGGGAGACAAGAGCCGTGATTTTCTCATTTTGAATGAGATGTAGGCCCGCACTTCATCAACTGAAACTGTTTGTGTTTTGCTTCATTCATTCAACCCTGTTTTTTAATGTTTTCCTGCCATCCCATTTGCATTCAAACTTTTATTTCCATCCACTGTTTCTCTTTCTTTTCGTGCCTTCTGCAATCATTTACCCTCTTCCTTCGCACTAATGAAGAATAGATGCACTTTAATCATCCAATTTTTCTGCTGCCTCCAATGCTCTTCCTTAAAAGCTTCTTAAAAAGTCAATTTTAACTTTAAAAAGAATACCGGTGTTGATTCAATGAAAGAAAATCAATACAGAGATAATTTACAAAGGCAACAGAAAAGTTATTAAATTAAAAACAAGAATTAATGTTAAGAAATTAAGATTATTTACCGAGATATAAAAGCTTTATGAAAAGTGTCAAAAGCATCCCAAGGAATTAAAAAAATTAGCAAAGTGTTACCTTGTTTTATGACAAGGTATAAGAAGATACAATATGCTGTATTTTATTTGAAATGGCAAAATAAACAGGCACAAATGCATGTATTCATTTCACATAATAAGGCACAAAACAAGGCTTAAAACCAGGCCCAGAAAACTACCCTGACGAAAATCTCTTAACCTCAAATATTCACTTTATTTTTGTGGTCAAATAGTACCATATACTACTTAGCAAAGAGGAAAATCTGAGCTGTTAACATCGCGTGCGATAAAATTATAAGTTTCACTACGGAAGATATTCTAGATATAGAGTGGCTCTCCCAAATGTAAAAGGGCATCTTCTATATAACATTTGATTCCATTCATTCAACAAGTATTACCTAGATTGAAGAAAGAGAATAGAAGATAGCAATTCGAAAATGACTTCCTGAGTGAATTGGTGAGTGACGGTTGATTTCACCTAGACTCCTGTGTGTATGTTTTTCTCTCTTTTTGCTACTGTTATTCAAGTGCAACAAAAGAGCGCGTACTTTATTCCATATGCAAACAACTCCCAAAGCACTCCATTCGCACCAAAACCCAGATGTCGGCACCACGGTGGCTCAAACAATTTGGGTGCACCATTCTCACAATCTAGGATATATTACCACCATGGCAACAAGATTTATTGATTTCGCACCATACAAATGTGTCGAGGAATAGAAAGAAAAGGGATGGTTACAGAAAACTACCGTCCTGGTATATCCTTTAACATAGGACCATAACGAAAATATTACAGGGTTTCATTTGAGTGTTAACGAAGCACCACAGATGGGCCCTTATATGGTGCTTTATGGTAAGGATTAAAGCAGTGTTTTCCATATTTTATAAAAGGACATCTCTTCGATTAAAAACATAAATGTAATTCAAGCACGATGTCTTCAAGAGTAAACATTAGTGTAACACTAAAGTGATTCAAATAACTGGTGTATGTTGCAGTGTTGAAGAAGCAAGGACTCCTGAGAAAAAATATGGTTGGTTTAAATAAGGACGGTCAGGATTATTTTTTTAAATAACGGACAGATTTACCCAATGGCCTTATAATATGTGTTTTTCATAGAGGAAACAAAAACCTATCAGCATAAGTATGCAAGTTAAAATTTTGAAAATGTGGTCTGTTACAACTCAGGTAAGACCATTGTGATAAGGATTCACTCATAATTTTGAGGAAAATTTTATTCTCCATATTAAGCACGTAAACTAATGTAGACATTTGAAATGGTTTTAAATTTTTAATTAGTATTTAATGCTAATTAAAAAATGTTAATATTTCTTAAATATTGTGCATAGGGTTAGTAAATGTCGAACTTGTGGTTCTGTAAACATGTGTTTTAAGTCATTCTATTAAATATCTAGCTCTTGGTGACTAGATAGAAAATGATCCTCTAATAGATCAATAGTAAAAATAGATGGGAATAACAATCCTTAGCATAACTTTATCTTTGAATAGAACAAAACTTACCCAGCGTTAATATTCATACTATATATACACCATTAATTTTCATTACTTTCATTATCAAATGAGTTTGTTCAAATTATATGTCCAAGACTTTATCAAATGAGTTTGTTCAAATTATATGTCCAAGACTTTTAAGTTACCAAGCTTCTAACTTCTCATCTCACCTCAGAGAAATTATTAGCATTGCAAGAGAGATTTTGATGTTGGTTTTGTCACCTTCTTTCACAAAATTTGAAATTTTACGATCAAATGACCTGTAATTATTGCTTCAGATAATTCCATTTTAAATTGGAAACACGTACAATTTAGTCATCTTTGCTTTTCTATTCAACTTGGTCAAGATTTTGAAGCACAATACCAAAGGCTTGTCGTTTGTGTTCATGTAATAATGCATTTTTATCATGCTTATTTCAAACTTCGGCAATCTCATATGCCACAAAATGTTATTTGCAAATCTTGAGGGTGATTGCATATTCACTAAATGAATAAAAACGCTTACACTGCAATAGCAGATCAAATATTGAACAATAACACATTTTTCTGGGCTCTGCCCAAAAGTAGAGTAACACTGTTTCCATTGAGGCAAGTTGCAGACGTTTGTTCTTTAGTGGAAATAGAAATAATGGCATAAATAAAGAATTAGAAGACAGTAAGTGAAGGATGGCTCTAAGAAGTTTTTTTGAGCTGATTCTTTATTCGAAAACAGACCCCTTAAAGAGACATGGTATTCTATATGAGCTTGGCATTCCATGACCACTGAATATTTTCAGTTGTAGAGGGAACAAGAGTGTTGGAGATTTCAGGCTTGCAGTGAAAAGAAAAATTATTAACTATGATGCTCCGATAAAAACATATTTTAACAACCCCTCAATATGCCCTCTTTGTAGGTAATGTGAGTGAATCGGTTGATTGTTTGCTTCTACACAATCCCTTTTCTCATTAAATTTGTGTAATATTTTAAGAAATTAGGAATGTGATGGGTGGACCCACATACAGTGAAACACTAGACCATTATGTGGCAAGCTTAATGGCAAAGTATATCCATTCAGATTATCTGGAACATAACCACCGCCCTTGTGTGCCATCATGTCCAGCTGGAAAGGAACAACAGTGTCATCAATTATAATGTGGATTACTGCACAGTACGGAGACAAGTTGACTGAGAACTGATGCTATAATATCTGAAACAACAAATGTTTGAATGCCACTGATACGAAAACCAGGTCATGTATTCTGGACCGTCAGGGTCAAATTGGAGGCCACTAATCAGGACTTGCACTTGGGAGAATGTTACGTTGCCAAAATGAATGATGTGTGATGCATGGCAACTGGCAAAGTGGTCTAGAAGGTGTTAAGGTGTGGTCCGGAACATCCACAAAAGACTTTGTTTCATTTTGCTAACATCACAAATGAGAGGAAAATTGAAAATTTTAAGTTTGCTGCTTACACAGGTGGCAAATGCACAAAACATACTGGCAAACTTGTTACAAAGCAGCTAACAATATACTGGCAACACAGTGAACACGCTCTGATGCAAGCAGTGAGTGGAAGGCGAAGAGTTTGAGTGCTTGAATCAATTCATTTAGACATATTTTGACTTTCCAATTGCCATGGGAGACTGGGAGGAGTATATATGTTGCTGGCTCATGTATGTGCAGGGGTTGGCTTGATGTACAAACTTCTGTTGATGATGTGGAGTGAATTTGCGTGGAGGTATCAGAGTTTTCTCAGTGTTTTGGAAGCAGAGCAGGTCTGATGGGCCTGCATATTGATGTTGTAAATCCCAATTATCCACAGTGGAGTTGTAAAATATTGTAATGGATGTCTGATATAGTGGCATGACTCATGAGATGTCTATACACACTCTTCCTGGAGTTTCTTCCCATTTAAGGGTTTCTCCAGTTATATGATGGTGTCTTGTCTCCTTTCCATGGTTGTTTGATCTCTGCTATGTGTGTTTCCATGTTTTACACTGTTTGAAGCACGTTTAGTTCATTATAGATGTTCATTTGATGTGATATTGCAATGGAGGATATTTGTTTGTGTTGAAAGAATTATTAGAATCTATTTGTGATGAAGGCTGGAGGCATAACCTCAGCTATTTATGGATCAACTGCAGAAAGATATTGCAAATCTAGGAACTCTTCATGAAAAGTGTAGTAAATGACCACAATTTTTGCATTCACATGGAATGATCTCTTCGTACTACCAAGCAACATTGTTCTTCAGTCACAGCTTTTTCATCCAGTGAATTAGAAGAATAAGTACAGGAATTCTAACCTCTAGTTCAGGATATGGATTCATCTTCTAGTAATCTTGAATATTGCAATAATCAATTATCAAAATCATTACCAAATCAATGCATATGTGGAAATTTATGTTTGCTGCTAGATGCTGCCATTTACAGAGCATGGTTGTTTTCAATGTGCTTATAGGCAAAATGCACGACGTATACTCACTGAACAACATACTTTACAATTTACATACATTCTTCTGTTGATGCATGTGCTCCCAAATTAGAAACGCATGTAATTACAATCAAAATCAACTATTTTCATGCATAATACATGTATTTATGTTGAAACCATAGTCAATGTTGCATACACAAGAGTTGCTTAATAAATAGAACAATGTAAATGACCGAAAATTCATGGAAAGAATGAAACTGCAGTAAGATAGCATCACATTAGCAACTTGTTTACCTTGGAACAACCCAACATGGGAAAACTCCAGCGTAGACTAAGGTTGCGCCTCTACTATTCCATTGATCTCTGAAAATCAGCAATGCAAAGATACAAGGATTCATGTCTAGAACTTTCTATCATAAACTGCTGTTCTTAAGTCCCATTGACCTACTTTTAGTTGTCCATGGACATTAACAAAAAAAATCTTTCTTTCTTTCTTTCAATGGAGCAACAGACACTATTATAGACACAAGTCTCCTACAACATCAGTCTCCTCTCTGCTCTGCTAAATCAAACTTTCTTACACGTCATCACACATTCTCCATACTCTACATGGAGTCTATTACAAGTTTATAACTTCATATAGATGTATATGGATCAGTTTGATGTCTCAATCCCTTTACAAACCATAAAAAAATGAAGCCAGAAAGTTTGGGATAGATGAGGCAGTCATCTTTCTTCATGTCCAAAGGCCCAAAAGTCATTAATGATGTACTTGACATGGGCCAAATACATCCATATCATCTCCAAATAGACTTGGAACCGCTTCCAACTGCCTTATGAACTTGTATCCACCCATTGACAATGTATTTGACACCTGCTAATCCTGTGTCTCTGTCGTTTTTGCCTATTTGGACAAGTTTATGTAATGTCCCCTTTGGGATATTCCTAGTTTTTGCCCTAAAATCACAATTCCAATTAAAATAAAGAAATGTAATATATTTAAGAGTATAAAGTTACCAATTGAAATGCCTTTTATAAGATAAATCCTGGTTTAGGTCCTGCACACAATATTAGTCATTGGAAATTGACATTAAATCAAAAGCCATGATAACATCTACTATTACTAACATTAGTAGGCATAATGATATCATATAAACATTATTCATATTGAAATCCAATTAAAGCAATAGCCATTCCAAAGTATATTCTTATAATAGTCTCATTAGGAATTCATTTGAAACATTTGCAAACTGCAATCTCAAGGTTGGTCACCCTTGTATTGCGAGAGCATGGAAGGTGGGTCGCCCTTCCATCCCTCAGTTCACCTTGGAGTCTGGTCGTCCTCCTTGATCAAGCCCAGAAGCACAAAAGGATTTCTGGTCCATTCTACCCCCCAGCCCAAGAGCATGGAAGGTTGGTCACCCATTCCATCTCTAGGTGGCGCACTTGACAAGAGCATGAAGGCTGGTCATCCTTCATCTCTCGTGAACCCAAAAGGCTGGCCATCCTTCTATTTGCAAACTGTTTCTCCCAAATTCAAAATGGACTATCATATATATATATATATATATATATAGTTATTCCTAATTATATTCAAAACTTACTTCCAATAATATTCTTGCTAAAAATAATATTTATTCCAATAGATTTATTATAATTCCAAATACTTATTTCCCTTTCATCCAATCTGCTTTTCTGCCTGATTCATTCCCTCTTCCAATGCATTTGTTCTCCCTCTTATATCTTTAAACAAGAGGGAGTCACACCTCTTCGTTGAAACTTTTACCTTTGCAAGGGATACATCCCTTCATAAACTTGAGTGCTACCTTAAAACTCTTTTAAATTATTAATTATATGCTTGTAGAGTTTGCCACCCATGTAATTGCTCTTGTCTAATAGTAATTGATCCCTTTGTTAATTTAATCCCCAACTTACGATATCGGCAGCGATTCAATGATGGCCTTAGGTTCCAAAATCAATTTTCCTTCGTCATCGAGTGGGGGTAATTCTACACATGGTGTAATATGTTGTCCCAGTACCTTCTTAAGGCAAGACACGTGGAAGACATTATGAATTCTGCTACTTGCTGGTAATTCCAACTCATAAGCAACCTCACCGATCTTCCTTATAATCTTGTAAGGACCATAGAATCTTGGTTTGAATTTCTCAGCCCCACTTCCTTTGATTGATGATTGCTTATAGGATTGCAACCATAGGAAAACTATGTCCCCAACTTCACATGTCCTTTCGATTCTTCTTCGATCAACGTTATCTTTTGTTGATTTTGCACGTGGTGCAAATTATCTTTAAGTGTATTCATAATGTCTACACTTTGTTGCACTATGTCTTTAGCTCTTGGCACTCAACTTTCAGTGAAAATTAAATCTCCAAATGAGGTTGCCTCATACCCATACAAGGCTTTGAAAGGACTTATTCCTATCGACATATGATGGGTAGTGTTATAGCAATACTCCCTGAGGTGTTACCATTTGATCCACACGTTTTGCTGTCCAGTGACATAGTTTCTTAGATATCCCTCAAGCCATTTATTGACAATCTCAATCTGTCCATTGGTTTGTGGGTGGTAACTTGTACTTGGGGTAAGTTCTATTCCTGCTAGTCTAAAGAGCTCTTGCCATAAAAAATTGAGGAATTTGCTATCCTTGTTGTTGACAATGTTTTTGGGTAAACCATGTAATTTGAAAATTTCTTTTAAAAAGACATCGTCCAATTGAGGGGCTCTCTAGTCAATAGATATTGCAAGGAAATGTGCATACTTAGTCAAGCGGTCCACCACAACGTATATGCAATCTTTTCCCTGCACCTTTTGGGAGTCCAATAATGAAATCCATCGAAATACTTCCTATTTCTGATCAAGTATATGTAGGGGTCGAAGTAATCCTGCAGGGAATGTATGTTCTTTGTTTCTTTGCAAACCATGCATTCTCTAATGTCTTTTAGGATGTCTCCCTTGAGTCCTTTCAATGAGAATCTCTCTTATTTTTTTGTAGTTTTTGTAGTACCCTTGATGCCCTGCTAAAGGGATATCACAATAGGCTTTCATAATTTTTCCCTTCATCTTTGATACTGTGGTGATATATATTCTATTTTTGTAGAAGATGAGTTCATCTAATACTTGGTAGTTGGTACCTTTCATCTTGGAGTTTTCATTCTAGTACATAATTTGATAATGTGTCCTTGGCATATTCAGCAATTATGGAATGTTTCTATTCGGTGGAGATATCCATCATGGAGCCTAGATGGGGTATTCGTTATAGGGTATCGGCTACAACATTATTTTTCCCTTTCATGTACTCAATGTCAAAGTCATAGGCTTGCGATTTGTTGACCCATTTTTGCTGTTTGTCATTTAAGTCTTTCTGGTTTAAGAAGAACCTCAAGCTATTATGATCAGTTTTTACAATGAACCTTCCACAAACTGGGTATTGTCTAAATTTTGCTAAGGCATGCATGATTGCTAACATTTCTTTATCATATATGGAGTAGTTCTTTTCAATTTCTTTCAGTTTTCTACTTTCAAATGCTATAGGATGTTTATTTTGCATTAATACTACTCCAACACCTTCTCTGAAAGTGTCACATTCTAGCTCAAATGGTAATGAGAAGTCGGGAATGGCCAGAACTAGGCATGAGCTCATTATTTCCTTTAGCTTTTCAAAGGCTTGTTGGGCCTCTGTACTCCATGAGAATGCACCTTTCTTGGTTAACTCTATTAGTGGGGTTGTTAACTTTGAGAAGCCTTTTAACGAGTCTTCTGTAGTAGCTATGAAGTCCCAAAAATCCTCTTAGATGTGTTAAAGTCCTTGGCCTTGGCCAAACCTTTATAACAACTTTAATATTTTCTTCATCAACGTTGACTCCTTTGACACTAATTTTGTGTCCTAGATATAAAATTTCCTCCAATCCAAATTCACATTTGGACATTTTGGCAAATAATGATTGTCGTTCAAGTGTCCCCAACACTTCATCTATGTGTCTTAGGTGGTCTTCCCAAGTTTTGCTATAACTCAGTATGTTGTCGAAGAATACCAAGAAGAATTTTCTTAGCTTGCTAAAAAGGTGGTTCTTGAAGATTGGAAGGTAGCAAGGGCATTAGCCAGTCTGAAAGGTAAAACAAGAACTCAAAGTGCCCAAAATGACATCTAAAAGTTGTTTTGTGGACATCTTCCATTCTTACCAAATTTGGTGGTACCCTAAACGTAGGTCAATTTTTGAGAAGTATACTGCCCCATGAAGCTCATCAATTAGTTCATCTACCCTAGAAATGGGGTAATAGTTCTTAATGGCCTTTTCATTAAGGGTCCTATAATCAATGCACATCCTCATGGTACCATCTTTCTTTTTAAATAATACTACAAAGGAAGCAAAGGGGCTAGAGCTAGGTTGAATATGTCCCATATCCAATAATTCTTTTATGGTTTTCTCAATTTCTTCTTTATATTTTCTTGGATGTCAATAGGATGTGGTGATAATGGGTTTCACCCACTCTTCAAGCTCAATAGTGTGTTCAAAACCCCTTTTTGGTAGAAGTCTTGGAGGAATGTCACTCAAATCCTTTTGTGTTTGTTCAAGATAGGTTGGATGTCTACATGTATAGTTTTTCCTTTATTGGTTAAAGATTTGTCAAGTACCATACATTGTGCAGCCCATTCTACTTGGCCATGTCTAAAGGCTCTCTCCATTCTTGTGGATGATACTATCCTTGGGGTCCCATCAGATAAACCTTGTAAGATCACCTCTTGGCCGTTGTGTCGAAAACAAAGCTCCATCTTTGGGAAATCTCAGTAATATCTCCCTAAGGAGTGCAACCATTGGATGCCTAACACAACTTCGGTATCACCTATGTTTACCATGCAGAAGTCCTCCTTGATTTGATGTCTTCCTAAGGTAATACTTAGTTGTTAGATTTTTTGTGTGCATGGAGTAGTAAATCCGTCTGCCATGACCACTTTGAAACCTTCAAAAAAAATTGTTTCTAATTTCATTCTTGTCACAAGGATTTTGTTGAGGAAGTTGTGAGTGGTGCCGCTATCCACTAGGACAGTCACTTTTTGTCCTTTTAGAACACTACCTACAAATTCTAAAAGGGTGGTATTTGGTTGCTCCCCAGAGTGTGGCTAATGTAGCACTTGCATTTTCTTCATCCTCTTGTTTCCTTTTCTTTCTTTGGGTTTCATATTCTTCTTCATTTATCTCCTCATCCAATATTGCTTCTAAGTTGTGTGCTCTTCCTCTCCCTATGCACCTATGTCCCAGCTCCCATTTTTCCTTACAATTAGAACATAAATCCCTTTTTCGGAGTTTTGTCCTTTCTTCCCATGTTGTGTGTGATTGAGAAGGTAATGACTTTTATTGCCAGTTTCTTTTGTAAGGGGGTTGGTTTTGTGATCTTGAAGGTATGTTCTTGGATTGGCTCTTTTCCTTTGTTGATGTGGTTTCTAACCTTAAGGCCTTTTGAATTGCATCTTGAAGAGATGTGGGGTCAAAAGCACTCACTAAACCACAAATTGACTTTGATAGTCCTTCAATAAATAGGTAAGTTAGCCTTTTCTCCGCAATCCTGGGTACCATGACTAAGACCTTTTGAAATTCAATTATATAGTCTTCTACGGATCCTCCTTGTTTTAGTTGTGTTAGTTTTTTTAAGTGTCTTTCAAGATCTTTTTGGTCAAATCGGTTCATAAGCTTTTGCGTGAATTTATCATATGTTATGCTTTGGTGCCCTTGAGTAATCAAACCATGGTGCCACTAGTCGTGTGCAACCCCTTTCATATGTAAGATGGCAAATTTGATGGCATCTTCTTCAGACATGGGACTGAGAGATAGATATGTGTCCAATTTTTGGATCCATGAATGGGCGGTCACCTTTCCTGACCCATCAAAGTTGGGGAGTCATTTTACGGTTTACCCACCTTTTAACGTAAATTTTTATTAGGTTGGCCCCTTTCTCTTCTAAGGTTACTTCTTGTTCCAGCCTCACAATACTCTCTAAATGGAATATTCCTCCTAATTTCAGGGTCAAGTCTTAAGTAAGCTATTGCGTACCCATCTAAGTTATTGTTTGGTGTATTGATTTCTTCTTCCTCTCTTGATGGTCCCTCTCTAGGTAAGAAAGATGGTCTAGTTACCCTAGGTTTTGACCCTAGTGGAGCTCTATTGTCATTTTTTGAATGGTTAGAACTGGCATCCCTCCCATTAGTTTGGTTGGGTCTAAGAACGTTAATCATGTTGTTCATAGTTTGAAGGGTTTGTAGTAGTAATTGGGTTGTCTTCTCATTTTGCTCCATGGAAGCCCTCAACTCATTTCCCAATTGCTCACCCATTTTATTATTTTGAATATTAGTGTTACTTGCTGCAAGTTGTCTTCTTTCCCTTTCCAATGCCCTTTGAGCCCTTTGGCTTAGTTGCATCAACTATCTTCTGTCCCGCAGGCTGGTAGGAACAATGCTCTGATACCAATTGTAGTGTCCCCTTTGGGATATTCCTAGTTTTTGCCCTAAAATCACAATTCCAATTAAAATAAGAAATGTAATATTTAAGAGTATAAATTTACCAATTGAAATGCCTTTTATAAGATAAATCCTAGTTTAGGTCCTACACATAATATTAGTCACTAGAAATTGACATTAAATCTTAAGCCATGATAACATCTACTATTACTAACATTAGTAGGCATAATGATATCATATAAACATTATTCATATTGAAATCCAATTAAAGCAATGGACATTCCAAAGTATATTCATATAATAGTCTCATTAGGAATTCATTTGAAATGTTTGCAAACCGCAATCTCAAGGTTGGTCGCCCTTGTATTGCGAGAGCATGGAAGGTGGTTCGCCCTTCCATCCCTCCGTGCACCTTAGAGGCTGGCCGTCCTCCTTGATCAAGCCTGGAAGTGTGGAAGGATTTCAGGTCCATTCCACCCCCCGGCCCAAGAGCATGGAAGGTTGGTCACCCTTCATCTCTCGTTAACTCAGAAGGCTAGCTCTCCTTCCTATTTGCAATCCGCTTCTCCTAAATTCAAAATGGACTATCATCTGAATCTATTATATATATATATATATATATATATATATATATATGCATGATTTTTGTACTAATGAACCCAAAACGAATTGAACCGCCCAAAAAAAATTTAGCCAAACTGGTGAACCGAACCCCCAAACCAGTATCAAGACCGGCTACATAGAATTTCTTGATGAAATTTTTCAGGTACCTTAGGGTGAATTTGTCTTGCATACCAAGTCTTTGCTCATTTGGGCTATGATATGCAAATGTTAAGTTTTCAGCCCTAAATATGCATGTTTGTGGATTGCCAATAGTCTAGCTGCTCAGTGTTAAAATCTCTCAGATTTCAATGACACTTCACAAAACAGATTCTAAGATGCTTCTAGCACATGTTCATCAAATATAATGGCTATGTTTAGCCATTTTGATGTAGAAGGCTCTATGAACCATCCATAGCCACTACCTTCAACTAGGTGTCCACTAACCATTCACCATCAATTTTTATTACCTTGCTCAAACTTGTGTAGAATGATGTCTTGAAATTATGAATAATTTTTTGTAGCATCTAGATTCAATTATGTCTTAAAGTTATCAAGCCAGTATTTTGTACTTTAGACTTTAGTCTATAATTAGATGTGAAATTTTCATTCTTCTAGTTGGCTCTAAATTATATGGATTTCCATTTGAGTTTTGATCTGTTTCAATTCCATGTTGTACTTTAGTCGGAATTCTCAATAATTTCAATTTAGTAGGAATAAGGGCCTGTTATTTGCCCCAAGTAAAATAAGCCAAAATGAACATAAAAAGTTATAGCATGGAGGATAATCCACAAACTAATTCAAAGATGGATCAATAATCTATGAATTATGTTGGAAATGCAATGGGAAATTGAGCATTCTTATGCCAATGCACCATTCCACATTCAATGGAAATAGGGGATAGTGAACAAAGCTCTTTTGTTCATCTTGAATAGGACATGTCACATACAAATACAATGGGGGGCCTAGAATCCAAGGCTTTCATTCCCATGTGCTGAATTTTTAAGAAATATTGTTTGGCATCATGAACATATATTTCATGGAGTATGTCTGAAGGATGATCCTCCAACTAAAGCAATGAGAAACAAATATATTACAATCAGTTACAAGAGGCAAATCGCTAAAACTTTCAAGAACCCATTTGTGTGCCAATAGCTTCAATTTACCCAAGCATCACTTCATCTAGAAGGTGAAATGTCATTTGGCCTGGTAGATAGGGGCTCCAATGTCACTAGAGGCTCTTCTTGTAGTTCACGTGGAGTTCTATCCAATGGTCGGTGTTCTACAGTGTTAAGCAAGTTACAAAGTTGATGGTGTTAAAACACAACGCAACAACTGAATTTTGTATAGGGTATTTTAATTGCAAGAGGTGTGAATATGCCTCGAAGAGGTGAAAACTTGTCCTTAAAGTGTTTATGCTACTTAGATCATTTGCCTTTTCTTAAGAAGTAATGGGTAGCTAGTTGCAAAAACTGAACTTGTCGCGGCAAGAAAGTGTACCACCTTCCCTAATTGGCATCTTGCCCCTTCTTCACAACTCAAAACAACTAATGTGTGCCATACACAAAGAAAATTGAGGTTGTATCTTGGCCTTATGGTTTGACACCTTTCACAAATTTCATTTATTGTTTGCATGTGTGTTGTGGGGGATGTATGAGTGCAAGGATGGAATGAGGGTTTGATGGATTTGGACAAGGTATGTGATTGACTTACAGCCTAAAAGGTGAGTCAACCAACCTTTAACAAAATCTGAGAATGTCCTAATGATGAAATTCAATGATTTAACTAGGTTAATAGTGCAATTTACTGTTATGATGCAAATACAGAATACACAGAAGTTCACAAACAAATTTGAACAACAAAAATGAGCAGAGCAGGACACTGTGCACCTATGGTTCAAATCTGGGGCAGAAAATGGAGGACACAGACGCCCAAGGCATGAGTGTCCTTGTATGATTTTCCAGATCTGTTTTTGGGGTCCTCTGATGTCGGATCTGAGCTTCGGATTCCTACCTGCAAATTTATCGGAACACTGCCGGATATTTTTGTAACTAAGTTTTTGTGGGTTGACAATATGTAGGTCTTCAAATGTAACAATGAATAATTTGTCTTCAAACTCCTTTCAATGTTCTTCAAACTTGATATTTGCACATTCATAAAGAGAAGAAATGTTGGACCATTTTAGGGGCTTGCCTCAGTCAAACCCCGTGTAAGTGTTTCCACTTCCACAATGGCAATGTCATGATAAAATGATAATGGATAGGAAGGAATGATGAAATCACAAAGTGTTGTAACTCACCATCCTTCAATAGCTTCCTTGAAGGACTGAAGTCCTAAACATCACTTCAAGGTCTTGATCTTGCTTGCTTGATTTGCTTGAATGCTTTAGAGACCTACAAAAATGTTACCCTTACAAAACAATGATAACATGAGCGCACATAAACTCACATAGAATTTGACATGATGTTAGGATCTTGAATTGCTGCAATAATGCTCTGAAAAATGTATCTCTTGACTTGCTCAATAGTGCTCTTGATCATAAGTTTGCCAATAGTTTTCCTTGTTCTTGCTAGATAGATTTGAAATGATGCAATAACGAGGTATTTATAGGCATTTATTCAATTTCCCGAAAACTAAATCCCGATGGCCGACTTTAAACACTTGAAATTCGAATATTAAATTGCCACAACCAACATATTTTAATTTGGAGGGAAAATCAGAGGACACTCACGCCCAAGGCGTGAGTGTCCTAGACCTATTTTCCAGGACAATTAGTGTCGGGGGCAATGTATTAGTTAAATGCAATTGTTGGCCGCTTGCAATTCCTCGGAAATTTTCAAAAATAGGCCATAGAATGCATAATTTAGGAAATCAAATACTCAATTAGGTCCAATAATTTAAGGGGGGACCAAACATAAGGTGAAATTGTCATGGGTGACAATTTACGACAGTACAGTATCAATGAGTTTATTTTTTTTCTATTTGGACTTAAGTGTAAAGATGTAAGGCTAAGATGGTGTACATGGCTTCAAGTAGAGAATGTATAGCTGATTTGTGTTTGGCTGGCTTGGCTAATCTGCAAGGAACAAGAGACTTAATGACAGCCTCAATCAATGTCTTTGCATATGTGTAGCAATAGAAATGTTGTTCACAACTTCACGTGCTAGAGTTTAGGTTCCTCTACAAAGTGGCAAACCAATTTGGAGTAAAGTGCTTCCTTGTGTGAGATATGCCTGAAAGTACACACAGCCACGCTTGTAAGAAGCTTGTGCTGCAGATAGAAATTTTCAACAATGTTGTCCTTAAGAAATGGATTGTAGGTAGGTGCAAATCTTGATTAAAAGACTGCTGCAAAACAAATCCCCAATGTAATGGCCTCATGTATTGAGCACATTGAGAATGAGGTGACTAGAGGTAGGCTCAAGCAATCAGCTACATTTTTATATTTTATTTTTTGGGGGAATTTGGCTTTTGTATGTTTTAAGCAATGTTATCAAGAGACACATCTCCCCCCTAGGATGCATCTCCCCTCTCCAAGATGCAACCAAAGACGTCTCCCTTCGCAAGAGACATCCGATCACATCTCCTACACATCCCCAAGTACCTCGCAATGTTAAATAGGCATCTCCTCAATCTTTTTGTTCAAAACTTCATTTCATCTCTTGTTTTTGCTTGATGCATAGAGGTTTCTCATTCTTGCCTTCTTCAAGCCTCCAAGCAATGAAGCATATCAAGCAGGTAAACACTTTTCTACAGTTTTCAATGTTCACAATTTTTCTTTGACAATTTTTAGGGATTTTGACAAGCTGATTTTTTACTCGAACTAGGACTTAGCACCCAAACTAAGCACAAACTCGGCAAATTGAAAAAAACCATAAAATATAGACTTTCAAGGATTTAAAACTTGTTTCATGAACCTTTTAATAAATAAACTTTAAAGACACAATAAACTAATCAAATAGAAGCTACTTTGATCACTTACACAAGTATACATCGATCACATGAGTATAAAAGCATATTTTAGCTAAAGGAAACAACATTGTTAGATATATAAATTATAAAATTTGTCAAATGTATACAAATTTCATGGATTATGAAATCTATGGCACCAAAACAACTATCAAAACTAAAAATATAAGTTGATGGCTTAAAGGAGCCTACATCATTCGTCCTAACATAATAGCAAATCCTACACTCATGTTGATGATAGATCTTGGATGATGATGCAACCATGATATCTACATGTGTCTCAATGACACCAACATCCAATGGGTGTCTTCATGTTGTATTTGCCTCTGTCATGGCTACCACCTTTGCCTCTTCATCCACCTAATCAACCCATGCAAGGTCCTCATTGTTAAAGATAGGATTCTCAACCTCAATGATCCAATTTGATTGTGCATCAACCTCCTCTGGCGTGATGGGAAATAAGTTAGTGCCCAAGATATGTTTGTGACAAAGGTGAAGGTTGTAATGAACATACATGAGATCATTCAACCTTTGCATTAACAACCTGTTGTGCTTCTTGGAGTGTATGTGCTCAAATATACTCCAATTGTGGTTGCATCCTGAAGCACTACACGGTTGGATTAAGATACAAATTGCAATCCTTTAAAGATTTGGCACCTTCGCACCAAACCTTTCCTACCATGCACCTAAAAAGAGAAGAAAATAAAATTAATCTCATTATCTAACTTTGATTTTAGTATTAACATAAAAAAGGGAATTGTTTTCATTTTTAAACTTATAATATGCCTGTTGTGACCTTTTCACACATCGCCCTATCGCGATGGGGACCCCCAGTTGCCTGCTAGTTTTTAGGGTTCTGTCTCCTTGCAACTACGAGAGATCACTTTGTTAAGAGTTTCAGGTCAGTTTGCCGAGAGTTACCCGAGCCAAGTCAGGTTCATGCTTGAATCAGTGCGTAGACGTCATGGAAGCGCTCAGAAGGCCCAAGAGACGAAGATCGACTGTAAATTCGGCCAATTCTGAGACTTCCTATTTTTTAGGAAAAGTTGCTTTTTCGATTTTTCATTTTTGGCATTTTTGGACCAAACGAGGTTCCCTATTTTTTAGGGTTGCTTTTTCTATTTTTAGAAAGTTTCTATTTTTGGAAAGTTTCTATTTTAGTTTCTATTTTTAGAAGGGTCCCGAGTTCTGAAAACGCACTCAGAAGTTCGAAAAACTCAATAGAACTCTCAGAAAATCAAAATGAAAAATTTGAAAATTTTTGAAAAATTTGCAAAAAAAGTTCAAAAAGCATGAAAATCAGACCAAAAAACGTTCAAAAATCTGGAAAAACCAGTCAAAACCCATTCAAGATCAATCAGATCTGAAGATGAAATCATGAAAATCAGTTCTAAAATGGTGAAATCTGTGAAAAATGTGCTCAAGTCTGGAAAATTCGCCATGAAAGAAGGATGAAGAAAGGTGTATGAAGGTCTGGAAGGTCATGGAATTCGCCCAGCAGCCAAGGAGGATGTCCAAAAAAGTCTTGAAGTCCACCATTTACTCTAAAGGAACATCCTTGCATGCTCTAAAGTCCGCCCAAGACCATCCTTGACTCTTATGAAGTCCGCCATCCACTAAAATGCACATCCTAAAGACTTCCAAAGTCCGCCACACTTGTCCAAAGGGGTTATAAACTCCGCCATCTTCAAAGAGGGATATCCTAATGCCATCCAAAGTCCGCCCTTGATATGCTAAAGACCCCCAAAGTCCGCCATTTACTCTAAAGGACGTCCAAAAGGCCTTAGAAGTCCGCCATATGCTTGAAGACTCGTCCAAAATACTAAGGAAGTCCGCCCTTAAAAGGTGGGACTTGGCTGAAGGTTATGAAAAGTCCGCCTAGACATATAAAGTGGCGAAAAATCAAAAGTTTCTAAGTGTTGATGCCTACCAAGAAGGAAATTTCGAAATCTGCTAAGTGTGAAGGGTGGAGAATCATTTCTAAAAGGGATAAACTGTTGAGATAAAAGCTAAAGTGTTGAGGAAGTACGCCCTAGGAAAGAGGGACATCCATGGTGTCCGTCCAAAAGATCTACAAAGTCCGCCATACACTTGGAAGGAGCTAGCAAAGTATCAAAGACATCCATGATCTTGTCCAAGAAGCCAAGGAAGTCCTCCCAAGATGATAAGATGGTAAGATTTTTGGCTAAGTGTTAATGCCAAGTCTAAGAAGAGGTTCGAATATTTGCCTAAGTGAAGAGGCTAAGGAATGAAAAATGAAGACGTTGGCCAAGTATTGTGACACTTTCGAGAGGACAAATGCCAAGATTGAAAGGACATGTGCTAAAGATTATCAGGATGTGGCAAAGAATAAAACGGAATGTGCCCAACTCGATGAGGAAAAGAGATAAAATTTGCCTAAGTATGGAGAAAATGTCGAGAAATTGTCAACTTTGACCCAAGAAAAATGCGCAAGGCAGGGAGAAAGGAAGGATCGTCCTTGGCCAGAAGGAGGAAGAATATGTCAGACATCAAGGAAATTCGCCTAACGAAGACATTCGGACAAAGATATTGCCTAGAAAAATTCGACTGAGCAAGGAAGTATTTGACTTTGGCAGAGTGAAATAAGCTTAAAATCTCGCCTCGGCAAAGAAAAATAGGGATCTGGCAATGAAATTCTCGACGGAATGGCTTAAGATTTGGTTTGGCTAGACGAAATCAAGGACGAAATTGGAAAATAAACTCTCAGCCAAGAAAAAATGAAGGAAAATCGAGATAGCCATGGGTCCAAGACGAACGGGTTGGAATTAATTGAAATATTTTAATATTTTAATATTAATTTTCAACTATTTGGAAACTTAAAATGCCTTGGACAAAATCAAAATTGCCAGACACGAATCGGACGAAAGTAAAGCACGCCAGGCGGAGATGAAGTCCGACAAAAAGAAAATTAAATTCACCATGAATTTAATTAAAATATTTAATGTTTTATTTAAAAGTTGAAAAAATCAAAAAAATAAACATTAAATAAGAAAAATCGAATTTTTGAAGATCAGTAAGATTTGTCCGGATAAGTTCGAGACTGATCCTTGTCGGAAGATAAAAGGAAAGTTGCCTGTTTGGAAAATAAAAACAAATCGAGATCGAGAAAGATTACGGCAGTTGCTAAATCGAATTCAATCTCTCAGCATTATAATGAGTTTCAGCAACTCATTTTTTCACACACAGCTGAAGAGAAATTTATTCTTTCTCGAAATTGTCAGGCAATTAATTCGTCCATATGCAAAGTCGAATTTTCCCAGAGAGGGAAGCAGTGTTATGCTGAGGAATTTTTCGCGGGAAAAGAAAAAGAGATTTATTCAAAGCTGAATTCTTCTTGAAGAGGGGCGCACTTTTCAAAAAAAAAAAATCAGATTTTTAAATCTGATTTGCATTTAACGTTCCTTCACTAAGGTTTGGTAATTGGTCAATTAAATTTGCTATCTTTTCATGTACTGTCATCTTGACGAAGCTCTGGCAAAATTTTCAATTCCATTCAAGTCACTTTCAGCTTGCTTTTTCGCAACAAATTAATTATTTGAACAGCTGAAAGTTAATTTTCAAATCCAAGGCACGAGGTTTAAATAATTTTAAAAGTCTTTTTATTAATGTTAATATTATGACTGCAGGTTGACGGACACTGCAGGAGGATTATCCAGGAAGCTGAAAATGAAGTTCGCCAACAAGGGTGCTCAAAAGGAGACTAAGGTCATCTCAAAGTGGAAGAATGTCATGGACACTGACCTCGGACATGTGGATTTTGACGAATTCAAGAAAAGAGTATACGGTCAGAAGGGACTTCCCACGGCAATAGCCAGAAGAATGGTCAGAAACGGGATATTCCAAGCAGCTGGATTCCCTCCGGCAATGGATTGTGCAGAGTTAATGGTGGAGTGTGCTCGCCATTATGATGCTCAGAAAAGACAGATTATCGCCCCTGACGGAAGGATCTTGGCACACTTGAACGAAGTGTCAATCCAGGAGACCTTTGGCATCCCTGAACATTCAAGAACGGTCTATAAGACCAAAGAAGAAGCCAAAATGCTATATGACAGCAAGTCAGATTTGTGCGCCACAACAGTCAACAAGGTTTGGATGGACAAGCCAAAGCCGTCAATCAAGAAGTTGCCCAAGAGGCCTCGCCGCACGGACTTCAAGGAAGACTTTGGGGATATTGTGCTGATGCTTAACAGAATAGCTGGCAATCCGCAAGGCGCCTTCTTTGAGAGCTGGATGTACTATTTCATCGACGAGATCACCTCCGGAGTCAAAATGTTCAACTGGTCACGGATGATAAGTGACAACCTCCATGAGCAACTGATCAACCTTGAAGAGACCAAGTCTTTTCACATGAGTTCATATGTGATATACCTGTTGGCCAGATCATACAAGTATCCAGGATTGATCTGCAAAGGCAAAATTGGCAACGGGGAGAACGAGCTCAAGCCTTACGACTGCTATCCTCAGCTCCAATTGAAGGAGAAGACTCACTTCAGGAGGGTGCATGATGCATTCCTAATGCATATCACCAGAAAGCTTCAAGGAGGAGTGCATCAAAGGCTGAGCCATGAAGCAAAAAGTCTTATCAGCAAATATGGGTCTTGGTTCATCCAGTTCCCTAAATTCACATATATCAGGATCCAGGGATTTACTGGAAATCCCTATAAATTGCCTATCTATCCGACTAATCGGATGATATTGCTCGAGGTTTTAAGACAATTAGAAGAGTACCAGAATATTCAGAGGCCGACCAAGAAGGCGTCCGTCACATTCCCATTCTTCATCGGGAACATGCTAGAGTACTGTCCATCCGCACAGGCAGCTGAAAGTGCAAGACTAGAGATCCAATGGTATCCTTTCACGGCATACAAGTCCAGGGTCAATTATGACCCACATCATAATATCCGGACAATGGAAGGGAGAAAATATAAGCACAGGATGGAATTGGAGGATTTCTGGGCAAATGCTGCGGATGAATATGAGGTCAGACGGAAGATGTGGTCCAGGATGTCCTTGGATTTCATGAGAACAATTGAGTTCTGTCGAGTGCCTGATCAGCTCCAAGATGATGGAAACCACGTCCAGCCTCGCTTTGAGGAAAGCCGACCTCTCCCTCCAGTAAAATGGTCAGAGCCAGAGCACGCAACCTAGCCACCCTGATGAGGCCAGTGACGAAATATTCTCAGTGGTGGGTTGATTATCATGTTCAGGAATTGAGACAGAAAGGAGTCACGCTCACATATGATCTGTTGAGCGAATCAAAGTCATATTCCTCTAATGCTGGTGCATCCCATCAGGACTTGGTCAGGATTGGGAGAAAAGAAAAGAAATAATGCCAAGTGCAGAGCCTGTTTCTAAGAGGCATAAGGAGAGCCTTCTCGGTCAGCAGCATCCAGGAACATTGACCAGTTTGTGGCCAATATAGACGACTCCTTGGTGGAAATGCTCGAACCTCTTGCAGCTCAGGAAGTAAATGATGAGCCTATTCAACTAGATGATGAAGAGCCTGCGTCACCAACAGGCACAGAAATTTTAGGCTCAGACAATGACCTAGAAGCTCAAGATAATGCCTTAGAGGAAGGAATGATTTCCGCCCTCAGAGGGATAGTGGATGTTCCAAACGAGGACGAGGTTCAAGTAGAGGATGGCATCGAACAGTCGACCATTCCAGACTGGCTGTTGGAGAGGATGAAAATCCAGGTGCCTGCTGAGGCTCAACAAGAAGAAGAAGATGATACTGCCGATTTCTTGGCAAGATTAGAACAGGTTGCAGTCAAGAAGCCCGCCAGGAAGTTCTCTACCATTCAGAGGAACGAGACAGGCAACCGTTCCGTGCACATTGCAGTGCCTACAGTGGACAAGCCACAGGACGAAATCACTCCACAGGAGTATGCTATAACCACTGTTGACCTTGGTCCGACCTCGAAAGGTCAGGAAGTAGAAGAATTAGATATTTCCGTCTCGTCCATTAAAGCGAGACTGGAAAAGGAAGTGACCAAGAAGAAAGAGTATAAGAAGGAGGTCAAACGTCTCCAAGAATATATACAGCATTTGACCCAGCCGCTTGATCAGGGCAATGCAACCGTTCCCCCTCTCCTCAATTCATCACAGGAGGTGACTAGGGAAGTCGAGCACGGAATGGTGACGGCCAGGGAAGCACAAGACTGGATGACAAGTGAAGGCACGGAAGCGGCCTCGTTCATGGAAAAGTTGGCGCTGGCTTATGGACGAACCTCTTCATTTCTTTCCAGGTTGATGGATATGGCAGAAACGTGGGAAGGTATCCCGGACATGCAGGAAAGGCTTATTCCAAGCCTGAGAATTTTGAAGAGTACTCCAAGGGAGGAGTTAGTTGATAAAAAGGTGATTGCTGCAAGGGCAGCATATGATTTTCATCACTGGTTTTGGGCAGTGACAATACGAGAAGAAGTCTTGGAGAAGGCAAGAGTCGATGGGCTTGGAATTGAAGAACAGGTCAGGAAAATCCAAGAGAAGATTTGCATGATAACTACAGATGTGTTCGACCGTGAAGTCATCAGGGAGAACGACATGCAGTTAGAGAGATTGAAGCATAAAGTTCAAGAAACTTTCTTCTCGACCACTGGACCTTTCTTGAAACAAGACTTTGCGAGAGTGGCAAGACTCTCATCCATTCGGAAGGATTTTGAGAAGCAGGAGGCAGATTGGGAAGGTACTTTTGCTAGATGTGCTGAGAAGTTGGACGGACTTGAATTCCGGATCAGCATGTTGCCCCCTGTCACGATGGACGAGGTCATTGCGTTGTATAACTGAAAATATGTTATACTTCTGTGAATCCTTACATGCAAGGATACTCAATAATGAGTCCTTGCAAATCGATTCACAGCTCTCTATCCAAGAAGAGCAGGGATTGATATTGTGGCCCTCAGATTAACCCTGTTACCCCTGCAAATACAATCTCGGAACGAGAGATTCAAAGAGGAGAAGCAAGGATGCCAATCTCCATGAATCCTGTTCTTGCAATGCAACAATGAAAACTAATCTAAATGGCTGTAAAATGTAATAAACCAAACTAATTTATTGAAATGAAACTTAATCTACATGCAATGTCATAAATGAATTATTTTGCAAATTAATCTACTATGAAGATTAAGCTAAAATGTAATATTAAACTATATGCTCTAAAAATAAGATGCTTATATAATCAAACTAATGTAATCTCAAATGATAAAATTCAAATTTGTAGCATAAGTCTGATGTAAAAATTCGTGATTCTTGAAATGAGAATGAGAGGGCTCATTTTATAGGCAAAAGTGGAATTGAAGGCAAATTCAGAAGCAATGTGGATAAATAGAAAAATAGAAACAAATCTTGATTGGAATTCTTTTTTTAGTTTATTTCCCTTTTAACTGATTTGTTTCCTTTTTTCTTCAACAATGATATTCTTGAGAGGATATTTCATTTTTTTTTTATTTAAGATGATAATATCTCTTTTAATAAAATAAAATAAGATTATGTAATTTAGAAATGAATATTAATAAAATAAAATAAAATTATTAAATTAAAAAAATAGATTTAATTAAATAGCATCATTTTATTTAAGTAATATTAACTTCAATTAAATAACATTATTTTATTTATTAAAAGGGATTTATTTCTTTTGATTAAATAAAATTAATGAAGCATTGGGAACCAGGGGAAAATTGAAACATTTGAAATAGTTATGAATTGATTAAGAAATTTGATTTGAAAATGCGACAATCATTGATTCAGAAAGTTGATGTTGACAAATTAAATAAATGGGGCCCAAAGTCTAGGTGACCATTTTAGGTTGCATACAGCAGTAGTGTCCAGATTCGCCAAGCACAATGCCACTCAAATGGATAAGGACGCCTCTCCTTGATTATAGCTGGAACTGCCACTTTTCTGATAGTTTTCTG
This sequence comes from Sequoia sempervirens, assembly GCA_007258455.2. Classification (NCBI taxonomy): domain Eukaryota; kingdom Viridiplantae; phylum Streptophyta; class Pinopsida; order Cupressales; family Cupressaceae; genus Sequoia; species Sequoia sempervirens. The sequence goes on from VDFB02373365.1 coordinate 68,879,492, forward strand.
ATGATTAACTCTTGTTATTTTGGGAAACCCTAATTAGGGTTTGGTTGTAATAATCTCGGCCGTTGATCTTGTTTTAAATCTCGGCCCTTCATTTCATTTTTGGAGCTCTATATAAACTAGTGCTCTCTCATTTTCATTTTGTGTGGAGACAGATTATGTATATTGTCGCATTGAGACTATTTTGAATGATAAAAGCTCTTGAGCATGATTTGCCTTGAATCACTTCTTATTGTTGAATAGTAAGCGAGGTTACATATTATCTTCCGCCATAGATTAGAGTTAAAGTTAGATTAGGTAGAATTTGCTTTGAAAAGTTGTTAATTGAATGAGAGATTGATCGTATTGATTCAACGGTGAAGTGTAGCTCATACTTTTTTCGAATGGATGATTTGCATTCGATTTGTAAAGTTAGCCTGAGCTCTTAAACGTGGAAGCTTAACTTCAACCTCATTCGAGGTGTGAAAATTATTCTCACAAACCCCTTGAAGATTGCACCCATTTTGCGTATGTTGTCCTGCAGGAGGCGAAACAAAGTGTGGTTTATTTCTCTTCACCGAGTCCTTACTGTCTCTTGAGTTCTTAGGCTTAGACTAGACTCTCCTAAACCCTATTCTTTTTGCCATTTTTTTGAGATCCACAATTGAAAGTCCTAATTGAGAGCCTTTAAAGATAAATTTCCTAAGTCCCTAGCTTGTGCAGACTTTCTACGTAAGTCCCCTTGTTTATTACCAGCATTATCACAACGACCATTGAGCTTATCCACACGTCGAGACCCGACTAAAGAAACCTTGGAATCGCCTATGCGGTGGTTTTTCAAGAGAGGATAGAGTGTCTTTGGACATTTTATTCTGTGTTCGGTGGATGATAAAACGTACACCAACAATGCCTTTAATAGACTTTTACCTAGCTACAATATCGTCTAAGTTGCTTTGCATATTCTCGTGCAAAGAGGTCTCCTCCTATAACTATATAGAGCTCTATAATTATATGTGTTCCAACCAAAGGATCAGATGCCATCCGCTCTATAACTATATAGAGCTCACCTAGGACTTCCTCATCGGCCTTAAAATCTAAGCAAAATTGATATGCCGAATTGAGTAAATAAGTAGTTGCATGTAAAGTCTTGTGAAGTTGAAAGTGCCATCATCAATCCATGATGTCTCATACGAGATAATACTTATCCTCAACCCCAACATAAATGGATCTAATGGCCTCCTTCGGCTTGTCCATTCCCTCATATATGTAACCCATTGTCGACTTCTCTCCCTTAGCAACTAGTAGGAGAACTAAAAGCTTTGTGAACTCCAATCATTGTAAAACGTTGGCATAAGTAAGTGTGAACAAAAACAAGCAAACATTGGCAGTTTTTGAATGTGTTGAAGCAATCTGATTACTCGTGACTTATCACTAACACTTCTTGAAAATATAGAGTTGTCTCATCAATCAACATTTGTCACCATTTACTCTAGAAAATCTATAAAATTATCAATCTTATCAACTAGCACTCTAGAGGAAAAATTGAAGCAATCACTAGAATTTGAAGAATAAATGGAGAAATGTGTAGGTCCAACATGTATAAATTGTAGACGTAGAGAGAAGAAACCTGTCCATAGAAGCAAAGCTTGTCAGAATCCAAATAAGGGGAAACCTTCTCAGTAACTCAATAAGTGCAAACCCTCTTAGTATCTAAATCAAATGTTAGACTAGTTAGCATATTAGCAAATGCAACACATGCCAACAACTGAATAAGTGCAAGACCTTTTAGCATCTGAGCAAGTGCAACACCAATTGGCAACTAAACAAGTGCAAGGTTAGTTAAAATCTCAAAATCTGCAGCACCTATTGACAACTCCTTTTCGTCATCATTAATGAGTGTAGCCAACCTCATCATCAATCAAGCCTGTCATCACATCAGTTGTGTGTGTTATAGCATGCTGACAACTGAATAAGTGCAACGCCTGTTAACATCTGAGCAAGTGCAACACCTGTTGGCAACAAAATAAGTGCAAGGCTGGCAAACATCTTAAAATCTGCAGCAGCTATCAGCAACTCCTCTTCATCATCATCACCTCTTCATCATCAACTAGGCGCCTGTCATCACATCAACATTGGCATCTTGTGGGTATTAGAGAAGAACTAGCCTATTGGTCTCTCACCATCATCAAAATGGAATAAGTTATCTTCAATAGTCGGAAATCATCAAGAATGGAATATGTTACCTCCAAGGATAACAGGTGGTGTGGCTATCCACAAAAGAGAAGTTGACTGCTACATGAAATTGATCCATCCCAAAGAGTAAGAAATTCACAAGGTGGAGCATAGCTGTGTGGTGATGTGACGATCCACAAATGACATCAACAGAAAGAATGATAGTGTGCATGCTCATGAGTCATGACCATCAATCCAAAATAACAAGATGATCATCAATATTAAGGAACAAGAGGCCTTACTATTGATGATATGCACTTGTATGAACTATGATCCCAAAAATGCATAGAAAGAGCTCCATGATCATCACTCCATCTGCAGTCAATCCATACGATAAGTGTTGAGCTCCAATCATGCCATTTTTCAATTTTACCCTTCATAAGTCATAAGTGTTGGAAGCTTGATTGAGGCGGAGAATGCCTCGTTTGTCCATAATATGAACTAGGATGTGTCATATGCACAAAATAAGTTCTTGATGAAATTTTCAAAGGGATACTTCTCAAAATGAGGGTGATTGTATGACATAGTTGTAGATGAACCAAAGCTTCATTGGCAGCAGTTCCTTCTTGGAAACATGTTGTTACTGCTTCTCACAACAAATTATAACTAATGAGGGCTCTTATTGAGGAAAAAACATGCGGTGCACATCCCCAAAGCAGGTGCATTTCGGTTCTCCTGATAAACCAGATCAATTGTTTTGGGTGTAAAAATAGGCTCAACAAGATCAACAATTGCTTGCCCATGCTTGCAAGTTCTCCTATATATCCCATTTGTCACATCAAATTTGAACCAATACTTTTGATGTGCTTCTCAAATTCAGGAAAGCGAGTGGAATGATGAGAAATATCAACATCTTGAAAGTTATCAGTATTCATTACCTGATAATCATTTCAAAGCACATCTTGATCTACACAAACTTGATTTCCTTTTCACTACTTAGTGGGTTCCTCGTCCCTTTTCAATAACCCGTCGCAAGTAAATTTGGTTTTCTTTTATAGTGTTAGAAATAAAGCATTTTATCTTGCCAATTATTCATCTTAATTGACTAAATTATGACAAAACAAGAGTTCATTAGCGGTAGAATTGCATACCATAGTCAAAGAAGCATACTTACCAAATCCAACTAGATCTGGCCCAAGTCTTATAGGATCCAGATTTTCCAGATGTGCCTAATCAGTCTAATCTAGTCCAAACAATTTTTTTTTATTTTCTCTTATAAAATTTAATATTTTCCTTTTTTTGCAAACCCACATCCCAGCCTAATTTTTGCTTAGGACAATAGTTCAAATTTACCTATAATTATGTTATTGAATACTTTCACACATGTGCAGGCATGAATGCAAAAAAAAATTAATCGGTGTCCAAATTTTTCATGAAACTACAATTTTTCAATTTTTTTACCCTACCCCCAGAAACCCAGATCTTCAAAGATGATAACAATGCATGTAAGTTTGTGAGTTGCAAAAAGAATTGAAAGGATTCAGGTTCTTAATGTCTCTGTAGCTCCTTTAGGCGCTATTCAACATCATCTATTCATTTGGGGCTTCTCTCATAACTATGCCCTGGACTTCTGCATATCCACCATTCTTTCGTTCCTCATTGTGACTCACTTTCAACTTTTTAACCCTATATTAACCAATTCGAATGCATAGCAAAACTTGCTCCATTTCTGAAATTTTCAATTACCTTTGGATCTCCTCTCAAGCTTTATAGTGCTTCAAACCATTCAAAAATGAAGTCTAGACAAAAGTGATTTGGCTTCTCAAAGTTCCCATTACTTTCTTTTAAAAAATTCCTTACCAATTCAAACAATAAGATATTGACAATATTTTTAAATGGGAGTCAGTTTCAATGGAAGTGTACCTTATAACTGGTTGATTTGAATGGTGTCACAAAAACCACATTATTGACCAGTTGTTGGTTCGAAAGTTTGTACCAATAACCTATTTAAACACAACTTTTCTTCTTATTCGGATGATTAAATGAAATTGATTAACAAAAAAAATCAACTCCATCACAAAATAAACATAATTGGAATTGAACCCATAACCTATTGTCTGCAAATTGAATTCCTTACCCTTTGCCTATCACTAGCCTTAAGTAGTCTTTTGAGTTCCTATGACTTCTTAGCACAATGCCCCTCCATGCATCCTCCTAATACATTGTTATAGTCCACTCTTGGGGATTCTCCCACAGATACCTACCTTTGTTTGTCTCCATGTACACACTGCTCCTATCATGAGTACTAATGTCAGCTCTGTATGCTTATACCACACTTCATGCATCAACTCCAACCTGTCACATTTTCTCGTGGTTAAATGCCACAACCTGGGTTCACGCCCTCCACTGTTCACCCTTGACAAAAGCTCCACATGCTCCTTCACAACTTCTGCATAGCCCAAAACTCACCCTTCACTCCTTTAAAACTAGGCCCACATGCCTATTTCTATACATACCGTACCTTCCACTCTCAAGATTCACTTGATGCATCTTCTTACATGGAAAACTATTGTTTGCATGCCTTTCACACTCCATATGCTCTCCTCAATGTTATTCTCTCACATAATGCCCAAACACACAAGTTTCACTTGATCGCATTCCTCCAAATATTCAAGTGTGCTGTTAGTAGTGGCTTCTCAATGGCCTGTGAAGCCACCCAGCTAGCTTGAGTCTTCACTTGCAAAAGTGTGATATTAGTAGCACTGCTTGAAGGGCCACTGATGGCTAACATTTCTTTAATTTATTGTGAGAAAGAAAAGCTGCTGCCCCAGTGTCACCACCTAGAACCTTTGCTTGCAGTCTACCCCTCCTCAACACTGCTGCCACTCAACCAATGACAACAAAATCTATTAAAAGATTTAAATTTGCAGCCCTGAGAATATTCTGCAGAACATTACAATAATTTGAATTTAAAAATTTAAATCTTGTTAATAGAAGGAAAGACAATGAAAACTTCCACAGTAAAACTAAGGGGTCAGAATGGCAAAATAAGAAGTGTAGGGCTATACACCCTCATAAATTTTCATGAAGTTTCCAGGTTTGTAAATGGAGTTGGAAAATTATGCATGCAATTATGCGAATTACCTCAACTATCCCCAAAGTGTAAAGAGTTGGAACTCACTGTTTGATCCCTAGCCTTCGTGCAACCAGATCGATCACTAGATCAAACAGATAAGAAAGATTTGGCCTCATTTCACAAATTTGAAAAATTCAAACTCTTAATGCTCCTTCCAGCTTTGTAGACATAGATCTCTCCAAAATGCTTCAAAACCTCAGAGAGGTAACCCTAGCACTCTAGAACCATGTTCGAACCAAATGTGAATCTCCTTAATATTTAACCAAGATTATTGAAGAAACAAACATCAACTACTCTAATCCACCATCGCATAACATTCATCCAAGCATTATTATATCAGAACAAGAACACTATAGAGAAATGCTAGTCATAAATTACACCACGCATCACAATCACTTATCACATCCTTGTAATAAATTGTTTAAGGCAAAAAGCTCCTATTTATAAGCCTCCTACAAGAGGAATATTATAAGTTACACTATGTCAGATATCACAATTAATAGGCCCTAAGATGCATTTCAGTAAAATGTACTAAGCAAGCCTACATGCGCATACACCTACTAAGCAGGTATATACACATTTTCCCGGAGCCATCAAAAAGATCAGTGCCTTGTGGGAAATAAATCCACAGTTAATATTAGCTCAATAGTTCAAATCACAATTATAGTTATGGTGTATCACTGTATACATATATATCCCGCCAAAAACAAAATCTCATTTATTTTTTAATGTAAAACCAAACTTCACTAATTTCCAACATATTCTCTTTGATTTATTTCAGTATCACCAAATGTATAAAAAATGTCTTGTTCTCTGTTTGTTCTTGTGAGTATCTTAATGCACAAATCATTAAGTGTATTGCCGAATCCATTCAAAGCATAAAGTGAACAAATAATCACCTTAAATTATAAAGCCAAAACAAGTACTACATTCTTAATACAATGATTATCATGAGCTCTTTGCAGGTTCCATGGAAAGATGGTTGTTAATTATTCTACACTTGCATATTAAAATAACAAATGCTGATGCTTAACCTTAACTGGTACATTTGCTCTGTAACTTTATAGTATTTAGAAATAGAAGATTCAACAGTAACTGAATTGCATTTTCACATAACAAAATGTGAAGATTTGCCATATAATGGTATGAGCCTTCAGAGATGGTTATTGTAACAGATACCCCTTATATGTGGGATCTAAACCAAAGAATTTCTTCAAGGACCAAAAAATAACATTATGTATTTTCATTGTTTTATTAGGAATATGATAAATCTTTAATATTACTAGTGATAAGAACCCTAAAAGGATACTTCTGAATCCATGACCTTTCTGCCACATAATTCCAGAAGGATGAAGTACAAATTTTCAACAAACCTCTGGCTACATTGCATCTACTTCTTTCCAATGTTTTATATAGTGGAAAGATTAAAAAATTGCATTCGAGAAAATTTACTTTCATCTGTTGGGTAGAACTGTTCTATAAAAGCAGAATGCCACAAATAATATATTATTCAATGAATGAGTCCTCCATACACGAAAATGGCGATTCAGGAGAAACTTTACAGACTTGTCTACTCATCATTTTTCTATCATCCAATAAAGGATTAGCACACACAAAAATTACTTTGATTGAGAAAATGCCACATGCCTTATTTCTATACTATAAGGCATAAGCTGCCAGTTGTGCTTGTGTTCTACATTATCACAAGCTAGCCTTCGTTTCTTATGTTAGTGATGCTACTGAAAAGAGTGTTTCATATATTTAACCGATGTGAGTATTGTGTATATGGTGTTAACACTAGTATCTTCGACTTAGCCCATGAATCACACATATGCTATTGACCGAGGATCATTTAATACCAGAAGTATATACTGACCTGTAAAACTGAAACTTGGAGAAAATCCCTTCCAATGCAATAAACAACACTTGATTCCAATCGATAAACCAAAAGATGCATATTTGAATCAGATGGAGCCATGAGAAAATGAAGAAGCTAGTTTAAGGAAACGGATTATATTGACCTCATCAAGGAAGGAAAATCCATGGTTTTATTATAATGGCAAAAGGGATAGCCAACAAATGGCAGAATAGCATGTAGTCTATTATAAAATCTTGGGAGAATACTACTATAAATAATTGGGTAGAACTTTGGCATATTTGACAGGACAAACTTTCTCCAGAGGATGATAAAGCAGAGGGTTTTACTTTTCACCAATGGTTTAACTGCTTGTGATTTTGGCCTCACTGACCACAACAAATTTTGCAAATGAAGGAGATGTTGTGCCCATTATTCATTCAATACTTCATTCAAAAGTATTGAATATGACCAACCAATAGAAAGGATCTCTAAGAGAATTTACAATGCAACAAATGGAGCTGATTTTAACAAAGAGATCAAAATACACAGCCATTTAAATCAAAGGGATTCATATAATATTATAAACATAATGAATATGAAGAAATCCACAGATGGCCCAAATAGCCATAAAAGAAGGATGAAACATCATTACCAATAATTTATTTGCAGTGCAAAACTCGCACACAAATACATTGGCATAAGATTTTTAATTTTGTTGGATTTCAACACATAAGGAGGAAAATCAATTATTTGACATCCACCACTTCGGCCATTTTGCCCTCTAGAATCTTTCCAATTGGAAAAGCTTTTAGTACATGTACTGCTTTTTAAGCCCCTTTTCTCTAACAATTATCATCAATGTGGGATAATCACAACCCAATTATTTTTTTATTTTGCTAAGTAATTGGAACATCAATGGCCTAATTTAATTTAGCATTTTTTTTAGGATTTTGACCCTTGTGCATCGTACCACCATTGGTGGTCATATTATTGATAATGTTTGGAGTGCATTTCGTTCAGTTTAGTTAAAATCTCTTTTTCCTCCATTTTCTCTTGGCTATTTCCTGTTTGCATTCCCATAGCCTTTGGGTATTGCTTCTTGGGGTAGCTTATTTTCTGTCACTTTTCATCTTTGTTGGTTTTCATTTTGCTACAGCTTGATTTACCTGGCACTTATGTTTGACCTGCCACTCTTACCTTATTCTCTTAAGTTTATCATTGTCATTTGGCTTTGCATTTTAGTTGAAATCTTATCTTGGTTTGTCTTGCCTGATTTCCTTCACTTTACACGGCATTATTTAATACTCCTTCATAGTAGCCATTATCACTTCTTTTTGGAATCATTACTGCTGTAATTAATGGATTTTTGTAGATTTTCACATATTGCATCACTCTTTGGACTTTCTTTGCTTCTTCAAATCCCAGACTGTTTGCAAACTGGAGAATTTTACAACTTGAATTTCTATGAAGATTGTGTGACTATTGCAAGTATGGCCTTTTAGAATTATTTTTACAAGCTCCAAATATGTGATCCTTCAATGCCCCATGATATATTAAAGGATTCAAAGATGTTATGTGGTGGATAACAAGTATCCAGTATAAGAGGTTCTTTGTTGGCACACACTAGTCACATGAGAATAGTTAAGTAGAGGAATCAGTTTACCATTTGATAGTCCAAATCCACTTGCCAGAAACCCAAAGTTGTTGATAAATAACAATGTCTCCTCTGGAGTTACCTTGAATAGGTAACTTCAAATTGTTTTTCACATGTCACATCCGCATTGATAGAATCCTAGCTTAAATTTGTTTCCCTAGCATATTTTTATGGTTTTAAAAGATGGATGGTTTGATTGCAAGGAGAGGAATGGGTTGAGTCATAAGGCACTTTAGCAAAGGAAAGTCCAGTTATGGATTACAAAAAGATGCTTGAACTACTGGGTATGGAGCTACACTCTTAACTTCAAACGATCTCGAGATGGTCATTGCCATAAGGGACTTGACCATTGTATCCATGTAAGATTAGAATAGGATGGCATTCATATTATATCGTGATGGAATGGAATTTCTCATATGTACTAGGATTTTATTGTGCTTTCATGTTCCAAACATAGAAGTAGCAGCCACAACACTATAAGATCTGCAATGGCCTTGCAAACCAAATTACGGTTATATAAATCACCACTAAACTGTTGCAACATCCTATAGTGACTTCATTTTAAAGCATATATAAATTTGTGCAAAAAAAAACAAACATAAATATCATAAGAGTTTATGTCAACATCATAAACCAGATATCAATCTGGAATTATAAATATAAATACTTAGTATTTTTATGCTTTCCTCTTTGGTGGTTTTGTGAATGACAAAATGACAAATCCCAACAAGAACAATATTAAGAAGAAACTAAGGCATGACAGAATGGAACACAATATTAAATGTGAGAGGTTTGGAGTTCAGAAAATCAAAAATATGGATGCAAACTTTTTAATCCAAAAGAACACATTAGACCTATTTTCTCAATATTTTCTAATATACATCTTTCTAATATATTGTCCAACTGACATTTGACTACTCTTCCTCAATTAAAGAATCCCCAATCCCAAGTTCGGAGTGTTATTCATAATGCATAGAAGATTTTTCACAGAGAATCCCCTTGATCATGATTATGGTCAGTGGTTCTGCTTATGGGAAGCAAAAGGAATAATCAATGAACCACATACTTTAAAACTCAGCTCTTCCAATATTCAAAAGTGAAATTTCTATTTGGATTCCAATTGTTTAATATTATTGAAACAAAGACAACCTACAGTACATTGAAGGAAGAACAACCATATAAATAATAAGCATATACAATCATTTAGTCCCAAAAGCCAGTAAACAACCAAAGAATGCCAACAAGTAGGAATTTGCCATTAAAATAGATTATGTGCCAAAGTTCACAACCCAGGTCCCAGAGCAAAGAAATTCAATGTGACCAAGGATAATGAAACTGCATACCAAAAGTTACATTATATTTTGGGTTAAGCTCCACCCTAAACTGCAGCCTCCAACGGAAGATTAAAGACATGTCAAAAAAAGTAGTTATACATTGCTCTGCTTGTATGAGGTCGTATCAAGCACTTGCTTTCCACACATAGAACAAACACCTGCAAGGGATGGCAGTGTCAATCAGTAGTCATTCAAATCAGTATTATCAGCACATACCTTTTTGTCTAATTTATTCTGGTAAACTGTTACTTAAGCAGAAGCCTAAAATCTTTAAGCACATACCTTTCTTGTAGGCACAAGACAGGCAATACTTGCCCTCTTGGTGCAATTGCTGCTTGCATATGGTGCATTTTGCTGTCCCATACGGTGTCCACCTGGTGCAATAGTTCATAAGAATTGTGTAAGTACAGAGAGAACTAAGTTTTAAAAAGTAAAAAATCATACAAGGTGCCTGCTTATTCTTGTGCGTGGATTCATAACAACAGATCAAATACAAAAAATAATATATGTGTAGTCATCAAGAAAACCAAGTTCAGGAATAGCAATCACATTACTGTTCCTGTGCCCCCATCTCCTGACGTAATATAAACATAACCTTATTCATGTATTCCTATAACCTATCATCACTGTACCATGCCTGTATATATAGGGTATAGAAGTATATGAATGAGGTTATGGTTATATTATATCAGGAACTCAATCAAGCAAATTTTACATATATTATTCTTAATTGAATACCTGGATTTAGTGTAATTGGACAAACACAGTCTGCATACAATATATATACCCTTATTCGTATGCTCCATACCCTATTTCAAAATGAGTTCCCATCTCTTTACTGGTACTCGAATCCCAAGCCTCCCAGCAACAATGATAAACATACTCTATCCTAAATTCCTAAATAATGAACAGATACAGTATGTGTATATACACAAATTGCATCCATCTAATTTATTCATATACAATAAAACATCGTACCTATCATCTTTCCAAATAATATGAGTGTGTATACATACACATTAATTGAACAGATTAATCATGCGTATTTTAACACAGTTTATCTATCCAGTTATTAAGAATTTAGTCCCCCAATTAAGCAAACCCTTAGTGATATTGTTTAATTTTCAAATTGTTGTTTTTTATTTGTAATATATTAAAAAGGCTCCTAAAAATGAAAAGGGGTTTGGTTATTTAGGGTAAGTTGCCTGTGCTTCTTGGATAATAGCTTGTTCTCATTGACCTTACGGCCCCCACTTTCAGAAGTATTGCTTGCACCCTCTTTCCATTTGTCAGGTACAATCACCTTTGACAGCTTCTTTTCGCCTGTAATTACACATTACAGATCTGTAAAAAAATCATGGATTTGCGAAATTATTTCGGAAAAATCTTTTGTTCGTAAGCTAATGAAAGAATCCAGCTCCTTACACTTCTCGCAGACCATGATATTGCTTTAACCGGACGTGTCTGCCAATCAGTAGTCAGCTCGGTATTTCAAATAAATTTGTTTTCGCCTGTTTTGTCACCTCTTAACAGCGCTAATCCTTGTTGCAGCTTTGAACTATTTCCTCGCTGTGAAACCTTAAGTCGTGGGTTTGGAATATTAGTAGGTGAGAGAATGTGTTAACAAAAAAAAATCTTCTTTTATTTTCAATTTGATAATTATTTATATTGTAAATTATTAATATTTAATAATAAATATAAATTTAAATAATAGGATAATTTTTTCACAGTCCATGAAAAATAATAGTTATTCATCATCTGGACGAGGACAATGATGGATCACTGAGTGTGATTTGAAACTTCAATTCAAAAAATTATTCACAATTAAAACCATAAACATTCATTCTATAAATGTAAATGTACAAAATAAAATAAAAATTGTTTCCATCCTATCATTGTCTTTTTAAATAAAATAAAATAATGAAATGAGTATAGAGTAAGTTAAAAATGTTCTATTTTTTATAATGATTTTACAAGTGTTTTATAGGTCTTAGAAATAAATAAGTTCAAAAGTAAAATAAAATAGCTTTATGTGTTTTTTCATTTATTTAATTGTTTAAATTAATACTTCTCTTATTTATAAATATATGAAGTAAATAATTTGTTTTGTTTTTATTTCTTTTTCAAAATTATAGAAAAAATATTTAATTATTTTGTAATTTAAGAAATAAAATAACATGTAAACTTTGACATTATTGATATGAAGTAGATAATTTATTAAAATTGTAGATAAAATATTTTTAAAATATTTATCTTAAAATACCAAACACCAAGAGAGATATCTCTAGCCTCTTTTAAATGGATGTATTTAAGATATCTATACTAGTTTATATATCCTTGGAATAACATAAAATATTAGGACAAATATAAATAAGTAATTATAAATATATTGTATTAGATAAAGGCATTGAGATAGAAACATATAGATGATTGAATTGAAAATAGAATGTAAAAAGAAATAATAAAATAATATTTTGAAAGTGGAAATGAAGAGACTAAAAAAGATTATGACCAATGATTGTTGCTCAATTATGATATTAGAGATCTAAGATGAATAGGATGCAATGATTGTGATTTGTGAGTTATGTGAGTGTGCAAAAACTAGGTTAAAGACATATCAACAACACTATTCTCAACAACTATAAATTTGACCTTATCTCAAACTAAACTCTATCTATAGATTTGACCCTATGATTTGTAGACCTTTGATACTTGCAAATGAGATTTTTATGCACTTATAACTTGCAATAAAAGAATTAACTAAACATACACTTGGAATTGAAAAACTTTGTAGCATTGAGGAATACCATTGGAGTTTGTTATGCAAGGATCTTTGCCTGAGATAAAATATATTGATCAAATCAATAATTTTGATAAATATTGGAAGACATCAAGCATCAAATACAAATGGCAATGATGTAGTTTTGATGGTGATAAGTGTTTGAAACTTGATACTTGAACAAAATGTAAAAGGATAATAAAAAGGCCTAATGCAAGAACTAGGGTTTTAGAACTTGTTGATAAAAAGGTTGAGGCATTCAAAAAATTGACACAAAATGGTATTGCTAAAAGAGGGATGAACGGTTTTGAGAAGAAATGTTACTAGTGAGTGATTCTAAATGGGGGATAGGAAAAACTTAGTGTTAAGTGATGATAAATGATTGGGGGTGATGTCCTTATATACATGGCCTCTGTGCACAATTTGAAATTTTTGATGTGATAGTTAGCACAAGATAACTAGGTGGAATTGAGTCAAATTAGGCCTCGACTTAAATTTAGATTTTAAAAACTTGGATCAATCATGTAGCTATGTAAATGACCTACGCTAGATCCACATCCATAATTTTAAACTTGACAAAAACTAATAATTTTGGATATAGGAATTGTCTAAGAAAATGTTATGTTATTTTATGGTTAAGTTGAGTTTGAGGTTTAGTGGAGCACCAAATCAATTGAAATCGTGTGTTAGTGGAAAGAATCTAGGATGCCCATGCAAAGTGATGTAAGACAAAGGATAAAAGTACAAGATTTAATATTTTCATCATTACATCGCTACTACTTTGGTGTGCTTGTGAATCTATATGAGCAAGCATAACAAAGTAAAAGATAAAGATAAACACAACTAGTAAAAAAATAGCTCAAGTAATGATCTAAATTTTTCTTATGAACTACATAGAAACTTTGAGAATGATTGGTAATAATATGCCTCCTAATTTCATGTGTTCTTGAAAGGTGTATACATGAATCAAGGAGAGAAAGAGAGATTGGGAAAAATAAATAATGATAATGTGCATATAAAAAGTGATCATAAGCATGATAAAATAGGTATAAAACATAAGCATGAGACACTTGAGCATGAAAAATCTAAGAAAATCAACAAAAAATCAAAGATGCAATCTAATATATACTTACATTTGTGTGTATGGAAGATGCCCCCACTTTTGATCCCTAATTGGGATAATCATGAATGTATGTAACCTACAAAGAGTATAGAAGAACATAAAATAACAAGAGTAAGTGAAAAGTATAAAACAAGAACCTTGCATCACCTCGGGCCCCCCCAAAGTGGCAAGAGCAAGTGAAAAGTATAGAATATAAAATAGTATGTGTAAATCATAAATGTAAATAAATTTAGGTCTCAAGTGAAACCACAAGAGGTATTGATGTAGTCACAGTAGGAGGGTCCTCAAAGATAACTATCTGGACCATGTAGCAAGAGTCACACAATGGAAGCAACACAGAAAATGGAGGAAAATGTAGATCAAAACATTCTTATTATCTGAAATCTCAATTACAAACAGTCGGCGACATCCAGGCTTACAAATTTGGCTCACAGGCCTGATACACGTGCTCAAAATACAACATTCCTATATGCTCCTTAACACGAGCGAGAATCTTACATATCAAAACCTATCTTTCTCCAATCTACCTTCATAATGATCTATTACAATGATTTATATCACATCTCAAGATCTAGAATCATCTGCGTCGGCCAAAGATTGTTAAAATCTCCAATGAAAGAAAATGTAACATGTGCATGAATAGGTTAGCCTCAAATTTGAATTACTCCTTGGTGAATGCATAGGATGAAGTGTGGACCTATAATTAAGTTCGGGGAAACTCCACAGAACAATTCGAATCACACCGTCGAGATCCAAAAGTTACGGGAAAGATCCACGAGCGATCAAACTAGCCAAAAGTTAGAAAATTATTCCAGTGTTGTTTCAAGGAACTGCCACTCAATCTAGAAGTGATAACTTGCTGGAAAAAGATCCAATCACACTCAAATATTGGGATAAGGGAAAATGAACATGTCCACGATTAAAACATAGATCCACACAGTCTAGTGAGCAAATATGATGAATCTGCCAACTCAAATTGAACAAGAGCAAAAACTAAAATGAAATATTTTTGGTTGATGCAAGATTGCCACGACCCAAGGATGCTCCTGCATCAGACACCCCTGGTGCGAAAAGATGTTCCATGAGAGGAACTCATGAACATATGACAAGGCCTGGGATATAGATCCCGTGCTCATTCTTGATCCAAATGTCTTCTTTGTCTGTACGTTTCTTCCTTCTAACCTCTTTTCTTCCTTTTCTAGATTCTTCAACTTCTTCTCTTCACCTTCTTTTCCCTGCCTCATATCTACACATGGTAATAAGGGACATTTACCACCACTCACCTTCTTCCACTCATCTAATCTACCTCTTCTACAGGTCTCTACCTTTCTTGCAACCAAAGTCTTATGCTGCATAACTCTACCCCTATATCCTTCTGGTACCATCTAGCCCTTAGATTTATCCACAAGGTTCCTCTTCGCATCCATGCCATCCTTCAGTAAAACCTCTACATCCTGCTTCTCAACATTGCAACTCTTCACTAGACTCAAGTTCCTCACTCCCTCCTCTTTATTCTTCAAGGAAGCCAAGGTAAACTTCTACCCACCCTTCTTTATAGTAATCAGATTCCTTATGCAATCATATATAGCTCCTCTATCAAACTTCCAAGGTCTACCCAATAGAACATGGAAAGCACTCATAGACAAAACAGCACACAAGACTTCATCTCTAAAAGGGCCAATATTAAAATTCACCAAGCACTGCTCTTTCACCTCCACTGCATGATCAACTTGTAACCAACTTATCCTATAAGGACAAGGATGTGGAAACCTCTTCAAACCAAGTTTCTCCACCATCTCCTCAGATACCAAATTACTAGTACTACCACTATCCATAATAACCTTACAGCACTTACCTCTTTATTTGGACACAGTCCGAAAAAGTTTCTTCCTTTGTGAAGTCTCTATCTCTTCGTTGCTCTACCTCATCAAGACTTTTCTAAGCATAAGAGATTCTCCTTGCTTTGGTTCTATTTCATCTAGTGCTCCAGTTACCTACTCTTCATGTGCCATGAAATTCTTTTTACTAGTTCCTCTACTTGATCCCTCAAAACACTCAAAAGATCGATGTCCAATTTCTCCACACTTGAAACATTTACCCAAGAATTCCTTGTTGTCATTTCCTCTCCTTTGTGCCCTCTGATCTGGTTCTTTACTCCACTTGGGTCTTGATTCTTCTTCACTTGTCTGCTTCTCCTTATTACTATTCATCTTCTTCTTTTTCCCTCTAGGGTTATTCTGCTATCTTTTCTTCACTTTATCTTTTGCCTTAAGAGCATATTGGAAGGCATCCTCAACTATGGAAATTCTCAACATAAGCATCTCATCATGAATGTTAATTCTAAGGCCATTCATATACCTTGCCACTTTCTCCCTAGTCATCTCTGGGTGACTAGATCTAATTGTCATCTTATAAAATTCCTCAGTATACTCTTTCACACTCATGTCCTTCTGCTTCAGGTTCTGCAACTTCTTGAACAATTCCAACTCATATTCTCCCAGAATGAACTTAGCCTTCAGCCTTGCAACCATCTACCTCCATCGAGTGATTCTCATTTCACCATTTTCCACTCTATCCTTCTGCAACTCTCTCCACCATAAAGCAGCATGTCCCTTTAACTTAGTTTGTGCTAGCCTAACCTTTAGTGGGTCTCTAATATCCTTGAGCTCAAAATAGTCTTCCAACTCTCCTATCTAGTCTATCAAGTCTTCCATATTCAATGTACCAAAGAAGTTAGAAACCTCCACCCTATGACTTTTACTCACTTGTGCCACTGCTCTCAACAATCTCTCTTTAATCTCATTTGTCGGCCCTTCAGCCTCTTCAACCTCAAGTTCTTCTGCAGCCTCTTCAACGTCAAGTTCTTCTGCAGCCTCTTCATATTCATCCTTTGGTTCAAGATTCCTCCTCAAACCAACCAAGATGTTTTGGATCTCATTCCTCATCTCATTTTTAAAGTCCTCCATCATCTGCTCAATTCTTCTAGGGTTCATCCTTCTCGGCGGCATCTCTTCCTTAGCTCTAGTGCAACTGTCTCAACTCGGCGATCTAACTACAAGGTTTCAATTACCTCTCTCTTGACGATCTATTGAACACACTTACAACCTGCCTCAAATCGGTGATTCGTTCACCCAAGGAATGCCATGAGGACCCCAACCCACTCAAGGTTTGCAAGCAACTCTGATACCATTTGATGCAATCACAGTAGGAGGGTCCTCAAAAAGAACTATCCAGACAGTGCAACAAGAGTCACACAATGGAAGCAACACAAAAAATGGAGAAAAATGTAGATCAAAACATTCTTATTATTTGAAATCTCAGTTACAAACAGTCGGTGACATTCGAGCTTACAGATTCGGCTCACAGGCCTGATACACATGCTCAAAATACAACATTCCTATATGCTCCTTAACACGAGCAAAAATATTACATATCAAAACCTATATTTCTCCAATCTGCCTTCATAATGATCTATTACAATGATTTATATCACATCTTGAGATCTAGAATCATCTGCATCGACCAAAGATTATTATAATCTCCAATGAAAGAAAATGTAACGTGCACATGAATAGGTCAGCCTCAAATTTGAATTAATCCTCGATGAATGCATAGGATGAAGTGTGGACCTATAATTAAGGTCAGGGACACTCCACGAAACAATTTGAATCACACCGTTGAGATCCACAAGTTACAGGAAATATCCATGAGCGATCAAACTAGCCAATAGTTAGAAAATTATTCTGGTGCTGGTTCAAGAAACTTCCACTAAATCCGGAAGTGATAACTTGCAAGAAAAAAGATCCAATCATGTCCAAATCTTGGGATAAGGGAAAATGAACATGTCCATGATTAAAACATAGATCCGCACAGTTTGATGAGCAAATATGATGAATCCGCCAACTCGAACTGAATAAGAGAAAAAACTGAAATGAAATATTTTTAGTTGATGCAAGATTGCCACGACCCAAGGATGCTCTTGCATCAAGTATCTATTGGATTAAATGGTTCATTACCTGATGACTAATTAATTATTAATTAATTATTAGATAACTTTATACTTTAATTACTTAAGCTAAACTTAGGAGTTGCTTTTTTATTATTAGATTGAGCTATATTTAGCACATGTTGCCTCATTGTATTAGATGATGACACTTGTCTCAATCTAATCAAACTCTAATCTACAGTTTTGTTTTTTTGTTTTTACAAGCATTCACCTTCACTATAATCATTTATTTTCAAGTTATTACATCAATACAATTTCTCGAATTTTTGAGCACATCATCTTGTTTAGATCTCTCTTTGTGATAGGATAATTACTTACAGGTGAATTTTGGGAGTTGTTGGGTTCAACCATCAACTCTAACATTGTATTAGAGCTCTAGATCTATAGCCTCCTATTTAAAATTTAATGAATTTGGCCTTGAGAAAAAAATTTGTGCATCCTAGAGTGAAACAGACCTTGTCATTACATTCAAAGTGGCCAAAAACCTAAGAAATGACTATCGTTTTATAAAAATCCTGACTTTGATTTTTAGAACTTTTTTGGGCACAAGTTTCAAGGTATAAATATCATAAAATTGTATGGATTTGTATGATTGTATAGTGCCATATGTCATATGCCACCATTGCTTGCACAAATAGGTAAAAAAATCACTATGTAGGTTTTTTTAATTCCTAGCAAAATAAAAAAAACAACAAAATTTTAGGAAAAGTCGGTAGACAAAAACAATTTTTTTGGAATGTTTTTCAAAGGTGAATATTTGGAATATTCCTCAAGAATATTTATAGGAATATTCTTCTCTCCACCCTTCATTCTTGTTGCCATAGCTTCACTCCCACACCACCTCCATCATCGCTTAGCTGACTACTCTGCCACAAGCGTTGCTCTTCCCCTCAATGCCTAGCCCCAGTCATGTGGGTGACGAGGGGCTAGGGCCCATTGCTCAACACCCAAAACCAATCCCCTTGTCCATGATAGGATCGGGGGCTATTTTTTTAGCTCCTTATTTGACCTAGGGGCCAAATTAGGCAACTTTTAATAAATCAAGTATAACTTGGGTGTCTAATAGATCCATTTTTTATAAACTTATATTGTTGGAAAGATGGTTTCGAGCCCGATACGATAGTGTAGGTAATTTTTCCATATTTTTATAATGATTTAATTTATAGGCCTCTGAAGTTAGATCAAGTTGTTTTCACTCAAGAGGGCATAACTTTTGACTCAGTGATTAGATTTTCTTGATTCAAGCGACATTGGAAAGCTAATTCAATCCTCTTCACAGATATTAGACCTATTTTCCAAAACATTAACCAAGTAATTTTTATTTCAATCAGGTCTCAAATTTTATTTTTTGGTTATTATCTTGGAAAATATGCAAATAGGTCAATTTTTTGGGGATCAAATGGGAATTGTTCTATTTTGAGGGGATCTGTATTGTTGTATCAATTTATTACTGTAATTTTTCATCATGGATCCAACACATATTTCTCCACTCACTCCATACAACTTCTATAGTTGTAAATCACAAATGGAGATACATCTAAAGAAATTGGGTTTATATAGAGTGACCATGGGCACAAAACTTGAACCTCAAGTTGTTGCTATGTCTCCTGATCTTCTCTTTCATGTTGAATCTTGCATCACACCCAATCATATTTGGAGTCAATTAGAGTCCTTATTTGGAAGCAGGATACTATGATAGGATTTCAGTTGGAGAATCAACTTATCAACTTGAATCCTCAAGATTTTGATAGAATTCAAGACTTATTCACCAAACTCAAGTCTCTCAAATTACAGTTGACACAATGTGGTATTAAAAAAGAGGACACTCAATAGATTATTTCCATCCTTGCCAAGATTGGTCCTAATTATTCAATTTATGTTTTACCTTTTATGTCATGAGAGATGCACTTGGTTCCAGATTCACTATGCCTTCACTTGATGATTTTTCTACATCACTCACTTAGGAGCAAGAAAAGTTGGTACAGATGGGCTCATTGAAGTCTTCCAAATCATAGGCTCTTATTGCATCACCAGGAACTAGAGATATGTAGGCTTCAAATGGAAAGGGAAAGAAACAAAAATAAAAGGATTCTAAGTTAAATGAGAAAGCCAAGGAATCACATTCATATGATACCTCGTATTCTTCTTCCTCTTCTAAATGAGACTCATCTAAGAAGGATCGACCAAAATGTGCATATTGCACAAAGACAGGACATGATGAGCATCAATGTTATGCAAAGAAAATTGATGAGTTGAAGCATCTTCTACAAAAGAATCATATTCAGTTGCCTTCATCCTCTTCTTCCACTTTAGAACCTTCATAATTAGGGTTAGCCACCATGTCACATGGAGTCGACAAGATGAAATTCCACACTCTCTTTGCATCCACCAATCTATAGTCCAATATATGGCTTCTTGATTAAGGAGCCTCGCATCACATGGCTTCGTCTTTAGGTATGTTATCTTCATATGAGCCTTGCACATTATTACATATTTTGATGGGGAATAACACTTATATGATTGTTACGAGGAAAGGATACATATATGTTGATGGTGGCACATTTCATGATGTACTTTACATGTCCCTTCATTATCTTCTAATCTCCTTTCCACCTATTAGATTGCACGTAGTAGGGCAAGTAAGATAGTAGAGTTCACTCCAAATTTAGTGCTTATCAGAGACCTACATAGTAGAGATATTCTTACAGTTAGGACAGTACATCATGCCTCTTAATTGTATGCCTTCTCTCATTTTTCTCCATATGAGCTTGCACTACCATTGATTGGTCTTCACTCTCATGCATCTAGAGTGGATCATATATTTGAGGATAAGTTTGGTCACTTGAACCTATGTGTGCTTTCATTGTCCACCTTGGTTCATGAGACTTATTTTGAGATTCTTTCTCCCACAACTCATGCACCTTTAGAGATCATCTCACTTCAATAGGATGTATTCATCCCTTTAGTTTCAATTTTGTGGGATGTCTACTTGCCAACCATTACAAAGTTATTTGTTGATTCTGACATTGCAAATATTGGAGACACACTTGAGGATATTCACTTCCCCTTTGATGATATCTATGACCCACCAATCATCACATCAACATTCCCTTTGGAGTTTGTTCTACAGGTATCTTCATCATTGTTTGGATTTGCTTCAGTTGATTTGGCTTCATTTGATTTAGACATGTGGACCCTTTAGAATTTCTCTATGGCATCCATCATGAGACCATTTCTCTTGGGAGAGATTCTTCTTCATGCACTATTGGATGTATTTCTTCCTAAGGGGAGGAACAATGTTTGTCATTTTTTTATCATCTTCAACATTCTTCTTTGAGCATTCACTTTTGGCAGAGGAACTTCTTTCTAGGGGGATTCATTGTCTCGTCCTTTCTCTCCTATGGGGGGATCTTGATTGTACTTATATGATCAAATTAGCACTTGGGGGGGCATGTTGAGTCCTACATTCTTTTGTCACATGTATGATTTCATTTCTTTTATCTCTCTTTTGGAGAAGATTTTTTCTCCTTTTCTCGAACTATGAGATATTTTAGTTACTTGTTGATGGATACCTCATCAGGCCTTGTAGCATAGACCCATTCTACATTCATCTTAGCTTCCTTTATTAGTTGTTTAGTTTCTCCATAAGTTAATCTTAAGGGGATGTTGGAGTAAATAAGTCATCACCTGATAATTAAGTAATTAATTAATTAGATACTTTTTTACTTTAATTACTTAAGCTAAACTTAGGAGTTATTTTTTATAATTAGATTGAGCTATATTTAGTACATGTTATCTCATTGTATTAGATGGTGACACTTGTCTCACTTTAATCAAACCCTGATCTAGGGTTTTCTTTTTTGCTTTTATAAGCATTCACCTTCATTGTAATCATTCATTTCCAAGATTGCATCAATACAATTTCTCAAGTTGTTGAGCACATCATCTTGCTTAGATCTCTCTTTTGTGATAGGATAATTTCTTGCAAGTGACTTTTGGGAGTTATTGGGTTCAATCATCAACTCTAACAGTACATTACCTAAATTGTCCCCCTAATGGTTCCTTTCCCTTTGACACCACAACACTAATATCTCTTCTTTTATTTAAGGTGTTATATAGTGACAGAAAAGTTAGAGAGTGCACCTTTTCTTTCTCATGAGATGTGTCTTATGTAATATTTGCTTCATTTTGATTCTCATAACATATCTTTGTAAGTATACCATAATATATTGCTCCATTGATAAACACTTGTGTATATACCTTGTCTTGCTCTTCATTGTACATTTCTAGGTAATTACTTGGATATTTTTGCATCATATGCAACTTGATATTTATGCACATTTTATGCAATTATTTTTTATGTGTACTTTTATGGTGGAATATGTTGACAGCTGATAGAAGATGATTTTATTAAGGATTTTTATTATTAGATAAACCCTCATGTCACAATACATTAATTTTTCCCTTTTATTGTGTGAATCTTCATATTCATTTCCTTGGTCAAGTCCCCTGGTTTACTTTCATGGAAAACTAGTTTATCAAAGCTTGAATAGAAATCAAAGAATCTTACCTTTGTCTATGCCTTTATGTTATATTACTCTATTGACTTGTTAATGGTAATTTCCTTCCACTTAATCGTATGTATGCCCTCATGTCACAATACATTAATTTATGCTCTTGTGTGAATCTTCAAATTTTTTGCCTTAGTCAGGTCCCTTAGTTTACTCTCATATGGAAAACTAATTTATAAAATTTTGAATAGTGGTTTGTTTTTTTCTTATAGGTGACTAGCTACTGACTTGCATGGATATATTAATTGTCTTGGCTAGTAAAGTAACTATTTATCACTCTACTACAAAGATGCATGTCATCAACATAGGTTTATCTAATGTGGAAATTTTACAAAGGATGTTGATTTGTATGTTTCATATTGGTCCATAAGTATAATGAATCTATATGAGGTAGTAAAATTGGCATAATAGAGCCAGTTCCATTTTAGAAGATAGAATCCATGGCCATGTGTTAATATTTGGTTGATTTGGTAGATTGTGGATGGCTAAATGAATCCCTACAATAATAATATTGATCAATGTTAGTGAGTTCACATAGAGCAATCATGTTAAATTGTGTAGGTATTCAACCATCCATCATATTTGGTATCTACAAATCTATTGATATTATAGACATTAAAGACAAATTAATCTCATGCATCAACTATAGTGAGTACTTAATGGGTTAAAGTATATGGCCAGTAGAATTTGAAGCATCCAAGTGTCATCAATCACATGCTTATTCATGTCTATAGATCTATAAAAATGAATTTGTAGCATTGATCAAGGTTTAGTCTTTTGTTCTAGAGCAAGTATGGGCCCAAAATTTACATGTTACATTTTAGTTTTAGGCCCCAAAATTAAATTACATACCTTTTATTACTTTAACGGCAAACATACTTACAATTAAACACAATCAAAATTATAGAGTGGTTTATTGCATCATTTTGAAGAAGAAGAAGAGGATGAGTGCCTAGGTCATCACTACCCTACTTCTATGAGTAGTCACTCAACTTCCATTGCTGCATCAATATTTTCCTTACAAAAAAAATCTTCTTGCATGTGTGCTAACAAGTACACACAAAATCCATTAGATAGTTCAATAATGATCACTTTCTAGCTCTGTTAATAGCTATGAGTGATCAATTTGCAACCCACAATTCATATGAACAACTTATGCAATGATTTTTTTTATCAATATAGCACAAAAAATATATGTCTTATTGATGCAATTGAGGTTATACCAGATTGTCTACCACCACCTAAGTACAAAGTTCATAATGGTTAGGGAATTGTGCTTCAGGATCTTGTTTTGATTCATACTCAAGGTATCGAGGATTCAAAAAGTTTGAAACCCAATAGCATAGCCTAGTAAAGTCTATTTAGAAGTGTATTTATCCTAATTCACCAATAAACAAACATGTTAAAACAAGATTGAACCCATAAACCTAAAGAGGTAGAACATTAGGAAGCATCGATTTAGGGATTGGGAATGCCTCTTAACCAATGCCCAAAAGTAAACGAATAGAGATATGTCCACATCTATGTCTTTGAAAATATGTATAGGGTGAAACATCATGATTCAAGGATCAAGGATAATTCTTAACTCATGTTGAAAGGAAAGCTAAGAAGGATAAGCCCAAACTCACGATCCTAAAAGAGAAAATATTGTAAGTTGAGGATGACACTTAATTCCAATCAAAACTATAAAAATAAGGGAATTCCTAAACTAAAAATCTTGAAAGATAATGTAGTGTAAAATAATCAAGGATAATACCTAATCCATACCAAAAGTAAGCAAATAAGAATTTGTTTGAACTAGTGATCTTGAGTGATAACCTATAGTAAAATAAGAGATTCAAAGTCAAGTATACCAACTAACTCATACCAAAAGAAAACAAACAAGGGTATTCCCAAAATACCGATTCCAAAAGTATTTGCAATGTAAGAAGATTGAGGATCAAAGGTTGGGGATACTACCTAATCCATACTGAAAGAAAATGAATAAGGGTATGTGTGCATTTGAATTCTAAAATATGTACAAGGTAAAATGTAAATGATTAGGGATATTGTCTAACTCATATTGAAAGGAAAATTATTAAAGGGATCTCCACATCTCTGATTGTGAAAATATGTAGAAGGTAAAATGTCAAATATCAGGGATTGGGGATACCATCTAACTCATAGTGAAAGGTAAATACAACTTTGACTTCAAAAACATGTACAAGGTGAAATGTTTGAGATCAAGGATTGAGATACCTCTAACCCATACCAAAAGACATCCAATAGAAGTATATCCACATATCTTACTCCAAAAGATGTATAAGGTAGAGGGTTATAGATGGGAGATCAAGGATACCTTATACTCAAAAGTACTCAATAATATGGATGGTTGAAACCATGGCTATAAAGAATATAAACAAAAGTTCTAAGTAAGGGAGTTGGGCATTAGCGATCCTAAAGAAACCATCCTAAATCATATGATGGAAAGACAAACTTTACAAGTTTGAATCCAACCAAAGGGCTTATCAAAGCATGAAGTCGGTAGGAAAAGAACAACCTCAATCTCTAACAAAACTAAAAATTGATCTATCAAAGGAGGAGAATAAAAGTATAGATAGGGCACAATAAAATATAAAAAATAAAAATATGAGGAAACCAATAAAGAAATGAAATAAAAAATTATATAAATAAATGCAAATGCCTTGACGTATGACAAATAAACAAGGAAAAAAAAAATATATATAAAACAACAAAGTAAACATGAAAATAAATTCCATTAATGAGCTGGTAGAAGTAATGAAACCCTACCTAGTTAACAATAGAAAATAATGATGAACAATTATGAAAATACAAAAATGCATCAAAACACTATAGCAACACATGAGAAAAAAGTTAAAAAAAAGAACAAACCAAACAAGGACAAAACCTAAAGTGCATGCATAGAAAAAAATATCTTTAGTATAAGGTTGAGGGAAAGTCAAGGTGAGCTCGTATCCCATTCCAAGCATCCAAGTTTTAAATGTCCCTTTACAATCATGCCAACATGGCTAATAAGGGTGGCACATCAAACCCGTGATAAATCTTATCTATAGGAAATGGTAGAGTTTTATAGATTCCTTTACTATCATGTGAAGATCACAAACTTTTAAAAAATTAAAAAGAGGAAAAATATTAAAAAATAAAGCACAAGGAAAATACAAAGGAAAAACTAGGTCCTTAAAATAAACTAAGAAAACAACTAAAGAAGCAAAACAAAAGAAAGGGTGTCCCTAGTTTGCTAAGGAAAAATGGGGTGTGTGTGTAAGGCACAACACCAACCACAATGAAAATAGGAAGTTTTTGTTGTTGAATCTCACAAGAAGGAAGCTCAAATGGAAGAAAGTGATATTCATTATATTAGAATATATGCACTTGATTAGAGTAGATACTTCTGGTGGCTTAATAGAAGAGAAAACATGAATAGTCTATACAACCTTTTAGAGCATGTTGTAATAAGAAGGTGATACTCCTAGAGATATATATTAGCATGAGTATCTTTAAGTTTCTCAATAAGATCATACTCTTTGGTGTTCTTAATATGTAGATGTAGAGTCGATGGAGGAAGAGAAACATGCAAAGGATTGATCTACCATTTTTGTTGAGTATTATATGTGTGCCCTACAACATGAAATTCAATAAGAGAATAACTCATAGGTTCATGAAGAAAATCTTAGAGAGTGCTAGTTAGGTGAGAAGGTAGGAGTAGATCAAGTATATCCCATGCTTAATAATTTTAGGAAGAACTAAAGAAGCTTCATATTTAATGTTGATAGATTTATTAAGTGTTTCTATAGCATGCACAATAAGACTATTCAAAAACCTCATATTAAATGGGAGAATTTTTGAGTTAAAAAGATAATATTTAGAAGAAAGAATTGATATAGCATGTTCAATATCTCTTCATACATCATTCAATGTGAGACTATAGTCAAGATTTGAAAATGCCTCATCACTAAGGAGGAGAGCATTAGTTGAAGAGTAGGAAAGATAACTTTAAGAAAGTAATCAATGACTTTAGCATGCTAAATATTATACTTAGAAATAAAAGGAGCATCCTCTAAAAAAGAGAATAAGTGGAGAAAGAAGAGGAGGATACATCATGAGATGAAGGAGAAAAGAGAGAAGACTCGTTATTGGTAAGAAAGAAGCCTTCATCAAAGAGAGGGTTGTCATAAAGGACAAAGCCACTCATGGGTATGTGAGACATGAGAAAAGGACACTAATAATAAAAGATAAGGTCAATAAGGAAAGATGTAGGTGATTTGTTTGAAGGATTCCAATATTTTCCTTAGAAGGTTAAATTATTTTAAGAAAAGATAAAATTTTATTTTATGTTTGGAAGAAAATGGAAGGAGATAAAATATTTTTCTTTCAAATTGGTGGGTTTACAAAAACCTGAAAGAGAATTTAAGCTATGTTTACTTTTAAATTACATAAATAGAGTTGGGAATTAAAATTGGAATAACAAAATAAAATACATAAACTAAAAATAGTTATTAGAACTAGAAACAAAAATAAAAAGGAACCAAAAGAAAAACTAAATTATCCCAATGATAGGATGCTAGCATGATGTGCTATTGTCTAATTCTCATAATATCATCTAGTCCACACACTATCATCTATAGTCAATATAGAACTCAAGTACTTTCTAGAATCCATATGACTTGCACATAGGAATACATAATCACACTAGCATAATATTATGCTTGAACTAATAAAAAGGTACATGAATTTTAAAAACAAATTTAAAAATAACTATTTTAAGTGAAATATTATACTAACAAAGACAAGAAGACAAAACTTAAACCTTAGTGTAAGATAAGCTCCGAGAAGTGTATAATTTGGACATAAAGGAAGGTTGGGGTTGCTTAGGAACTTGCCTTTAGGTTAAGAACCTATTTTAGTCTTTTAGCCTCTATGAGAAGCCAATAGAATGAGGGAAGATTGAAGAGTGTGTTTTCTTAAACCCTATTCGTGTCTAGGACTAAGAACAGTAATAATAAAACAAATAAATCTACAAGCATTAATCCTTGGTCTATGGGGGAGAAACAACCTAGTGAGTATGGAAGGAAAAAATAAGTGATTACTCCATAATGTCAAAGGAAACAAGAAAATACTAAATAGTAAACAAAGAGAGAAGAATAAAGAACAACAAATTAATCTTCATGATAACAATGGAAGAGGCTTGTGAGGTCAAGGAGGCATGCTAGAATATTGGAATGCAACAACATGCTATAGAGAGTTGAAAAATATTGTAGGTTGCATAGAAGAGTTCAAGTTTTCATGAATAATGAGGATCCAATCTTCTTGGGAAGAATGAGAGGGAAGCCTAATAGACATTCCAAATGTAAAGGTGGATGTTCAACCTCCAAAAAGTGGGCGAACAATGGTTACAAACAAATTTTTAGAATTTTAAGGGACAATGGAAAGTTAGAAAATGAATGTTATACTATTATATAATTAGAGGACATTAGCACATTACATGTATATTCATGCATCACACTAGTGTCTAAGAATAATGCATTCCAAAACTTCACCTTGGATGGGAATAACAACATAAAACAAACATAAGGGAACACATAAAACAAGGCATTATGAGTGGGTAAAGGGCCATGGTTGGGCTAAAATGATCCTAAAACATAAGTATACAAGAGGTATAAATCAAAGTGATCCTAGGACATAAATTGATAATTTTAAGGTATGCAATTTTTTACATTAAAATATTCAATCTTAGAGCATGGTTATGTTGTGAAAATTTCTCTATATTCAAAGTATATAGATATCCTATGAAGCATCAAGGCTTTGATATTGCATTGTAACACCTATTATTAAATAATACATTAGGTGTTTACTTTGGAGGATGGGTTCTTTCTTTACAAGGGTTTTGGTAGGGTAAATATTGTGTTTTCTCTCTCTCTCTCTCTCACTCTCTCTCATGTCATTTCTATACTAAATTATTTAGATATATTTTATTTACATTATTCTCCTCATTGTAGATTAGTCAGGACATTGTCACACTTTCCTTTTAGAAATCTCTGTTAGGTCACATTGCATCTTAGTTATTGTAGGAAAAATGAAGTGATAAAGTGAGGGTAATGTATATTTGGGTAATAGGGATAATAATTGTTGAAATGCACAAGACAAATAAGAGGGGGGTGAATCAGTTGTCACCAATCACATTCACAAATCTCAAACAATTATTAACTCCACATCCACTTTAATCTATTATTAAGTATGGGCATGAAGTGCAAATAACAAAAAACAATATCAACACAAGAAACACCATATTTACATGGAGAACCCAATAAGGGAAAAACCACGGTGAGGATTAACTCACAATACAGAGTAATTGCAAAACCATTTAAAAAGAGGCTCACTTCCCAAGATAAGACTCATTGTCCAAATGGGAGGCTCACTGCCTACAGATAAAGAAAGATAACAGAAAAACCACCACAACTTTCACACATCCATAACCTTGATCAGAGAATTATAGACACCATCAGCTCACTACTTTCAGGAGTCTAACACATTGAATTTCTTGCTGCCTCAATTCACTTTCGCACAATCTCTTGCATCTACCTTACTTCTCACACTTGTGGCATTTTATCCTTAAAATCTTGCCTTGTATTTATACCATATTCAACCTTAGAAACTTTCTCCAAGGTCGGCTACACATGCTTCATTTTATAAATTCAAATTAGGTTGGAAACTCAACATTCCCATGGTGGATAAGAATGAGAGCGGACTGAACCAACACTTAACCAAGACCCAAAACAACATCTTGGATCAATCACATGCTTCCTTAATTGATACTTATCCTTCACATGATGTGTAAACACTAGGTCATCCAAACCTAATGAAAACACTAATGAACTGTGAAGTACATGCTTCCGCAACAAGAAGATAACATGCATACCACATAACACGCTTCACCATACACTAGAACACATCTTAGATGCCTTTGGATTCATCCCCAACTACTAC
This sequence comes from Sequoia sempervirens, assembly GCA_007258455.2. Classification (NCBI taxonomy): domain Eukaryota; kingdom Viridiplantae; phylum Streptophyta; class Pinopsida; order Cupressales; family Cupressaceae; genus Sequoia; species Sequoia sempervirens. Next base: position 68,909,106 of record VDFB02373365.1, read on the forward strand.
AACAACCTTCATACTCGTACACTTTCCATCAGTCCATCTAGATTGTACAAACACACATAGTAACTCAAAAACTAGTCTTCTAGAGCACCAAACCACAAACACCTTTAATAGAGCACATATAACACCATTACAAGCCTTCTTCCAGATCTGCAAGACTTGAAACAAACTAGCGGAGGACTGTGGAGCATATACATTTCTCCCAGTCCATAGACAAACAACTCTGCCAGACCAGTTCACACACTGGTGAACGCAACTTTTACTCAATTAATCAACCCAGAAGCTATAATCTAGGATATATCACCCAAGGATGCCCACAAACAACACTTCAGATCTGCACAAGCATAGGATCAACATAGAAGAAATGCAAAGCACATTCTGAACACACACACACAATTTTGACTTCACTATTTATTAATTTTTTGAAAAGCAATTGGTAACTCATCATATCAACACACCTGTAACACCATAAAGATAGCTCCATGTACTCACAACATCTCAATAGTATCTCAATTATACATGCACCACCTACAATCACTTGTTTCCTTTCACTGCAACAACCTATACTATGTTGACATCAATTTCAACACCACCATACTCATTCATACTTGCAACAATCCCCCCCTTTGTCATTGATGGAAACACACTACTCTCTCCCCCCCTTTGACATCAATGGCAAAGAAAAAAAAAATTGTATATAATTTTGATCACTCCCCTTAGGAGTGCACCCATGACAACACACATCTCATACTACAATAATGATACTTCCTACTCCCCATGAGGAGTAGACCCTAGTCATCAATCCAAACAAATGATGAATTTGTAGATCCACTAGATTGATGCACCTCCATGTGCACCTAGTTCAAAGAATGAGGGGCAGTAACCCCCAACTTCTCCTTGAGATACTCAAAATTATCCTTCGAAAGAGCCTTAGTAAATATATCAACAATCTGATCCTTTGTAGGCACATATTCCAGCCTGACTTCATTCTCCAATACCTTCTCTCTCAAGAAATGATATTTGATAGATATATGCTTTGTCCTTGAATGCATTACCGTATTCTTTGAAATATTTATTGCACTTGTATTATCATAGAAGATAGGGATAGGCTTATCACATATCACTCATATATCCTTCAATGTTTGCTTCATCCATAGTACCTATGTGTAGCAAGATGTTGTTGCTATGTACTTAGCCTTTGCAGTGGATAATGAAATTGAATCCTATTTCTTGCTTAACCATGAAACCAACCTGCATCCAAGAAAGAATGCACCACCACTTGTAATTTTTCAATCATCTACACAACCAACCCAATATGCATCAGTGTAAGCACTCAAAGTGAAATCAATATCCTTAGGATACCACAAACCATAATCTGGAGTCCCTTTTAGATATTTGAATATCATTTTCAAAGTTGTAACATGTGTTTCTTTGGATTTTTCTTGAAATATGGCAACCAAACATACTACATGCATGATATCTGGTCTAGTAGTAGTAAGATATAACAATACACCAATCATAGATCTGTACATGCTCTGATCAACTTTAGGAGATTCATCATCCTTATTCAGTTTGCATCCAATCGCCACAGGGGTACAAATTGATTTGGAGTCATCCATTCCAAACTTCTTTAGCAATTCTTTAACATACTTTGGTTGTGAAATGAATATGCCTTTATCAGTTTGATTCACTTGAAGTCCAAAAAATAAATTCAACTCACCAATCATAGACATTTCAAACTCTTTTTGCATCTCCTCTACAAATTTCTTGCATATACCCTCATTTCCTCCAAAGATGATATCATCAACATACACAACCACTATCAACATTTTGTTTCCTTCAACCTTGAAATAGAGATTACTATTTGTGGAGCCTTTGTTGAACCTTTGTTGTGTCAAATGCTTGTCCTGAAGGAGCACAAAGATCTCTGCAAGCTAAACACCTGTTACAAGGGAGATGCAAAGAAACAACACAGCAAAATATGCTCAAAAATATAGAGCCCAATATTGCTAAATGTAAAAGAGTTAATTTACAAAGAAAAGATTACAACCTTATATAGGTAAAAAACCTAAAAAAGGAAAACCCTAGGCTTGCACATAATAATTAATAAAATAATTAATTATTATGCACCTAAAGTTAGCTTAAGTGAAAAAGAGATAAAAGGTAACTTAATTAATTAACCAGATATTGTTTAATTAATCAAGTAAAAACCAATTACTTTAACACCCCCCTTAAGCTAGACTTAGGGAGAAGCTAAAACCTAGAAGAAGCTACTGAAAGCAAAGAACAATGGGTCCCGACAACAAGGCCAGATTAGGAACCCAAGTACAAGGAAATCTCTATAAAATGGAGAAAAAGGAGAAAACCCAATGGGAAAAAACTCCTCTCCAAAAAGAGATAGAAGAACATGCTGAAAGAAACATGAAGGAAGGAAGGCCTCATGAAGACCCCCCAAGGACAACTTCCTTCACCCCAAGCATAGAATGCAACTGAAGATAGCGTGGAGAGGCAAAAGGCTTTGTGAAGATGTCAGCAACCTACTTGGCAGTGGGAATATACTCTAAGATGAGAGAACCATCCTGAATCAACTATCTGATGAAATGCATATGAAGCTCAATGTGCTTGGTCCGCTGATGCTCCACCGAGTTGCGAGAAATGTGTATAGCGCTTTGATTGTCACACCAAAGAATAGTGGGACTATCAGGAGGAAAACGAAACTCAATCATCAACTGGCGAAGCCATAAGATCTCCTGACTAGCGAGCACAGCAGCTCGGTACTTAGCCTCTATAGATGATAACGCATGAGCAGTCTGCTTCTTGCAAGACCATGTGATAGGACCAGAGCCAAGACAAAAAACAAAGCCAGGAGTAGACTTATGATCATTGACATCACTAGCCCAATCTGAGTTAGTGTAGTCAACAATGTGAGGATCCCCTAATGTGTAGTGAATGCCATAAGAAAGGGTGCCCTGAATGTACCTCAAAATACGTTTGGCAGCTTGCCAGTGACTCTCATGAGGATCATGGGAGAATCGAGAGACAAGGCCAACTGCAAAGGAAAGATCAGGATGAGTGTGAGTCAGGTACAACAAACTGCCAACCAACTGCCAGTAAAGTGTAGAATCTACAGAAGGAGTGGGGCATGTAGGAGTCAAAAAAATCCCTGAATGAAAAGGTGTGGGGGTAGGCTTGCAATCAAGCATGCCAAAGTGTTGAAGCATATCAAGAGCATACTTCTGCTGGTAAATGGAGATCCCATCAAAAGACTGAATCACCTGAAGACCAAGAAAATAGTGTAGAAGACCGAGATCTGTCATCTCAAACTACTCCATCAAAGCTCGCTGAGCATGCTGAATCATAGAGGATGAGCTACCTGTGATGAGGAGATCATCAACATATAGCACAAGAATCAAGATCTCATCCTCAAGATTATGAATATAGACTGTAGGATCGGAATGACAGCATGTGAAACCAGTGGAGAGCAAAAAAGAGTCCATCTTCTCATACCAAGCCCGAGGGTCCTCTTTGAGACCATATAATGAACGCTGAAGTCTGCAAACCAAAGAAGCATCCTGAACAAATCCCTGAGGCTGCTCCATATAGATATCCTCCTGTAAGTCACCATGCAAGAACGCACTCTTCACATCCATCTGATAAATGGACCAGACCCTAGAAGCTGCAAGTGATAGTACAAAACGAATAGAATTCATCTTGGCGACAGGGGCAAATGTCTCAGAGTAATCAATACCCTCAACCTGCGAGAAACCCTTTGCAACAAGACGTGCTTTGTACTTATCAATAGAACCATCAGCAACATACTTGGTGCAATACAACCATTTGCACCGAACCATCTTTCTGCCCTTAGGAAGAGGACAAAGATCCCAAGTACTATTCTTCGTCAAAGAAGAATACTCCTCCTCCATAGCACTATCCCACTCAGGGTGACCTGTCGCCTCGAAAAACTTTTGAGGATCCTCTGAAAGAGCATGACTCAAAAGACTAGAACCCGCAATATGAGAATGGGTGCGACGAGTGTCTGAAGGATCACTTGCCATAGATCTTGCTGCCTCAACAGTAAAGCGAGCCCATTTGGGCATCTGAGGCGGAGCAAGTGGAGGTGGAGATGGGGGATCATCAGCATCCTCATTAGAATCATCCTCAACATAATCCTGAAGAGCTGCAGTGTGAGGAGTAGGTAGTGAAGTAGACACTGGAGATAGGGTATCCACTGTGGGAAGGCGCTCATCAAAGTGGACATCCCGTCGAAACAGGACCTCTCTGGAATCAGGATCAAACAACCTGTATGCCTTAACATCCTCACAATAGCCAACAAAAATGAGGGGTCGACTCTTCCACTCCATGGCTCTCCTCTGAGCATCAAGAATAAAGGCCCATGCCTCACTACCAAATACTCGAAATGATGAAACATTAGGCTTGTCATGAGACCAAGCCTCCTCAGGAGTCATATGTTGAATCGCCTTGTGAGGCATCCGATTCTAAATATAATTGGAACAATTAACTACCTCAGCCCAAAAAGATGGATCCATGGACCTGGACTGAATCATACAATTCGCCATCTCCCGTAAAGTCCTGTTCTTTCTCTCAGCAACACCATTCTGCTGAGGGGTGTAGGGAAAAGTAAACTAATGCTGCAAGCCATGCTCAATGCAAAAATCTCTAAAAGCCTGATTCACATACTCCCCCCATTATCTGTATGTATATGCCGAATAGAAAGGCCAGACTGCTTCTCTACAAATGTCTTGAAGATTCGAAAGGAATCAAAGACATCAGACTTGTACTTAAGAAAGTACACCCATGTTCATCTGGACAAGTCATCAATGAATGTGAGTACATACTTGGCCCCAGAAAAAGGAGTGGGAAATGACATGAGGTCACTATGAATCAGCTCCAAGGGTTTGGAAAGGGATCCCTGTGATGCTTGCCAAGCACACAACCATGACAAACACCGTCTGTACAGGAAATATGTGGAAGACCAAGAACAAGTTCCTGTGTACTCATCCGCTGAAGATATCTGTAATTGACATGGCCCAAACGCTCATGCCAAAGCTTACTCATTGAATCTGCATGTGCAATAAGAGAGGAACCTGTACCCTCAGAAGGCTCAAATCCATAAAATCTATAAAGATGAGATGCAGTATCAACATACCCAGTAGCCACAACCAAATGAGAGTCATGGAGGTCCCGAATAACCACATGATGTGGTGAGAACTCAATTGTCTTACCAGAGCCAGAATGGAAAATATGATAAATGGACATGAGGTTCGTCGAGATGTCAGGAACAACCAGAACATCCTATAGAGTACCCCCATCCAAAGAGATATAACCTGAACCCAAGACTAAAAGTTGTGTAGATTCACCCACTGCAATCTATGAAGTACCACAAGAGGCAAGAGAAGTGACCAACTGCTGAGTGTGAGTCATATGGTGAGAAGCACCAGAATCTAAAATCCAAGTGGACCCAGACGTCAATGTTCGAGTAGTGAGAGCATGACTTTTCCCTATGGAAGGAGAAGATTACTGAGGTGAGGAGATGTTATGCTGCTACATGGCTTCCTCTAAAGCCTCTAATCGTTTCCAACACCTAGAAACTGGATGTCCTTCCTTGCCACAGAAGCTACAAGTGTCTCCTGATTTCTTCTTAGTCTTGGAGGAAGACTCACCAGACTTCAAAGTTTTCCCCTGTTTCGAATTAAGTGGTGGTTTGAAATCAGACTTAGGAGGTGGTTTGGAGGAATGCTCACTGCCTGCATAATCTTTCTTAGGCTTCGGTCTCTGCTTCTATTTCTCCTTAGATGACTGAGCAACCAATGCTTTGTTCTTTGATCCTGAGAGCATATCAATCTCAAAAAGGTGTGACTGGTCACGAGACAAATGCTCACAAAACACATCAAAGGTAGGCATGGTGAAACGAGCACCCAAACCATCCATGGTGGAATAGAATGAAGAAGCAAATATCTAAAATGGACCACGAAGCTTCGAAAGGATCAAGTAAATGCACTTTGTGTCTGACTTATTCTTGCCACAACCCTGTAAAATAGTGCAGATTGTTTTGAACTTGGTCAAAAAATCCTCAATGGTGGGAAAGGATTCAGGTAACAGTGAAGTCAGCTCTGCCTCAATCTGTAATGCTCAGAACTCATTAATGGTCCCAAAAATTGTCTCAAACTTCAACCAAATGGCTCGAGGAGTGAGCAAAGCATCAAGGTGAAATAGAAGGCTATCTGAAATGTGCAAAGATAGAAAACCCATAACTTCATCCATCTTGTTCCTGTGCTGAAGAATCTCAAAAAGATGTTGCAACTGAGGCTGAACCTCATCTAGACAAGACCACAACCGTCATGACCTGAGAAGCCTCGTCATGCAAGACTTCCAGGTGTGATAGTTGTGTGATGTGAGTAACTCAACTGAGGAGTCTGCCATGAAACCCTGCACCTGTACCTGTACCTGTGCCTGTACCTGCTAGTGTTTTTTAATTATTATGTGATCTCTCAGAATAGACAGAAGATGCAGAAGGGTTTGATTGTTTTGATATTTTTGGTGTTCTGGTTTTCTAAAATAAATGATAGAAAGTGAGAAAAAACACCCACACAAGAGATAAACCCAAACCCTAGTACAAACTGAGAAAGAGGAAGCAGTGCATAAGCAAAAAAGCTTCAAAACAAATTCTTGTATACCTGAAGAAAATTTTTAGAAAAAGGATCACATATCTGAATAGAGCAGGCTGAGAGCTTTCCAACGCCTATTCATTTTTGAAAAACAGAGTTTGTTTGCACCTTTTATGGCCCCAGAAGTGCAGAAAGAAGACCCCACTTTGATTGGAAAAAAATACATTCAAACAAAAAATATAGAAAAAATTATCAATACCATGTCATCTGGCATGGAATTATCTTTCCAACGGTATCTTGTTTGAAAAAAACGGAAACCGTATGCCCATTTTATACCCGATTGTGTGAAGCCTCTTGAAAGAGCACAATTCTGCCTCCTTTAAGCCCTGGGGGCTAAAAAAATAAGCCCCTAGTCTGTTGAGCGACCAGGGGGTGGCAGTAGTTTTGACGAGCAGGGAGCTCAGCGAGTCGGGCGACAGTGACGGGGCAGCGGCAACAAGAGGCCGAAGAACCAGCAGCAGGCGAAAAAAAGGTTGCGGCGGGAGCTCGAGCAGCGGCTGGAAAAACTAGGGGCGCGACGGAGACGGCGACGGAAAAAACTAGGGGCGCGGCGGCCGATGAATGGCTGGAAAAAATAGGGGTGTGGCAGATGAGAAGAGTACTATCACCTACAGTACTTGTAGGTCCGGCGGTACCGTGCGTACCGTGGGCGCAAACCCAAAATTTTTTTTTTTTTAAGAACCCTTTGGATTAATTCGCCTGGTTTTAAAAAAAAAAAATGAAAACAAAAACCAGCTTCTAATGCAAGATCTCAAGAACAAGAACAGGGAGCTTTCTTCAGACCTTGGGCTCTGATACCATGAAGGAGCACAAAGATCTCTGCAAGCTAAACACCTGTTACAAGGGAGATGCAAAGAAACAACACAACAAAATATGCTCAAAAATATAGAGCCCAATATTGTCAAATGTAAAAGAGTTAATTTACAAAGAAAAGATTACAACCTTATATAGGTAAAAAATCTAAAAAAGGAAAACCCTAGGCTTTCACATAATAATTAATAAAATAATTAATTATTATGCACCTAAAGTTAGCTTAAGTGAAAAAGAGATAAAAGGTAACTTAATTAATTAACCAGATATTGTTTAATTAATCAAGTAAAAACCAATTACTCTAACATGTCCAACCTTGCATACCATGCTTTGGGAGTCTGTTTAAGTTCATACAATGCCTTTTTCAACTTACAGACTATGTCTAGTTGATCTGATAACTGAAATCCCTTTGGTTGTTCCATGTAGACCTCTTCTTCCAATTCTCCATTTAGGAATGCAGACTTAACATCCATCTGGTATACCTTGAAATCTTTGTGAGCAAAGAATGCCAAAAACATCTGAATAGCCTCCATTCTTGCCACCAAGGAAAATGTCTCCTCAAAGTCTATTTTTTCAACTTATGAATAACCTTTGCACACAAGCCTTGCTTTGTTTCTTACTACTTCACCATTCTCATTCAACTTATTCTTGAATACCCATTTTGTACCAATTATGTTCTTGTTTATTAGTCTAGGAACCAATTCCCATCTCTGATTTTTCTCTATCTGTTGTAATTCCTCTTTCATTGCTCTAACCCAGTTTTCATCTTTGCATGCTTCACACACTGTTTTAGGTTCTATCTTGGAAAGTAAACACAAATTTACCTCAACTGCTACCACTTTGCTTCTTGTCTGTTGAAAATTGAGGTCTTTATGTAGCTTAATACTTTGTGAAACTAGTATACGTGCCAATCTAAATATGTATTCTTTGTTATAGATTCTTTGTGGGTGATTTTCTGATTAATTCATTTTATCATTTGTAGAATGAAGACATAAGGTTGTAAAAAAATAGATTGAATATTAGAAGATACACAACATATACTGTGGAGAAACTCTTCTAGGAAAAAACTTCACCAAGAATCAATGTATTTTTTAATCTCTAAAGTAGATTACAATGATTCCAATTCTTCCTTGAGATGCTTCTTCTACTTTCAACAAATATTCTTCACAACTTGCAATAAACTAATACCAAATCTCTTCAACTTGCTTGAGATATATAGGCAATAAACAACCTTGTAAACTCTAAAAGAGTTACAATTACAAAGCTCAATCCTTATCTCCTAAAAGGTACACCTATCTCTTCCAAATAGAGTTTAACTGTGAAGAACAATGCCAAATCATCATCTTCATCCATTTGGCCATCCTAAACTGAAGTACTAACTCAGCCTTTATTCCGTAAATATCTTTAAGGCTTTATCCTCAAAGTAGACGCCCAAGAGTGGGCCCACTGAACTCGACCTTCTGAAATATCTTAACATGTAAAGGGGTTAATTCCAAGAAGCCACCTTGGGTGCCCAAAGTGGGTCCAAGTAATTTTCTATTAACTGAAACATCTCTCTCCACTATTCATGCAAGAATGCTCATCCCCTGTTAACTGAAGGTAGTCCCTATTATCTGTCATGCAACTCAAGTCATTAATCATGCATTCCAAGTTAACTGAAGTCAACTAGCATTTAACTAAAAACTAACGGAAGATGATTGAACCATAACTGAACTAAACTAAACTAATTCTGAACTAAACTTATTTGAACTGAACTGAATTGAACTAAACTTCATGCATGTAAATATCAAACCCTAACTCCTAGGATCTTTACATGCATTCATAAGTGTTATCTCTTACTCCAAATAGTTAATTGAACTCAAGGTGAGTGTCACCTACCATGTGGGTGCCCCATGTGCCCCTATTATTTAGGAACTCATCTTGGATGCCCTCACATGCTCCTATTATTTAGAATTAATTATAAATGTCAATTAACATAATTATTTCATCAAATATTAATCTCTCTCTAATCCCAGTGTTTGAAAACACTTTCCAAGGACTTAGGAGATACATGAAATAAATAATGTTTACCATTGCAATTAAATGACATCCTATTTCCAACATTCTCCAACTTGACATTATACATTGCAATTATTCTAAACAAGGAATTAATTATAAATCAAGTATAGAACTTAAGACCAATGGCCTTCCTGCACCAACTAATCAATCCATGCCAACTTCAAATGCAACCTGCATAATCATGAAGCTCCAAGCAAATGATTAAAACAAAGAGAACTTATCTAAAGGAACTAGTTTCATAAGATAATCTGTAACATTAATTAAAGTGTCGAGTTTCTCAATTAATACCTTCCCACTCTCAACCATTTCTCGCACAAAGTGATACTTAACATCAACATGCTTAGTAGGAGCATGATACATAGGATTTTTGGCTAAACACATAGCACTCTAACTATCACATTCAAGTTTAACTTACTTGCAATTAAAACCAATACCTTTCCCAAGTCTTTGTATCCAAACTGCCTCTTTGGAGGCATGTGAAACCATTGAGTGTGTTAAACTCATGTTCAACCAAGGTGTAGGCTCCTCGGTCTTTTCTGTTGAAAATAGCTTTTCTTACTAGTAACTATTCCAACATATATCTCTTACCATAAGAGAACTCAAGCCTCACCTATTTATCCAAGTATCCATGAGGACCTGTAACTAACCAATTCATGCCAAAATCCAAATGAAACACAACACTTTCATGAAATAATCAAGCAAATTATTAATGTGCCCAATACTTAAGAGAAATACACATGATCAATGTCAAAGCTCCAATCTTGAACATAAACATGACATCCATGATCTAACCATCTCCTTCTAGGAGACCACATGCACCATAACATATATCTACATCCTAGTCTCAAGAGAGCCATGCCAAACTCTAAATGCAACAAGAGTAAACCATGATATAATAGAAACCACTCTAAACCAAAAAAACATATCCCAATTAGGTAAAGATAACCTTACCAATGATGCATTCATGTCACTGCCAACAACTCCCATTGAACCGTGGTACCAAGTCACACGTGGAATCGTGACTACCATCCTCTCCATGAAGATCACTCTATCCTACCAAAGCTCCCATTGAACTGTGATACTGAGCTCTACATGGCAACAAGATAAACATCAAACCATCATTGTCAAAAGCATATGGAATTTTAGACATTTCCTCATGATCAAAATTATCATAACATGTACCATGCCACAACTCTAAACTGCTAATCAAGAGTATACCATGACATAATAACAAAACCATCCTACAACCAAGAATCCACTTCATTGCCAAATGCTCCCACTGAACCGTGATACTGAGCAATCCCATGGCATCATGATGCACATAATCAAAACCACATTTTTGTCATAAGCTCACACCAAACCTGTGAATCCAAGCTCTCAATGACACATGATAAACATCCTCTAAAGCAAGAATATATACCTCTCACAACAAACTTATTTTCTAAAATCAACAATAACAAAAATAGTAAAAGCTCCCACTATAAACAAAAAACCTCCAATATTTTAAGAGAAAGGCATCCCAATACTCTACCCAACCTTAGTTCTAATACCAAATGTTGAAAATTGAGGTGTTTATGTAGCTTAATACTTTGTAAAACTATTATACTTGCTAATCTAAATATGTATTCTTTGTTATAGATTCTTTATGGGTGATTATTTGATTAATTCATTTTGTCGTTTGTAGAATGAAGAAAAAAGGTTGTAGAAGAAATAGACAAAATATTAGAAGATACACAACATATACTGTGGAGAAACACTTTCGGGAAAAAAACTCCACCAAGAATCAATGTATTATTTAATCTCTGAAGTAGATTACAATAATTCCAATTCTTCCTTGAGATGCTTCCTCTGCCTTCAACAGATCTTCTTCACAACCTGCAATAAACTAATACCAACTCTCTTCAACTTGCTTGAGATATACATGCAATAAACAACCTTATAAACTCCAAAAGAGTTACAATTACAAAGCTCAATCCCTATCTCCTAAAATGTACACCTATCTCTTCCAAATAGAGTTTAACTGTGAAGAACAATGCCAAAACATCATCTTCATCCATTTGGGCATCCCAAACTGAAGTAGTAACTCAACCTTTATTCTGTAAATATCTTCAAAGATTCATCCTCAAAGTAGGCGCCCAAGAGTGGGTCCACTTAACTCAATCTTCTAAAATATCTTAACATGCAAAGGAGTTAATTCCAAGAAGCCAACTTGGGCGCCCAAAGTGGGTCCAAGTCATTTTTTGTTAATTGGAACATCTCTCTCCACCATTCATGCAAGAATGGTCATCCCCTATTAACTGAAGGTAGTCCTTGTTATCTGTCATGCAACTCAAGTCATTAGTTATGCATTCCAAGTTAACTGAAGTCAACTAGCATTCAACTAAAACTAGCGGAAGATAACTGAACTAAACTAAACTAAATTGAATTGAACTAAACTGATTCTTAACTAAACTGAACTGAACTTCATGCATGTAAACATCAAACCCTAACTCCTAGGATCTTTACATGCATTTAAAAGTGTTATCTCTTACTCCAAATAGTTAACTGAACTCAAGGTGAGTGTCACCTACCATGTGGGCACCCCATGTGCCCCTATTATTTAAAAACTCATTAGACACCCTCACATGCTCCTATTATTTAGAATTAATTACAAATGTCAATTAACATGATTATTTCATCAAATATTAATCTCTCTCTAATCCTAGTGTTTGAGAACACTTTCCAAGGACTTAGGAGATACATGAAATAAATAATGTTTAGGATTGCAATTAAATGGCATCCTATTTCCAACATTGTCTTTACACCTTTGCTTTTATCTCCAATTATCTGTTCTTTTAGATGATTTTTCTGTACATATTTTGGAGTCTTAGGAGCAAGTTCTGGAGCTTCTTCTTCTTCAATTTGTTCTTATTCTTCCTTATTCTCTTCTTGTACTTGTCCAAAGATAGGTTCATCTGGTTCAATTTCACTTATTTCAATTGATCTATGCATATCTTCATCAACTTTTACATTTGCACTTTCAACAAAATTTCTCAATCTTTTATCAAAGCATCTATAAGCTTCTCTATTGGTTGAATATCCAAGGAAAATGCCTTCATCACATCTTGCATCAAAGTTTCCTAGATTCCTCATCATCTCTTTTAATATAACATTTGCTTCCAAACACCTTAAAGTACTGAACAATACGAATTTTTCCATGCCACAGTTCATAAGGAGTCTTTGTGTTGTTACCTTTGGTTTGAACTCTGTTAAGAATATAAACAATAGTGTGAATTGCTTCTCTCCAGTATACTTTAGGTACATTTACCTCTTTCATCATAGTCCTTGCAACTTCTTGAACAGTCTGATTCTTCCTCTCAGCAACTCCATTCTACTGAGGAGTTCTAGGAGCAGAAAGATGCCTCTTTATACCATGCTCTTCACAAAACATATTAAACTCATTGGAGGTGAATTCTCCACCTTTGTCAAAACTTAAACATTTGATTTTCAGATTCACTTCATTCTCTACCATAGTCCTGAACACCTTGAATCTATCTAGGGCTTGAGCTTTCTCCCTAAGAAAAGTAACCCATGTCAGTCTAGAATAATCATCAATTAGAAGCATAAAATAACCGTCACCATTAAGACTTCCTGTTCTTGTGGGACCACAAAGGTCTATATGAATCAATTCCAACATTCCATTAGTTGATTGTTCTTTTCCTTTAAAGCTGCATCTTGTTTGTTTTCCCAATTGGCAACACCTGCAAATAGTATTGGTAGGCTTTGTGATTTTAGGCAAATCCCTGATAGCTTCTCTTGAACTAATCCTGATTAGGTTGTCAAAGTTTACATGTCCCATCCTCTGGTGCCATAGCCAACTTTCATTAACTTGAGACACAAAACACTGACCATATGTTCTTCTTCCTGCAGCTACCATAGTTCCAGACCCTTTTATGATCTCACAAGTTTTATTCTAAAACACAAACTTAAATCCTTTTCTACACATTTTCCCAACACTCAAGAGATTATGCTTTAAGCCCTTAACATAATAGACATCATCAATATTGTGTTTTCCATCAAAAATAATTGTTCCTTTTCCAACAATCTTTGCACCAGAATCATCTCCAAACATGACTAATCCTCCATCATACTTTTCAAGTTTAGTGAACTTACTTTTGTCTCTGGTCATATGATTTGAGCAACCACTGTCAATTACCCAATAATATTCATCTTGTCTAGCATGAAAGGTTGTAGATTTAAAATAGTTAAGTTGCTAAGCACCTATGCAACATTATCACATTTGTACAAAAAAAATTCTAAGGATTGACTTAAAGGAAGTTTCAATTTGTTCATAATTGTCAAAACAATTCTCTCATAAGAATTTTTTTTATATTATGATGTAACTTAATTATGGATTAGTGTAGTTAGATAGAACATGACTATGTTGGCACTTTAAAACATCAAAGATGATGAGTTTTCCTCAAGGGTTGCCAAAATATATGCAAACTATGTCATGTGTTTGTGGGTGATAGTTGCTTTGATCAATGTCTAGGCTACAAATGACATGGAGAGATTTATGTACTTAAAATATAAAATTTGAATCACAAATAGCTTAGGTGGTAAACACTTTGTATATTTTTTTAACTTCCATGTTGATGATAATGGAAACTCATGAAAATCATGCTTTGAGTAAAATTAAATTTATCCAACATGTTGATAAAATCTAAACATGCAACTATTTAGGAGAGCTACATGCCCCTAATTATCTATACGAGATATATAAGTAGTCCTTGGTGGTTGACTTACAAAAATATGTTGATTATAGGGATTTTGTGTGATGTTGAGGACTTGCCTCATTTAGTTCAAGAATGTAAGTTAAGTAAGCTAGTTGTGTCATATAAAAGAGACACATGTAGCGTGACATAATAATAAATATGTTTATATGAATCAAAAGAAAAGTATAAGGAAAGTTAGCATAAAAAATAATACATTTATTGACTGATTAGATAAGGTTCTCAATAAGGTATACTCAATCTTACAATGTTTCTCACTTGTTTAGGGTACATGAGAGACTAATTGTATGCAATCCTCACTTAAAAATCCATAGGGACAACAAATACTTATAAACCTTAGGGAAATAAAAAAATTGGATATGAATTTGTGATGTAAGAGCATCCAGCGGTGCAGGGCAATCTTGCATCACCCAAAAAAAATGTTTTCTTTATTTTCTTTAGTTTTTTTGAGTCCCATGATGGCACTTAAGGGGTATAAGACTGTCATGCATCAAAAATAGAGAAAATGAGCACTTACTATTTTTAGTAAGTCAGTCAAAATGGGCTCGTATGGACTTGAAATTTTACCCCAAGGAGCAGAGCTGAAATACATTTCCAGTCGCAAAAGAATCACCTCAATATCTTGCACGGTTTGGGAGAAATTAAAGTTTCTATCTTGGGAAATTTCTCCAATGCGGCTTCAAATTCAGATATAAAACTTTAGAGACCTTGAAACAACTCAAAAAGTGGCCGAACTGACCTATAGTTAATTCATGCATTGTAGAGCTCGTCAAGAGCTTTCCGGCAATATGCAATAATAGCAAATTAGACACCCAAATCAAAAGTTATTGCCCTGCAAAGTTGGTCCTCTAAAAAGTGAATTTCTTAAAATTTTCTTCCTAGGCCAGGAATCAAATGGCGAAACTTTTGGCACCAAAACAAAAGGGAAAATTTGATATTTCTAGAACATTCTAGGGCGGTTATTGGGGAAAATAAAATGGGTTAAGTGGGGGTTGTAGAAGGTGGCCCTGATAGTGCAAATTGTGGTTCCAAATAGTTTATTTTTCAGAGTTGATTTTGTTGTAATGACACATCCTCTTTCATGTAAAGTAGATGATGTGTTTGTAGAAGCACATTGAAAGGAACTTCTAGTCCACCCTAGAGACACAAATGTGCAAAGATTTAGTACCTATAAGAATCCTATAAATAAACTAAATAAGTAAAGGGAATAAGCGTGATTTGAGAATAAAAAGGGTATATTGCATGGGGTTTGCACTAGGACCCTACAACACCAAAACTCATGATTATTTCAAAATCTCTTGCCACTAAAGAAAAGGTACCATCATAAATGGATGAATCTGGATAGTTGAAAATACAATATTTAGGGTTTGAGATCAGAGATTAACAAACTAATAAGATGCTAAAGAAAGAGGAATTAGAGAAGAGATCATCATTTATCCTATCAAAAAGGGAAATACCACTATCTCCATTGAAAAATTGAGCACAAGCTCCCAAATCGCCAACAAGGGAAGCCACATAGGCCTTGCTCCAAATGAGTAGAAAGAAAATGAAAGGGGGGGGGGCTCTCATCCAAGAAAAAATAAAAGGCCAAAACAAAAATACACCACCACACAGTTTGAGGACATGGAGGAAGGTTAACAAGAAGAACTATCATAATTAGAAGAAGAGGTAGTATAGAACCACATCTTAAGAAATCAAAATAATGTACAAGAGAACAAGCCACCACAAAACAAATCAAAGGAAAAAGAAAAAATGAAGGAAGATATAATGGATCAAATGTAGCTATATAAAAGAATCTTCACCTAGGGAATTTTCTTAACATAATAGATGTGCCCAAAAGTCACTATAAAAAAAAGAGTAATTAAGAATTCCATGTTAGACTTCATGTCAAATACACAATATATACTTGCAAAAATAGTAAAAGGATTTCCAAAACAAATATAAAATTTAAGTGTTAAGATAGAAACGAGAAGTAGCAAGTCTAGAAGAAATAAGAATAGAGGGCTTGGAAAAACTTGTGGTACAACTACCATAAAATACAACATAGAGATTGAAATTGCTACAAAAAGAAGAAGTTCGATAAAATATAGAGTAGATGCACTCTTGTCTCAGGCAAAGAAGTAGTCAAAAGAATCAAACAAGAAACTAGAGAGGCTACTCAAAATTCATATTAAAAGAAGAAAAGAATAAAGTGACATACTAGGAATAGATATGGGTGCATAAGAAACAACAAGATAAATAAGCACTCAAGGAACAAGAAATAAAATAATGAGAACAACAAAAAGAACATATAGAACAAGAGGTATTAGGACAAGAACCTTCCTCACCTCCACCATCTATACCCACATCATCATCATGAGAGATAATTTAAAAAAATCCAAGAAATAAAAAATCCAACCATTACCATCCCCTTCACTTCTACAACCACCAATTAGAGACTTAACCCAAATATCACCATTGTAAATATTTGGTGTAGGGGCACCCACAAGCTGTCATGCCTCCAAGGATCAAAAGTTGTCATTCTGATTTGTCTTGTGATGTTTTCATGTAATAAGGTCTAATAAGACCATTTAATTTTTGTTTGATTCTACTTTAAGTCATTAGGGATGAGTTAGTGTGCAAAAGTAAAAAGTGTCAATGTTGTCAAGTTGCAAAAAACAATTTTTGCATTTTTGTTGTCAAGTGGAAGTTGAATTGTTGGAATTTGAAAATCAGTTGGGAATCGATTGGAATATGATTTTAAATGTTTTAAAAAGGATTGGTAAGGTTGAAGACAAGTTTTGGTTGTTGTTGTTGGATGTTGAACTTTGAAAGTTTGAAGTAATAAAACTATGTTTCTGCATTTTCAAAATATTCTTTGCTGCTACACAGACTTGTACAGGTCTGTATGACCTGGGAATGCACTAAAACCAATTAGAGTTGATTATGAATTGAGTCTACTTCCTATTGTACTTGGTTTCATTTGTTTTCATCAAGATTTGTGTAGATTAAAGCAATTTTAGTTTGAACTAGTTAAAACCCTAGCTAGGGTCACTTGAAGGAAAGAAAAATGTGAATCTCTCCATTCCACCAATAAAAACTCCTAAAACTCGATGGAATGGCTTATGTTAGGTTGTTCTTTAGTTTTCCAAACTTGCAGGTGTAGAAAATGGAATTTGGCATGTGTGGGGTTGTTGTCCTAGTCTAATATCTTCATGTATTAGGCTTAGAAACCCAAGAGGCTTAGGGCATTTTGTGAAAAACTTTTGGAGATTGATTTAGTTGATTAGAGTTGATGTTTTAGGCTCTATATGACATTTTTGAAGCATTGGAGTGAAAATATAGACCCAAGAATACAAGCAACCTACTGCTACCAAGCTTAATTTTCCAATTAGGCCTAATTTGAGCGAGGACAGTCAATTTATTGACTCATTCCGTACAAAGTGACCCCACCTAGTTTTGAGATATGTTGAAGAAGGTCCAAAAGGGTATCAATAAATGTGTTTATATTTTGAAGACTCTTCCTACCCTGAAATTTATGTTTGAAAAACCCTCTTTGAAAGGCTACTAGGAGAATGAAGGCTTGTGAAGCAAAACCCACCATTGGATGCTTGAGAGATTGAAAGAGTAGTTGATTGAGGTTGGTTTGAGATTGTTAACCCCTGATCTACATCAATATTTCAACTAGGGGATATGCTACAATTAATAGCAAGGAAATAATTTCTCAAATAATAGGTAGATATATTAGATGAAGTAGTGAATGTACTAAACACAGTACATGTGACATTTCTATAAATCACCAAGGATAACTTAGCCACCCTTGGAAAATAATTGAAACAATTTATAGATGACATGATACAATAAATGCATAATTAGGAGGAGACAATTTGAAAAAATATATTGAGGATATAAAAAATTAAAAAATTAAGAAATAAGGAAGAAATGTGCTAATGCACACACTAAATTACAAATTAAAATAAGAAACATCCAAACAACATGAACATCTATAAAATCTATATACTAATTTTGACTTGGATGGCTTGGAACAACAGAAAGCATTGAAGATACAACTTGAAAATATCGAGAATAAGATAATGCAAGAAGTTTCTACTTATGATGTTTAGAAAGATCAATCTAGAAGCCCACACGTATACATTGAAACACTCCATAACTAATATCAACAAGTTCATGATTAGAGGCAAGTGATAAAAGGACAAACAAAATAGCTTAGAGAAGTAGTGAGTCTCTACCTTTCCAATATAACAAATCTACTCATAGAAGAAAATAAAGTCATCAAGTAGACTCAAATAATAGATACATTAGAAGAAGGAAAGAAAAATCTACTCAATATTAATGCGAAAATACTACTACTGGAACAAGGGAGATTCAGGTTACTCAGCTAGAGGCCATTCACAAAAATATCTTTTCATGATAGAAATATTTTTCTCAAGTTTTGGGTACAACAATTTGTCAATTTTTATAGGGTAGAGACAAAATGTCTTAAATACAAGACATTATTTCAAAGAGGGGATGATGTTGATAGGAAAAAGCTAACCTAACAACAAGATTCATCCACAACAAAAGGAATATAGCACAAACATAGCCAAGAGTTATTACATGTACAAAACACACACCCCTTAAAGATACTTATACTATGGTATAAGAAGGGATCAAATAAATAAGATAGACAAATTTAATAGATGCTTAATATATCAATAGAAGAATTTACTGACTTGAGTTATAATAGATAATGTTATGTATATTAAAAAGTATAGAATGGTAAGAATAACCTTTACTTGGAGCATAACTAAATTCATTTATGTGAGAAACTTAGATTTTATTATTCTAACTATGTTACTTAATTCAAATAAAACAAAATATTAATAGATTGATTATTCTAAATTGGTTTCATAAGCACTTTTTTAAATTAGATTTTATTATTCTAACTATGTTAATTCAAATAAAACAAAATATTAATAGATTGATTATTCTAAATTGGTTTCATAAGCACTTTTTTAAATATGTCTTAAATCTTTAAATTGTGCAAAAGTATAATTAATTTATAACACATAGAAGAGAATATCATCACATAATCACTAATATTTTTATTTGACCCTTGGGCATACTCAAATAAATTTAGAAATGGTAACTCTAAGGGAAATATTGGCATTGAATTTCTTGAGGAACATTTTTTCCAAAATACTATATAAATGTATAGATCAAGGAGGAAAGGCATAAAACCATTCAATAGAAGAAACACGAGAGTAGTTGATATACTATTCAATTACTTATTTTTTTAGCTTTTAAAATTATATCTTTATGAGGAACCCTACAAATATTTAGCCAATTATTTTTAATTCTTTCATCCAATTTGTTTCTCTTCACAATATAACTTTGAACAATTCTCCTAGATGCATGTAGTAATTATGCAATTTTTTGAACTTGACTTTTATGTATAATTTTTTACTAGAAAATATAGCCATCAATGCTCTACATGCAACATTTAAATCAAATTGTTTGACTCTTAGTTTTAATATAGTCTAATAACTCTTGTAAGTTTTCAATTATTGTCTATTTTAATAAATTTGATGGTTGTTTCTTATTATCAACCCCTAGTAAATCCAAAACTAGGGATCATTAGTTTTCACCTTAATAACTTTGCACATAATTGTGCTCTTTCAATTAGAGATTTTTCTTCAAAAGATTCACCCCAAATTATTTGAGTGTAATTTTATTGTGCTTTCATATAACATACCTTTAGGTGAAATCTCCTTGGTAAGAGAATCTTCATCTGTCTCCATTAGATCTTCCATACCATACAAAAAAATTATATCACTGGTTTCCTCATCATTTACATTCTTTGCATCTATAACAATTTCTTGTGCTTCTTCATTAAGGGTGATCCCACATAAGTGGGTTACAATTGCATTCACACAGAAAAATTCTTATACGCTAAAAAAAAATTGGGTTTTAAGGGGTTTGCTCGAAGGGGGGTGTTCGAGCGAACCCCTTTTTCAAGGCATGTTTGTCTAAACCCCCTTTTGGCAGGATTTTCCTAATGAAACAAAGGGAAGTAATGCAAAAAAGGGGGGTTCAAGCGAACCCCCCTTCTAGCGAACCCCCTTCACTCGAAGGGGTCTAGGGGTGTTCGCTAGAAGGGGGGTTTGCTCGAACCCCTCTTTTTTTCCCTTCTCCCCCTCCATGTGCAATTTTTTGCAAAATTTTGCCTTTCAAAGCTCAAGTTGAAGATGAAAATGGAATCAAGTTCACAAACCCAACTAGATGATTATAGTCCTTGAAACAAGTTAACCATCAAATATAATTTTAATATATTTTGGTTTAATTATATATTTTTTTAGTTTAATTAAACATAGGTTTTTCACCGAAAATCAAGCTCTTTCTTTTGCACATGTGGAAAAATAGTAGATTATAAAAAATAATCTAAAAACTATGTTTGTGCTAGGTATTGATGTCCTTGATCAAACAAAAAGAAAATTGAATTTTGATACATACAAAAAAAGTTATGTTGTATATGGTTTTCCTATGTCTAAATTGTAATTGGTTTGACTTCAAAACTTAATTAAGAAAAAATATTCAATAAAACACTATGAAACCTAATGAACGTGCTAGATATCATAGTTACAAATCTAAATTGGAAAAAAATAGAATTTTATCCTTTATAGAAAAAAATTATGTTGTATACGGTGAACGATCTCTTTAAAAATGGTGTTTACTATTAAAAATGTTTTTGAAGGAGATGAAAAAAGAAATGCAATCTAATTTCCAAAAATTTAAAAAATACATATTTAGAATCTACAAACAAAATGTCACAAATCACTAGTTTGCATCATCTTCAAATTCCTCATGGTTTAGCAGCTATAAGTGCCTGAAAGTGAAGATTTTGTTAAAAAAAATCAGTTCAATGTCAAGTTTGGCCAAAAAGTGTAACCCACTATTGTGGGATCACCCTTTAAAACATTTTCTTCAACTTGGTCATCAATAATTTCAATGTGTTGTTCTTGACTAGATGTTCCTAAAACAAAATTCCTCTTATCTCTTTTTTGTGTATTTCTCTCTTCATCCAATCTTCTTTGATCAAACAACCTTGATCTATTCCTTTTATTTCCATCACAAATTGCATGCTCTAATTCACCTATACACACATACACATGTACATCCCAAATTAAGTCAAATTTAAACTTATGATTTAAAAAAAATCATTTGGTCAATAAATTGGTAAATTTTGCATTTTATTATTAAGTTGGAATATTAGGAGAGGAAGAATTTGAAACTACAAAGAGAAAATAAGGGTTAAAAAATTAGTGTCAAAGGGGCTTTACTATGGAAAGAAATATGAGTGTCCAAATCATGACCTAATAGGTGATAGTAAAATGAGTCAAAATTAAGTAAAACACACAATAAAACCATGATGAGGTCAAGTTAATACTAGGATGGAGGTGGATACTATAAAAAAACTAAGCTTATTGCTACTACTGCTAGCTTATTGTGGTAAATTAAAGAACAATGAAAGTGGTGTATTAATTGGTAGTTAAGTTACACGTCATAATATTGCATGCCTTGTGATGAGATAATTTATTTCATGAAAAATATATTTGTCTTAAATACAACCCTACATATTGTAAGTGTAGCATTGTAAATTGTCACCCTTGACAATTTCACACTATGTTTTGCTCCCCCCTAAGTGCATGGACCTAATTGAACATTTAATTTCCTAAATTATGCATTTTGTGGCCCATTTTATCAATTTTTGACAATTTGCAAGTACAAAGAAAATGCATTCATTTAATACTTTATCCCTGACTTCTTAATTTTCAAAAAATAGATCTGGGACATTGGCACCTATGTCCCCTATTTTGGCTCCAAATTCAAATTTTTTGATGTTGGCATTTTATTATTTGTAATTCAAATATCTAAAGTCAGCCATCATGATTTAATTTTTGGGAAATTAGAATAATTGTGTATAAATACCTAGTTATCCATCATTTGAAATCTAAGTGAAAGAATTGAGCATCAAAAGCAAGACTTATCATCAAGAGCATTATCAAGCAAGTCAAGAGTAGTTATTAGAGGATTTATTGCAACAATTCAAGATCCAAATATCATGTCAAAGTGTATGTGAGTATGTGTTCATGTTTATGTTATTGGTGAGATCTAACCCTTGTAGGTCTTCAAGCAATTCAAGCAAGCAAGATCCAAGCATTGAGGAGATGTGTATGACTTTAATCCTTCAAGGAAGCTATTGAAGGGTGGTGAGTTGCAACATTTTGTGGATTCATTATTCCTTTGTATCATTTATCCATTTATCATTGGCATTGCCATTATGGAAATGGAAACACTAACACGGATTTTGACTAAGGAAATCCCCTAAATGACACAACTTTTCTTCCCTCTTTGAATGTGTAGGTTTCAAGTCTGAAGAAGAGTGAAAGAAGTTTGAAGGCCAATTATCCATTGTTACAATCAAAACCCTATACCTTGACAACTCGTGGAAACTCAGTTATAGAAATATCTGACAGTGATTTAGCAGTGCAACAAGTAGAGAACAAAAGCCCTGATCTAGCACCAAAGGACTATGAAATCATATTTGAATTATCCCTACAACACTACAGCAAAATAGGAAAATAATGCCTAAAATAGCGTCAAATTTCAGTGTATTTCAATTCATGAATTGGGCGATTTGGCTGGCACTAAACTCGACATAAATAGGCATGGTCATCTCGACACCAAATTTTTCACCTGATGTTGCGCCAGAGTTAGCGCCAAAAATTCACAGCACCCCCATTACTGCCTAAAATAGCACCGAAAATAGTGCCTTTGTTAGCGCATAAAATAGCACCAAGAAATAGTGTCAAAAATAGCGCCTAAATTAGCACCCAATTTGGCTTCCAATTTTTCTTCTATGTCTACTCCCATTTTTGCTTCTATTTTGGCTTCCAATTTTGCTTCTGGTTTTGCTTCCAATTTTGCTTCTAGGTTTGCTTCTAATTTTGCTTCCAATTTTGCTTCTAGTTTTGCTTCTGATTTTTCCTCCAGGTTTGCTTCCAGTTTTGCCTCCAATTTTGCTTCCAAGTTTGCTTCTAGGTTTGCTTCCAGTTTTGCTTCCAGTTTTGCTTCCAATTTTGCTTCCAGTTTTGCTTCCAAGTTTTGCTTCCAATTTTGCTTCCAAGTTTGTTTCAAGTTTTGCTTCTAGGTTTGCTTCTGATTTTGCTTCCAAGTTTGCTTTCAGGTTTGCTTCCAAGTTTGCTTCTAGGTTTGCTTCCAGTTTTGCTTCTAGTTTTTCTTCCACGTTTGCTTCCAATTTTGCTTCCAATTTTGCTTCCAAGATTGCTTCTGGTTTGCTTCTAGTTTGGCTTCCATTGTTGCTTCATTTTTTGCTTCTAAAAATGCTTTTTGTTTTGCTTCCAATTATTGATTTAATATGTTTTATTTCAATTTAATTAGTTAAATATATCATGCCTCTTAAATAACTCATGATTATAAACTAAGTAATTTAATTATTTAACTCACATGATTAAATAACAAGATAATTTTTTTTTTGGGTCAGTAACACAAAAATTTTGTATTGCTTGTAAAGATAAAAAAAGTACATCTATTGTTTAGTGTCATTACCCACCAAAATTCCATAGCAAACGACAAAAACTAGAGGCACCCTAACGTGAAAATTAAAACATTAAATAAACCCCATAACCCCTATAATTGTTTACCAGTAAAATCCTTACAAAAAATAACCACCATTAATAGTGTTCAAAGTTACACACTTTAATATAACAAAAGCGAAGGGAGAATTCAAAATCAATCACAGACAAACATGACCAATCTTAACAAGCTCCACCTGGACCCAACAGACACTTGGCTATCTCCTTCAAAGGTTTCTTCTTTCGCCACTTCCCTAACTTCTTCTTCGAGTGCTTCCTTTTCGCTTCCAATCCCTGCATCTTTGCCTTTGCTTGTGTTAGAATTTCATCAACCTCCATGAGTTTGATGAAGAGTTTGAGCACTTTCCATCCCAAACGTGCTTCCTCACGGCAACAAGCTTTGTATTTTCCTTTGGGCCAATGAATAAAGGGTTTGAGCCTCAGTCTCCCATAGAGCTCCTCAATTTCATCATCTACCAGTCCTTCAGAATAATCTAAACCTACACCCGAAACTGCCCATTCAAGGATGGACTCCATGCCTACCAGAAAATCTTCATGCACAATTTTCTGCATCACCATCCTCACCATTTCCATTGGTTCACCTAAATCCAAGCCCCATGCTATAATTAAGGAGTAAACATACATGTTGGTTCAGTATTTGTGTTTCAAAGAACCCGAAATCCATGCCACAAATCATTTTTGCACACTGCACTAGCCACTCGTCGTCAACAAGGAAAAGGCCCTGCAGTCATTTTTCAGACGCCTCTCCATAAAACAGGCCCAAAGATCTTCGTGACCGGAAGGTGAAATTGGCTTCCATTTCTCCTAACAACTAACGCCGCTACCACCAGAGTTTGTTGCAGAGTTTTTCTCGACCCTTTCCAAATGCAATTAACACATCTTAATCGATGGCTTGCATTTAACACCATCTTGGATTGCCCAAACTTTCTATTAATGAAGTACTACTTCATGACCACCGGCCACCTTGTTTATGAAGTACTTTCTATTAATGAAGTACTACTCCACTCGCTTCACCACCTTGTTCATTTAAGGTGTTGTCCTCTCCTATGTTTTCACCTAAGTTCGCTAACTTAACAACTCTAAAATCCTCCAACCTGAATTCCCCCATTTCACCAAAATTTAAAGCCCATTTAGATAAGGCATCCGCTTCCACATTACCACCTCTTTTAATGTGGCTCACTGCAAAACTTTCAAAAGAGCTTAACACTTTTCTAATTTGTTTAATTACGTTCTGGAGGTGCCAAGCATTAATTTTACCTTTCATCACCGCCTAAACTATTATTGTAACATGATCATAATCTATAATTAAATTAAGTGAGTCAAATATCTATAATTTAATTGAATTTGGCAACATCCATCCTAAGTAGTAAATTAAAATCATCATACATAATAAATATCCATCCAAAAATCATTGACCACTTTTAATATATATAAATTGACAAGTCAATACTGATAAGATCGTCATCATATATAACTAAAACAAGTGAAAGTAAAATATGCTAGTACATCAAAAACATGTCAAAATGATACATGTCCAATAGTTAACATAAGTGAAAATGATACATGTACAAATGATATAAATAAAATTGATAAATTATGTAACTCAAACTGATACAAGTCAAGATGATACATGTCCAAATGATATAGTGAAAATGGTACATGTCAATATGATACAACTCAATAATATAGTATTGTAGGCCATGAAAATGATACATATGATAGTAACCATGAAAATATTCATCATAACAATATATCAGCAATGATCCATGATGTAGTCTATATGATCATGAATGTCACTAGTTACCACCACCAACTGTCTCATCATCATCACCACCATCGTGATCATCGTCGTCGTCGTCGTTGTCTTCGTCATCATCGCCGTCATCATCATTGTCATCAGCCTTGATGTCTTTCATATTTGGGTCATCATCATCCTCTGCCACGTGATCTGTACCAGTAGAACCAATATTTTGTGGATCTATATCATGTTGAGGATCATCTTGATCTTTTGAAAGACCCATGTTCTACAAAAAAAGCATTTAGAATGAAAATTTATTATTTATTTCATGCAATAATTTATTTTTCTATTATATATCTAATATTACAACATATGAGACGAAACCATAATCATATTACATCATATAAAAGTGCACATACCATAATAAAATTTCAAAAAATTTACAGCTAATATTGGTGACTCAGGAGAAACTTCAGCTTTCAAAAACAAAGCCAATTAGGCTAGCAGACTTGTGGATCAGGGAAACATTTGGTGGAAGAGGAAGAAAGATGACTGGAACTCTGGAGGCCCACCATAATGGATTTTAGTATTCAACCATGAGAGAAAAAGAGAGAGCTGATATCATGTATCAAACATTAAGCATGCACTCTTCTAGCCAATGGAGAAGGAGATGATTACTTTGCTTCATTTTCATTTGCATAACCATATCACAGCGTGGGAAACAAGAAGACCAAGGATGTCCAGTTTTATGTGGAGGTAATGGATTTGATCCAAACTTTAAGAGGGGAAAGAAGGTCAATGTATGATCCTGATGAAATTGAGGAAGAACAACAAGAGAGGGATAAGAAAAATAAAATCAATACATAGTTTCAAGGATTTGTCAAGTGAGTAAGAGAGCTATGGGAGCAGCCTCATTTTAAGATTTTGAACTAGATTTTGATATACCATTTAGAGAGCTTGGTTTTCATGGAGTTCCATTCAAAGCCTCTACTTTTATTGTTCCTACGGTAAATTGTTTGGTAGGATTGGTGGAATTACCTTTCGTAGTAATCACTATTAGTGAGATTGAGATTGTTAACCTTGAGAGAGTATGACTTGGGCAAAAGAAATTTGATATGGCTATTATTTTCAAAGACTTCAAGCAGGATGTACTCCACATTGACGCCATTCCTCAATCTTCACTTGATGGTATCAAGGAATGGCTAAACTCCATGGATATAAAGTATTATGAAAGCATAATGAACTTGAACTGGCAACGAATTTTGAAGAGTATTACTGATGATCCAAATAAATTTATTGAAGATGGTGGTTGGGAATTTTTGAATATGGAAGCTAGTGATTCTGATTCTGATAATTCAGAAGAGTCAGATCAAGGATATGAACCCTCTAATGTAGAAGAGGAATCATAATCATATTTCATGTAGCCACCATCAAGAGTGTTACAAGCCAACAAGATGGAGGGAATTCTTATATAAGGATAATTTTCAATGTTGCAAGTATCGGCTTTAATGCCAACTACAATGGCAACATTGAAATTCCCTAACAGTATTTATATTAAGGAAATTTCCTTTAGATGCAAGGATTCAAAGCACATCAACCATGTGGTAAAAATGATTAAATCCCAAAGACGATCTATAGCAATGAAAGATTCTGAAAAGGTAAAGAAAGCTACACTGGTGACTTAGGAGAAACTTTGGATTTCAAAAACAAAGTCAATTAGGCTGGCAGACGTGTGGATCAGGCTAGCATTTGGTGGAAGAGGAAGAAAGATGACTGGAACTTTGGAGGCCCACCATAATGGATTTTGGTATTCAACCATGAAAGCAGAAGAGAGAGTTGATATCATGTATCAAAACATTAAGCATGCATTCTTCCAGCCAGTGGAGAAGGAGATGATTACTTTGCTTCATTTTCATTTGCATAACCATATCATGGTGTGGGAACCAAGAAGACCAAGGATCTATAGTTTTATGTGGAGGTAATGGATGTGGTCCAAAATTTAGGAGGGGAAAGAAGGTCAATGTATGATTCTGATGAAATTGAGGAAGAACAACAAGAGAGGGACAAGAAAAATAAAATCAATACAGTGTTTCAAGTATTTTTCAAGCGAGTAAGAGAGCTATGGGAGTAGCCTCATCTAAAATATTTTGAACTAGAGTTTTATATACCATTTAGAGAGGTTGGTTTTCATGGATTTCCTTTCAAAGCCTCTGCTTTTATTGTTCCTATGGTAAACTGTTTGGTAGAGTTGGTGGAATTACCTTTCTTAGTAATCACTATTAGTAAGATTGAGATTGTTAACCTTGAGAGAGTAGGACTTGGGAAAAAGGAATTTGATATGGCTATTATTTTCAAAGACTTCAAGCAAGATGTACTCCGCATGTATGCCATTCCTCAATCTTTGCTTGATGGCATCAAGGAATGGTTGAACTCCATGGATATAAAGTATTATGAAAGCAGAATGAACTTGAACTGGCGGCCAATTTTGAAGACTATTACTAATGATCCAAATAAATTTATTGAAGATGTTGGTTGGGAAATTTTGAATATGGAAGCTAGTGATTCTGATTCTGATAATTTAGAAAATTCAGATTAACGATACGAACCCTCTGATGGAGAAGAGGAATCAAAATCAGATTTCATGTTGCCACCATCAAGAGTGTTACAATCCAATTAACAAGATGGAGGGAATTCTTACATAAGGATAATTTTTAATGTTGCAAGTATCGGCTTTAATGCTAACTACAATGGGAACATTGAAATTCCCTAGCAGTATTTATGTTAAGGAAATCTCCTTTAGATGCAAGGATTCAAAGCACATCAACCATGTGGTACAAATGATTAAATCCCAAAGACGATTTGTAGCAATGAAAGAGTCTGAAAAGGTAGAGAGAGCTACATTGGTGACTCATGAGAAACTTTAGCTTTCAAAAACAAAGCCAATTAGGCTGGCAGATGTGTGGATCAGGCCAACATTTGGTGGAAGAGGAAGAAAGATGACTGGAACTCTGGAGGCCCACCATACTGGATTTCAGTATTCAACCATGAGAGCTGAAGAGAGAGCCGATATCATGTATCAAAACATTAAACATGCATTCTTCCAGCCAATGGAGAAGGAGATGATTACTTTGCTTCATTTTTATTTGCATAACCATATCATGGCATGGGAACCAAGAAGACCAAGGATTTCCAGTTTTATGTGGAGGTAATGGATGTGGTCCAAACTTTAGGAGAGGCAAGAAGGGAAATGTATGATCCTGATGAAATTGAGGAAGAACAACAAGAGAGGGATAGGAAAAATAAAATCAATATAAAGTTTCAAGGATTTGTCAAGCGAGTAAGAGAGCTATGGGAGAAACCTCAAATAAAATATTTTAAACTAGAGTTTGATATACCATTTAGAGAGGTTGATTTTCATGGAGTTCCTTTAAAATCCTCTACTTTTATTGTTTCTATAGTAAATTGTTTGGTAGAGTTGGTGGAATTACCTTTCTTAGTAATCACTATTAGTGAGATTGAGATTGTTAACCTTGAGAGAGTAGGACTTGGGCAAAAGGAATTTGATATGGCTATTGTTTTCAAAGACTTCAAGCGATATGTACTCCGCATGTACGCCATTCCTCAATCTTCACTTGATGGCATCAAGGAATGGTTGAACTCCACGGATATAAAGTATTATGAAAGCAGAATGAACTTGAACTGGCGGCCAATTTTGAAGACTATTACTGATGATCCAGATAAATTTATTGAAGATGTTGGTTGGGAATTTTTTAATATGGAAGCTAGTGATTCTGATTCTAATAATTCAGAAGATTCAGATCAAGGATATGAACCCTCTGATCTAGAAGAGGAATCAAAATCAGATGAGGAAGGTTCAAAAGGTGAATCTCTTGTGGAGTTAGAGGAGGATGAAGAAGAAGATTCTGAAGAGGAGGAAGGTAAAACATGGGATGAATTAGAAGCCGAAGCCAAAAATGTAGATAAGGAAAAAGGAGACGAGTCTAACAATGAAGAGGAAAGGAAACAACGAAAGGTAAAGCTACAGGGAAGTCTCAGGCACCTGATATTAAAGATTCAAGAGGAATTTTTTCAAGAGGCATAAAGTCAGATGAATTTAGTTCATATACATCCTACTATTTATTCATGCACATAAACGGTCATCTTGTAATCATACGATTTGAGCTCTATTTACTCATCTTATGCATCAATAAACAACTCAACACAAGAGATCCAAATTGACATATTAACACAACAATATCCAACTAAGTTATTGAAACTCAACTATTGATACCTTGTTCTCCATCCAAATTACAAAATCATTCCACTTTTTGTTTTGTAACATATTTTTTAAAAATTTCTTTGGATGGTGGTCATATTTCTCCTCCTATTAAAACATGGCACATGGACTAGTTAAACTAATTAATATGCAATCATTTACTTTTTCCAATGAAATAAAATGTATATATCATTTAACATATTAAATATACTTACAAATGTACAGATCAAGGTCTATAAACCTTTATGCCCATTACGATGCGTGGCACGAAGTTTCTCAAGCCTTGCCTTGGAGGCCTTGTCCTGAAACATATACTAATTCAATTTAACTATGCACAAATAAAATTTAAATATTGTTTAATAAATTTTATATAATCTTAAGAGAAAATTCAAAAACCTGTGTACTCTCCTCATTGGACTTCCTTTGTGCATTGAACTTCTCATATGCTTTTACAAGCTCTCTCCATACTTTCACACTTAAATCAATTGGCCTTTTTTTTTGCCTTAGCTCAAGAGGGATTTTTTTTATCTTCTTTGTTTGGTTGCACCGAAATCTCTTGTAGTTTTGAGACATTCGTAGCTTTATCTTCTTTACAGACCAACCTATGCCAAATTCATTCTCCATGTCATGGATAACTACTTTTTTCAAGTGCATGGGTATCTTTGAGAATGGAAAATGTAGATGGTCTTTGAACCATTTAAGGCATGATTCCTTCAACCTATTCACAAATATTTTCCCAGCATTTGTCATTCGTACTTCCCCTGAAACCACCTCGTATTCTATGTTCGTATTGTAGCTACCAATGCAAGATTGAAAACATGGTGTGGTGGAAGAAGTCTATGTCCTAGGAGTGGAAGTCTCTACTCCATGTTCCACATTCGTAGAGTTTACTGTCACTAATTTCCTCCTGGATCTTTTGCTCAATCCAAGACTGGTTGGGGAATCAATTGATTGCCTTTGAGACAATTGATTTGTTTGCAATGTTTGAGGGGCATTAATAGATTGTTTTTCTATGTATCTGGCAAGTGTTGTCCAGTCCACATTAACCAATTTGTTCACTGCCTCTACCCCCAATATGGAAGCCAATTCCTCTTTATCTTTGTCAGTCTCATGTCCCTATACATATATATATTTTTAAATTATATTTCTTCTTTTAAATTTAGAAATAAAAAAATAAAAAGCAAAATTAAAAGAAACAATGGAAACATTTACAAATCTATAAATTGACAATGAATTACCTCATTGTGGACAGAGTTTGCTGACAATGCTTGCTTCCCTCCATTGCTTGAAATTTTGAGGTGACCTAGGGAAAAAAATTTATGTCCAATCTATGGAGGCAAACAAAGTACACACTGTCAGGTATGAAAATTTTCGTCCAATTTGTGGTATGAAAGTTTTGTTTTGTGGGAAAATATGTTTGTTGGGTTTGCTTAATGTTGATAACCTAGGGAAAATATGTTCACTCAATTTGCTTAGTGTTGATAACCTTATCATGAAAAATCTTTCATAATGCAATATTGCACAAATTTGTCATGGCATCGGTGACTATGGCGCAGCTGGGCAAAACCAAGCAGTTTCTACGTTTATTTTCAGCAATTGCTTAGCAGTGACCGACCCAATTCCCATATTTTCCAAGCAGTTCACTATTTCCTTAATACCCAGGTTAGGGAAAGAATATAGAGGCATCCTCACTTCGTGCTATAATATTTTGAGCTAATGCTCAAATGGGTAGGGTAAAAAAATTTGTTGGTTTCCCAAAGATTTTACAATTTATAATGATGAAAAAATTTAGAGGTTGCCTAGACTGGTTAGGCCACGAACCAGCAAACAATCATGAATTCAAATGCAATACAAAGAGCAGTAAACAATCATGAATTCAACCAAGAAAAAAAAATTTAAAACCTTACTATGGTGTCGCAAACTAAATCGAATTTATCATCAATTGCTGGTAGCGCCCTACTCTCTTCCTTCGCACGATGTTTTTCCCTTTTTTGTTGTTTGATTTCTTCCTTCATGCGGAAATTTTTAAATTTTTTGATTTTGATTCATTAGTCGATGCTTTAGTCGGAATTAGTTAATGCCAACTTTAGCGCCGACTTTTGGCCGTTAATGTAATCTATTTGGGACATATAAGGTTGTGTCAAGTGCGCCTAATATAGCACCTATCATTGTCGTATAGTGACTTTTCATTGTTGTGTATCATAGGATCCAGAGTGTTGGAAATAATTCCAACTCCTTGTTTTTGTGACCACCGTTGTCCAGTGGCTCCTTCATCAGCTTGGTGTCGTAGAGAAGTTTTTACCGCGATCCCGCAAGGTGCTTCATCCTTCTCAACGATAGTGCAGTGAAAGCTTCTATGGCGCCACGCGAGTCTTCCTTCTGTTCTTGGTAGTGTTGTGGTGACTCCCACAGTCCTGCAAGTCTTTTACCATTGGCATGTGGTAGTGCGGTGACCACCACTGTCCTGCAACTCCTTCATCAGCTCAGTGCGGTAGAGCGGTTTTTACTGCGGTCTCACAAGTTGCTTTTTCCTTCTCGATGGTAGTGCGGTGAAAGCTTTTGTGGCAGCATTTTTATTCACAGAGGAATCCATGGAGAGAGGATGTGGATGGCGTAGAAATACTAAATTGTTGAGAGAAAAGTGGGTGGAAATAGATGAGACAATGGAATTTTCAGATACAATAGAGGTAAGAAGAGAAATCAACCTCAACCAAAGGAGGAAGGTGTTTATGAATTCACAAATGCTACAGCGTAGAGGAGATAAAGTCATTGTTTTGTCCATGAGGCCTCTGAGGTCAAACTTATTGGTTGAAAATGCACAAGAATGGTGATTAAATGTGATTTTATGATCAAGGGAAAAGTTTGAAAATTAGGATAGCCAAAACATGATATCAATATGTCAAATATGACTAAAGTGAGGTTTTGTGTTAGATAGCATATTAGTTGAAATGATATAATTGGTGTACTAAAAATTATTTACTATGTTGTGTATTATAGGGGTGAGATGAGGCCATGGCAACAGATTGTGTCATATCAAATGAGGACACAACGGATAAAGCGGGACATCAGGTACTCAAATTTTGACTTAACTTAGGAAAAAATAATTTGATGGCATTTTGTGATACGTCCATATTTTTCACAGTATTATTAAAATTTATAATGTATTATCCAATCTTGACATAAATTAATGCATGTTGTTCATTATTTTAGATGGAGATTGGAGCAAATGTAGAGCCTAAGTGTTCAACTAGTAAAAGAACAAGATATGTACGTGGACGTGGACCTAAAACTATTAAATCACGTAGACGAAAATGGGTGGAAGAGGATATGACAATGGATACTGTAGACACAACAAATGATTGCACTGAAGAAGAGGTAGGTCAGGACTATAGTACATGGGATGAATACTTTGAGAAAATTGTTGTTTGTGGATGTTTTGTATGTCATGGAAAGAAACAATTCAAACGATCAATTGTTCAAAGACATTACATATATGATGAGCTTCCAGTCAGTAGTATGCCTCTTACAATTGATTAAAATCCAATAGGAATTGTGGTGAGGAATTTTCCAATTTGATATAAATAACATGTATACTTCATTTAAACATTGTTTTATATTATTTAAATAACTAATTTTTTCTTAATGGATACTTGCAGGATAAAGTTTTTGGTTTAAAGTTTCTTGGATCACCGACTTCCAGCCTAGAGGGAAATGATTATTTATCAGATGATACACCTAACAAAAATATGTGCCAATATACTAGCTTGGAAGATGAGAAATTGACAAAAACAAGTAACAGAACAAGAACCGATGTGAAGATGCATAATTTGCTTAAAGACAAGGGGAAGGTGGACTACATACCCTATGAGAATGAATGTGATGGAGA
Source organism: Sequoia sempervirens (assembly GCA_007258455.2). Classification (NCBI taxonomy): domain Eukaryota; kingdom Viridiplantae; phylum Streptophyta; class Pinopsida; order Cupressales; family Cupressaceae; genus Sequoia; species Sequoia sempervirens. Next base: position 68,942,985 of record VDFB02373365.1, read on the forward strand.
TGATGACTTTCCCTTGATTTTGAGATCAATTTACAAAGAGACATTTGATCATCAGCTATATTGTGCTTGGCCTAGTGATCAACAACTACCTAGAGTGTACAAGGTGTTTCAATTTTGGGGATACAGCTATGTGATACGACCCTCCAATATTCATGGAGTGAATCTAGGCCTCTTTATTGTCCAAAATGTACATGTGGGATCCAAACATACAAACAATTCAAAACAAACCACTAGGAGATTAATTCCATATTATGGTCCATCATATTACAGTGATGAATGGAGAAGGCTAGCAGAATACAAGCCTAGCATGTCAGCATATGGTCTAAATTTGAATATGTATACACCTCATCTCCAATTGGAAAGTGGAAAAGAAATGAATAGAGGCCATCTTATGTATATAGATGGATGTGCATACACACACAAAAATATTGCAGGATTTATAAATAGTAGTAAGGGAAGGGACCCTACTATAAAATAGAATTGTCAATTTGTTGAAGCTATAAATGATAAAGATGGAGATATGGAAAGAGAGGTTGATAGATTGATAATGGTTGAGGCTATTATGGACCTTACCATTGGGAATGAGTTATTGATTGATTACCCCTTCTTAAAATGGACTCCTACATGAAAGAAGAGGGAAGAACAAGGTCTCCCTAAGGATGTTCTTAAGGGCAGAAAACCAAAGAATAATAAATGAGTGTGGACTGATGTTTTATAAACTATGTTGTCAAAATTGTGTTTTATAACAATTATTGTATAAAAAAAATTGTCTATAAAATAACGTTCCATTATTCATTTGATGTATATATGTTCATACAATTTATATAATGTCTAATATATGTATGTTGTTCATGTGCAGGTATTTTTCTATTAAGATATTTTGGACCCGAAATGGATATTTCTCATACATTATGATCCAAGATTAAGGAATGTATTTGACGATGCATTAGTGGATACTGAGCAAAACAATGATGGCCAACAAAATGAGAGAGAGGGATTAGAGAACATCAAATAAATTGACATCCATGATGATGTTGAAGATGGTTATGTTCAGGCACAAGAAGACAACAATCCAGAGTTAGATGATGTTATGGAAGACAACAATATGGATGGTATAGAAAATGATGATCCAAATACATCCGGTAACAATATAGATGGTCTACAAAATTTCAATGATGACGAAGATGATGGTCAAGATGAGGATGATGATAATATTAAATACTTGAAAGAACATATGAACATTGACAATGATACATGGATGCCATTGTACAAGACAAAAAATGTTAATGACCAAGACTTCTAAATTTTAGAATTATTTGCAATCCATGTTTAAAAAAGGATGATTCTTATGGCCTAAAATTTGAAATGCTTCAGTAATATTATGTTGTACTTCGACAATTGAAAACCTATTTTATTCTCCTAGCAAGCTTTTTTATTTTCCGTTATAATTTTAGACCAAACAACATTTGCGAGGATGGCCTTTTACACAAATCTTAATTTTCATGAAGTTCACGAACTTGTTGTCAAGTAGTAAATTCCTTTCATAGATAGGAAATGTAAAGGCTTCATTTAAGAAAAGATAAGTAGTCTCTTTATGAGGGTAATCCACATGCAAATAGTAAAATACCCATAAAAAAACAATTGTAAGTAGAAAATCAGATTCAATTAGTTATGTCTTATTTCGCTTGCACACTTATCTGAAAGACATAGGGTATTCACCATACATTTCCCTTGACAAAGCAAACATGTGCTTTCATTTATTTTTACTGTATATCTCAAAAGTGAAATTGTTGTTACATAATGATGCACTGAGAAAATAATATATACAAAAAAATGCAAAGAAAATGTTTGAAATTTAACATGCAACCTACTATGTTGTGCTAAAAGGAATCAAGATTAACTCGGATAAGAAATAAAAATGAAATTTTGATGATTGTACTTAAAAGTGAACAAGATATGAAAAGTGTGGACAATGATGGTGTTGAAATTGAAAACCTTGATTCTGATGATATTATTGTTTTATGTCATTCAAGATAAAGAGCACATACAATTTTATATACATAGAAAATGAAGATTTGAAACTAGTAAACTGAAAATCTAAACATTGTAAGATTTTTCCTTAAACAATAATTCACACTCACTTACAAAAAAGGGTGAAGCATTTTTTATTCAAACTCTGTTTTATTTAATAGACATAACAATAAAAGAATATTTACAAGTACAAGAATATATCATCATCATCATATCCTTAATTACCTATTGCAATATCCTTAAATTGTTCAATCTTTGGTATGAACTATTGGCAGAAAAAAATAGGATTACTTGGATGCTTCTTCCATTCATTTTGTATCAACATATGTTCGTGAAGACACAAAAGTTAATAAAATATTAATGCACGTAACTCAAAATTATTTAAATAAGCAATTTTGTTAACTTTGTTATTTTTAAATAGTTTCCATTTTTATGTTGAACATGTAACAAGGAAAAATAAGCTCAAATTTTCAAAAAAAATAGCAGCTCTACCAACATCCACAATAAATGATTTACTATATCAGCATATTCATTCACATAAGCATAGTATTGAGGCTCAACAACTGATATTCATTCAAATATAAGAAGAAATAAGTATGGAAAACTAAGAAAAATACAGAATGATAACATAGTCATGGAGAATCTCTAATAATGAGATGTTCTCCATTATATTGCTTCAATTGATATATATTAATAACAAAAGTCTTCAAAATGGAAATGATATATTATGATGATTATTTTAAACTAGGCCTTGGTTTCCTATTTATATAGGAAGCAACAAGCTACAAGCATTTTACAAGAAAAACATCCTTTCATAACTACTTCTTTTACTAACAACTATTTGATTAGCATAATTAAGGAAATAACAAGACTTAAGACATTTTGACATATGGTTCCATTATTCAACGTAGAAGACCTATGATCATTGATCTAGAAAATTCTTCCTCTCCATGATGAACGTCCAAATTCTCTCACCTCAGTGTCCTATTCTTCTGAAACTAAATACTTTTCCTCCCACTGATACACCATAAAATCTGATGGCCACTTATATTCCTGGATCTTTTGCATGTTTTGCAAGATGAGTTTGCCATCAACTATCTAGTAATGCATTTGTATCATTGATAAACTTTAGGTATCCCGCATCAAGAACAATCAACCCATCCATGATCTGATCTAGCCTGGGAAGAGTGGTATCATCATCCTCCTATATATGAGTTACGCACTTATGAACAACCTGACTGAATTCTTTCTTCCACTTATCCAAGTCCTTCAACTGATCACCATCTCTCAAGATTTTAGGTATTTACCACTATTTGCATGTATGGAATAAATCCATTCGTGTTACAATCTTTTTATCAAACCCTTGTACATACTGAAATTCATCAATAATCATCTTCACAGTTTGTTCAGTTGGCTTTAATGTTGTGGGTGCATCAGGACTTCTTTGTAGAACTTTGCATAACTTATCCAAAGTGTGGTGAATAGGCTACCACCTTTTGAAAAAAGGATCTAATACAAGCATATGTGTCTTTATTTGATCCATTTCATGTTGAAGTGTTTTATAACTATCATGCACATTCTCCAGTTTATCCATAACTAATTTTATCCTGTGCTCAAGAATCTTTTCCATAACTTCACAAATTCGTCTTTTCACTTCATCTTGGGTTTGATTGCTGGCCTTCTATACATCATCCACTTCCTTCTCTGGACTTTTTACCTGTTCTACAGAAATATTCTTCACAATATCCATTGGAGCAATAGGAGGCCTATATAACACCATCTCCTTGCTTTGTGAGGATCCTACTCCTCTTAATTGTTCTTTCAATTTTACATTCTCCATGAACAGTTTATTAACTTCATAATTTAGGAACCTTTGTTCCTTTTCATACTCCTTCAATTTGTCTTATAATCCCTTAACAGTTGCTCAAGTGAACATGGCCGAATGCATGGTCATTATGGCTGCCTCCAAAGGGGTGGTCTCTTGTATTTTCCTTACTATTGTTGCCACTTTCATCCCTTGAATTACATCCAATAATTTTGGCTTTTGTGTATTTTTCTATTTGATCCATATGGCCAGGGTTTCAATCTTTGGGTTATACCCAGTTCCACTCACACCTTCATCGAAGTCAAATTCTACAACTAGCATTAGATCTTCCTAAACCCACACTTGATCAAGTAGAAACATTTTCTTTAATTCCAAGCCAGGGAAAATGAGCATATTTCTCTTCAAGACCATTTCTCTAGCCTTCTAGGGGCTAATGTCAATCTTGTCAACTCTTAATTCCTAGAAATTTTATGCTACCATTTCATTTTTCTCTGATTCTTCAATTTCTACTTCAGCTGATTCCATCCTCTCTTGAAATTCTTTTATCTTCATCTTCATCCAGAAATCCTTAAACTCGGGAGTCTTAATGAATTCAACATCTTCTATGAATCTCCTAGCTACAATTTCCCTTTCATCTTCATGTACCTATGTACTTTTTTTTTCTACATCACCCATCCTTTCCTCATGTTTATGGGCACTGGTCTCAAAGATGGGATGATCAACTTCAATATCACCTTTCAATGACTGCAGTACTGTAGCCACTTCCTCGGTATCACCCACCTCTTCAATATCCTCATAAGGTACTAATTATTCAATGCTTCTTGTCTTCTGTCTTTTGGGAGGTAACTACTCCATGGGAGGCTCAGAGGTTTCACCTGGGGTATGCTTTGCACTTGCTCCACTATCATGTTCTTTGAGATATGCTTCCTTCTTTTTGTACAATTCTTCAATCTACCAATTATCAATTATATCCTCTTGATGAGGTCCTTTTCCTCAACAAAGTATCCTAGGAAATCCTTGGACCTCCGCTTCATCCTTTCTTCAACCTTCTTCATATATTCCCATTTTTTCCATCTACTATATACATCATTATAAGTAATGTAGTTCCTTATGACATCTTCTTCAAAATCCACTTGGTGTGGCACTATCATCTTGGTAAGAAGATTGTGCCTTATGTTGTTCATATGATTTTCAAGGTGAAAGGCTCTTTCTTTTCCAGATTTCAATGCATATCTTGTCTTCAAATAATACTGTAACTCCTCTAGTGTGTTTGAGCCTACAGTCCAATCTTCACATTTGGTTTGGTTTGGTAGGAAAGTGCCTTTCTTTTGCTTGTGCATTACATCTTTCTCCATCCACATCATTTTCCACATAAATTCAAGAAATGCTAATCTAAGGGGCACAAATTTTGGTAGTATGTGTGGAGAAACAGGGCATCCATAAACTCTTATTATTGTAACTTCCGGGAGGAAGAACCAATCTCCAAAATTGTGTGTATGACCCTGCTCTAGTCTTAAAGCCAAAGGTCTCACTAGTTGCAACATTTTGGTTGAAAATCTTGGTATTCCATACCCAAGAACTCGAAGGATTCTGTGTACAAATTCTTCGTAGAATACAACAAAGCTTGAATTCTTGCATCGACTATCCTAAATATAGCACCATTTCTGGATAGGTATGGGATTCCCTTGCTCATCTACTGTAGCCAAGTCCATTCTTTTAGTTCAATGGTCCCTATTTTGGCACAATATCAGATGACACAGTAGGGAATAGTGTCTAAATGTAATCGGTGCTCTATCCTCTATAACTTGGGAGAATTCATCATCTAACACCTTCTCAAGGTATGAAGCAAAGTCATATTCAATATTAGTTTCAAGGTTTTGAATTCTCATGGTCATCATCATTAGGCCTATTGGAATTTTATCTTGAGCATCTATCCCCAACACTTGGCAAAGAGCTAAATATGTATTCACAAAGTAATACTGAAAATCTGTCACATTAAATGGTTCAGTAGTGGTAGTAGAGATGGGGAATGTTCTATTACCAATGCCTATTTTCATATATAGGGGTACCTCATCACTTCTATAAGTCTTTTTTAACCTAGCATAATCCTCCTCACTTTTCTACAGGTTTATCTTGGTCAGAGCCTCCTTGTTTAAGCCAAAACACTCAATGATGGCTTTTTTGGTTACTTCTACCAATACTGTGTCATTTAGAAACCTTACTTTTTTGGTAGCTGAGTGATAGTGTTTGGCTAGCAATCTAATAAATTCTACATCAACAAACACATTTGGGACAATCAACCTTGCTATATCCAACATCCAAGCATTTGACACTGGAATCTTCTCATTTCTCTTACTGTAAAAATACCAAAATAGGTCCCATCCAGATTTGGAAATGAGGACATCCCTACAAATTTGTGCGGTGTCCACGAGAAACCTCTTATTACCCTCTTTAGTAGACCCTAGAAGTATATCTAATATGGACTGATGGAGTGGTCTCTTCTTTACTATAGGTTCTTCATCTTTAATTTTAGGTTGACTTTCTTTTACTTCTGATTGTTTTATTTTAGGATGGAGTGCTTTCTTCTTTACTTTAGGTTCTTCATCTTTAATTTTAGGCTGACTTTCTTTTACTTTTGATCATTTTCTTTTAGGAGGCATGTTTCAATTTTCTCTACTATGGCTTCAGATGAGAAAACCTTGAAAGATTTTTTATATGTTTCAAAGCTCTTTCAGAGAGTTTTTGTGCACTTAGCTGAGTATTTTACGCTTATAGGACTTCTTCTCGTATCCTTAGCTCCTTCCACACTAGTGCACTACAATTGAGTGTGATATTGGGAAAACTCACTTATCTTTGGATGGCGCAATATTTAGTCATATTAGTTTTGGAAACTCTTAATAATTTAATAGCATTTAATTTTGGCAACTAATGTGATTTTCTATATGTATTGGTGTAAATTGTAATGATGTCACGATTACCATACTACCTTTGTCTCTTATTATACCCGTTGTAGTATGCCAGTTTTTTTCCCTCCCTTCTGTTGTTTACCACACTACCGCCTTGCTCAAGGCTTCTTGTTGTGGGGTTGCAGTGTATACCGCTCTACCGCATATGTTGCTCACCTTCCCGGTAGTATAGCGGTGTATGCTTTTGATCATTACTTGAAGAGTGTTGATGAGACAATCTTCTTTGTCTTACTGATATCTCAATGTCTCATCGACATTAGATCTTATGTTCCTCTGATGTTGGTTGTCGGTTTCAATGAGACAAGTTAATATCTCTTGCCGATATGCCACTGTCTCATTGATATTTTCCTTTGGCAGTATTTCTTTATATATCGGTGTAACTCTGCCATGTCGAGGAGACTTGTGATTATTACTGTGATATAGCGGTGTTTTTCCCTTCCCTTCTGTTGTTTACCGCACTATCGCCTTGCTCAAGGCTTCTTGTTGCGGGGTTGTAGTGTATACCGCTCTACCAGATATGTTGCTCACCTTCCTGGCGGTATAGCAGTGTATGCTTTTGATCATTACTTGAAGAGTGTCGATGAGACAATCTTATTTGTCTTACCGATATCTCAATGTCTCATCAACATTACTTCGTTATATCCAAGAGTTGTGTTTCATCGAGCACTTGTAGATATACCTTGTCAATGTAACATAAGTGATTCTCTCCTCGATATGCTCGTATCTTGCTGACATTTCACTATTTTACATCATCGATGAGACATATAAATAAGTCTCTTCAACATAGGGGTGTCTAAACCGACACTAAATCTAGAGCTAAACTTGAAGCCAAAGTCGGAGCTAAAAGTGGCACTAAACTCGAAGCTAAACTTAGAGCTAAAGGCGGTGATCAAGGTGGTGCTACACTCGAAGCTATTATCAGTGCTAAATACGACATTACTTTAGGCACTAATTAGCATCAAATTGTACTAATCGGCACAATAAATGCCAAAAATTGTGCCATCCCGATAAATAGTGTTGACATTTTCAAAAAATTGCCAAAAAATACATTAAAATAGTGGGTGGAAGCAAAAAATGGAGCAAATCACAGGGATTTGTTGTAGTGCAAGGATAGTGGCGCCTGGGGCACCTATGTTTAGTATTTTTAGCTGCAAATTTATATCACAAGTGCACAATTTCCTGATCAATCCATTTTTGTAGTTTGTTTATGTCTATAATTTCTCGTATTTGTTGTATTTGCATCAGAACAATGATTGGCATCATTAGGTCAATTGAACTATTGAATTTCATCCTTAGGTCTATTCCAAATATAGTCAAGGGTAGATTGACTCACCTATTAGGCTGTAAGTTAGTCCTATATCTTTTTCATATCCATAAACCCCCACTACCTCAAATCTCTAATGAAATGTTTAGGAAAAGTGCCTAAACCCTAAAGTGAAATCTCTAGGGTCTCACTTTTTCTATGTTTTAGTAAGTTTATTAATTGTGGACCCTTATCATAATGACTACACTAGGTCTCCTTCTTATGCATCTATACCTAATTATTATAATGAGTATGGAAACAAAAATTGATAGAGTAAAGCTTCCTCTTGGTGTCCAAGTAAATATGCATCTTCCCCACATCCATACAAAGGATTATATGCATCTATTAAGGAGCCTAAATTTTTGCATCCTCAACCTCACCTTGTAACTATAAAGGAAAAAAAAGTTAGTCCTCATAAACCTCTCCTAATTGTTGGTGACTACAAGTAGTTGGACTTATCTTAGGTGACCAATAGACCAAATATCATGCCAAGAGAAGTTCATTATCAACTACTTAAGTTTTAAGTACATTTATTCTCAAGGAGAGACACATGTCAACAAGTTCACTTACTTAATGGAAATTTTTAAGATAAAAAATGAGGACTCATGGATGATTTTTTTTGTTTAGACTCTATGTGTGGATGCTAAAGAGTGGTATAAAATATTTCCTAGTCATCATTTCTCTTCTTGGCATATTTTTATTGTAGCCTTCAATAAGAGATACACATGTGGAGTTGAACCCTGTCATCTTTTACAAGAACCTACAAGTATCAAAGGGTAGGAGTGTTCGAGTTTGTTTAATCTTTTTATCATAAGTTTGTTGCTACTTTATATTTTATCCTTGAAAATTATGGGCTAGATGTAAGCATGTGCATTGAAATATTTTGTGAGGTTTTTCATTGTAGGGTAAATCTTCTTCCACTTGAGTTTAAGGATTTAAGAACCTAGACTAGCTCCTTGAGTGGGAGAATGTCATTGAGGCTTCATCTACAATAGATGCACAACATTCATTAATGTTGATAATAGTAGCTTTGTAGTTTAAAACGATTAGATTTCCTCTTATAGACTCTTGATGTAAATCTCTATATAGCACGATTGAAGAGTTTTCATGAAATTGTATTATTCTAAGTTGTGTAAAACATGTAATTAATTCTTGTGTAGAAATCACCTACGAACATTACATCTTGGCACCATATAAGTGTGCACATGGGAATATACCATTATATGAGATGTATTAATTTTGAGATGATTTATGTGTTGCACAAAATTATGCTTACATTAAAAAAGTGCACTTATTTTCATCATTTGGAAGAACCTATATATATAACTTTCTAGGCTTGGGGATCAACCCACAAGCTCAAACCATGGGCACGAGACCAAATTATGGGTTTAATCTAAACCCATAGGACCAATGCCAAATAGTTAAACTTTCTATATTTTTTATGTATTTTATTTTTTATGTATTTTTTATTATGATAGAATAATTGTATCTTTTCTTTAATTCTATGATTGAATATGGAGATAGGAATTCATGAGAGGCTACATAACCAGCTAATTAGAAGTATGCACTCATTGCCACCCACAAATTTTTACTACTCTCTTCTAGAGGTGGTTGGATTTTGACATATAGACATGTGTCCATATTTTTATTATGACACTTGAATGTTAATTTCCTTAAATGAGAGATTGGATTTTGATATCAACACTTAATTTTCCCACTAGTTAGATTTTGATATCAACACTTTTAATTTTCCCACTAGTGATATTAAAATCCCTTTGGAGGATTTTTGGTAGATTTTGCACCTCCTACTGAAGGGGAGACAAGTTGAGAATCATTATACCACTTAGTAGGAGGATAGGGACTTGTACTAGTAATCCATGGTTGAGCTAGGTACAAGTGTGATAGGGTCCTATATAGTGAGCTTATCCTTAGTGGTGCATCTTGTGAGCACAAGTGTTTACTATTGATAATGTCAATTCTTATTTTCCATGATGTTAAGGGTTTTTCTATCTCCTATTAGCTTTCTTAAGTTTGTTGTGATATTGAGAAGAACACAAGCTATTCAAATGTGGTAGATACATGCTTTCTCATATGTATAATAATTTACAGATTTATAAATAGGATAGGTATGTCAATATTAAGGACTTTCATATTAGCACTTTCATATTTTGCATTATTTAGGTTTATCATTAGCAACAATGATGGGAATATTGACCATATATTACTAGTAAAGGCTAATAGATAGAGGGGAGGAAAATTAAAACATGGTCATAAGTGTTTTATAGACTTATCCTTATTGATATCATATAGAGGTTGAACCAACAAATGCCTATTGACATCAATGATAAATCCCAACTAAGTTACATCAAGTGGTCTAGATGGTTCACTAGATAAAAGATGATAGTCACAAAATGATTATTATTTGATAAGGTCTTTAAAGTATTTGGGATTTGTTAGATGGTATGGTACAACACTCATTTTAAGTATAAATAATTGGAGAAGCCTATTATAGAGAATTGTTAAGTCTTATTTTTCCTTAGAACTTGATATGAGAATGCTAAATACTATATGATTGATCTCTTTTAAAAAATGGAAAATTATATTAAATTTGTGGAAAAAAAATTGTACTTGAAAATTTGTAGCCTCTTTTGTCAAAAGAAATTCTTTTGTCTTTTTTCACTTGCTTGAAAACAAAGTTAAATTAAAAAGAACAAAAATAAATTATATGGTTGTGTTGGTCGAAACGTTTTCAATGACATAGTTTCAATTGAAAATGTTTCACCTGAAACCGTCTATTTGGCATCTTAGTTGGTAGCCAACTCCCCCCTCTTCAACAATTTTCTAAAACTCTCCACTTCACTTAGATGTTTCTTCGATTAGACTAGATATTTTCAAAAATCTAAAAATACCCTTTTGTAGAGCTCAAAGTCTACAATCCAATTTGTTTTTTTTATATTTTGATTAGTTTTGATATGATTTTTTTTTAAATATTGCAAGTAGGTTGTTATAATCAAATATGAGGTTGATTAAATTTTTTTAAAATTAAAACATATCAAATTTTTTTGAAAAATATATAATGCATTAATGAGAATCCTATCCAAAAAGGTATAATTTGTCTTTTATGGTAAAAAAATTTGTTGGTGTAATTAAAAGTGTTGTGCATTATCCTAAGTCATTATTACACCTTAGTTAAGTTTACTTAGGGACCACATAGGAGGTAGTTGGAGAATTTCCACTTTTGGTGGACTTATCATGTTATTACTTTATCACATCCACCTTTTGTGGACACATCATGTGATTACCTTTCCACCTTTTGTGGGTGATCCACCATTTGTGGTGATTATCACATTATCACTTTTCCACTTTAGGTGAAGTGATAGCTTTTCACAGTTGTCTCATGTCATAAGATTACGACACTTATCATAATCTTATGCCCTTCTATGTTCTCACCTTCGCTATATAACCAAAGGGTCTCCTATGTACTTTTGCTTAGCATAGCATGTTACATTTTATTTGCATCATTGGCAGAATACAGTTTATTCTTGTCATATTGTTTCTATCTCTCTTATGCTTGTGCTTTCTATTAGGCCTCTAGATCTTGGGTGGCTACCTTCATAGCCAATTCTTACATGGTATCGAAGCTATTGGAGTGCCTTTGGATTGTCATTTTGGAGAGATTTTGAGTGCAATCTTGTATTTTCTTGATAGAAATACTAGATTTTGGGGGGGTTTCATTCTTGGTTTTGTATTGCAGGTGCATTTTAGGAGCTTGTTGCATCAGATCTGAGCTCACCATTGCGTCCAAAGTGTCTGAGATAGTCATATTTTCCTTTTGTTTCATCTCAGTTGGCCATTGAAGGCCAAATCTACAAGGGTTTGAAAATTGGAGGTGCTTGCCAGATCTAGGAGCTAGCTACCACTTCAAAACATTTTCAGCCAAAAAGGACATTGCCATCACGTTCAGAAGGGCCAAAAACCCCTAAATCGACTGCCAAATCGTCGAATTTGGACAAAGTTGCTCTTTGAGGCAAAAAATTAGCAAGTGGGTCATACGGCCCTACCTGCGCAACGGTACGATTTTTCATTTTATTTTTAAAAAAAAAATCAATTTTCTGCAATTTTTTTAATTAAATATGAAAGCAAATCTTTTTAAAATTTGTATCACTTTTTTTTGTTTGTTGATTTAAAAACAAAATTTAAAAAATAAATAAATAAAATTTGTTAACCTGCAGACGCAAGTATTGTAGTACTTGAGGCCGCAGGTCTGCTGTCGGCAGCAGCGGCAAGGCCATCCGCCCCCTGCATGGCCCCTGGCCGTTGCAGGGGGCAGCGTCCTTGCCGACCCCACCGACCCTTTTTTAATTTTTTTTCAAGTTTTTAAATTAAACTTTTATTTGTTTTTTTCAATTTTTAATAAAACTTTTATTAAGTTTTAAAAAATAAAAGTTTTAAAGTATTTTTCTTTAATAATTTTTATTAAAGTTTTTAAATAATTAAAAAAGAAAAATTATGTTTTTCTTTATCAATTTTTAATAAAGTTTTTTATCAAAAATTAATTTTCTTTATTAAGTTTTAATAAAGTTTTTTTCAAAAAAATAAAACAATTGTTTTTTTCTTTATTTCAATAAAGTTTTTTCATAAAAAATAAAAATTCTTTATTATTTTAATAATAAAGTTTTTGAATAAATAATGTTTTTAAATTAAGCTTTTAATTAAGTTTTTTTTAAAAACAAATCATGCAATAATAAGCAAACCTGGGAAAATAATTTTGCCTACTGATCGAGCCTTGTCTTGGACCATTTGCTTCTTCAACCAGTAGTCAATAGGGGTCAGTTGCTCCTACCGACATCCACCTAGAGGATTTTTTCATAGACTTCTGCTTTGAGGCACCTTTGGTTGGCTTCTTCATCATCATTTCCAGATTTGCATTATGGTCATTGTAGTTCTCCTCTATGTAATGTTGTAACACACTAAAATAAAGTGCCATAATCCTTTTGTTTTAGTGTACTCTGTCATACTGTATGCTTCTTTGGATTGATCTATGTATCTAGTGTTAGCTCCTATATACTCAGCGAATGTAGTGGCTGGTTAACCATGCATTTCGGTGAGATGGACTAAAAACCATATAGACATTCTTATTTTGGAAGCACTCTACCTATCTTCAAAAGTTTGGTTCTACATCTAGAGACTTGGTGCATGGCTCTAGTGAGACTTAGATTGTACAATTTGTGCATGGCTCCAATGAGACATAGATTGTACCAATCTACTATTGATGGGCATTCAGTTGATGCTGACATAGTTGTCTTCTTGGTTCTGACCTTATTCTTGTTGTAGTGTGGATTCATCTACAATTCTTCATTGACAGATTCTGCAGTTACTCTTGAGTTGACAGATTCTGCAGTTACTTTTGAGTTGACAGATTCAAATCAGTCACTAGTTATGTAGCATCTTTTGCAGTTGTACTTGATTCTTTCTATCAATGTTTGTCACAGTTTGGCATTTCTTTTGGAACAGCATTTGGAGGACTCATCATCAGCCTTGGTCTACTCTACATCCGTCTTCACATTGTTCTACATTATCTCCTTCTTTAGTTAAGATTGGGGACTCTTGGCATTGTGACATTTGAGCAGTGACTCCATTGGGGGGGTTGCATGGACTTCTTCATTCTTCTTATGGGGGGGACTTTTTCCTCACTCGAGGTTTTATCCTTCCTAGATCATGTTTCTTGTTTTGTTTCATCTCTCTTTTGGGGGGGAGTTTTTTCCCATGAGGTTTTCTCCCTTTCTTCGCTTCATGAGAGATTGCATTGCATTTGTACATGGGTACCTAACATGGCCTCGTTGTCAGGATCCATCTTGCATTGTTTGCTTTTGTGTACATTCTCGCTAAGTTGCACTTAAGGGGGGGGGTGTTGTAATTAAAAGTGTTGTACCTTGTCCTAGGTCATTATTACACCTTAGTTAAGTTTACTTAGGGACCACATAGGAGGTAGTTGGAGAATTTTCACTTTTGGTGGACTTATCATGTTATTACTTTATCACATCCACCTTTCGTAGACATATCATGTGATTACCTCTCCACTTTTTGTGGGTGATCCACCATTTTTGGTGATTATCACATTATCACTTTTCCACTTTAGGTGGAGTGATAGTTTTTCATAGTTGTCTCATGTCATAAGATTACGACACTTGTCATAATCTTATGCCCTTCTATGTTCTCACCTTGGCTATATAACCAAGGGGTCTCCTATGTACTTTTGTTGAGAATAGCACATTACATTCTATTTGCATCATTGGCAGAATAAAATTTATTCTTGTCATATTGTTTCTATCTCTCTTATGCTTGTGCTTTCTATTAGGCCTCTAGATCTTGGGTGGCTACCTTCATAGCCAATTCTTACAAAATCAGACAAAAGTTGACATCCCATTAAAAATACAACGTTTTGGTAAATTTTGACTTTAAAATATTAATTACAAAAGAAATATTTATCAAAAAATAATATTTTTCTTCCATGCACTAGATATTGAAGTTAGCTATTTGGGAGAAAAAAATTGCTTGTTTTTTTGTGATGTCCTATCGACCTCACTTTTTTCACAATTTTTCAACAATCAAAATTATTCTATTAAATTTATAAAAAATATATATATCAAACCAATTTTACTTATTTAATTTAAAAATTACAAGCATAAACTTCATCAAGAGTTTTACATTTCATTAATTTATATCATCTTGAAATTCAAAATATAAATACCACTTTTATGTGATTTTATAGAAGTGTGACAGTAGTTTGTATTTTTACCTAGAGACACATGAAATATACATATTATTGTAAGGTAAATGTCACCTTAATCCTAATAACATGGCCCTTGGCATCTACATAGCTCTTTGTTAGTTTTTCACCCTTAACTTTGGACTTTGTCATCTCTAAGGAGAGAGCCCTAAGAGTCCCTATCTAGGCCACATTCCTTGGCTTAACTTTACTCTATTGGCCTTTTTAGACTATATCGTGGTGTTTTTAGGCCATATTTTTTTTGTTAAAACTAACCAAAAAATTGCTCACCAACAAAATGAAGGGCACACAATCTATTGAGAAGGGGGGACAAATCGGTAGATCTAATCAATTCAAAACTCCTCTTAACTTCAACTCAAATATCATATCATGCAACTTGAATCTTCACTACTACTAATCAAGCATTGAGCACACATTCACACAATTGAACACCAGATATACTTGGAAACCCAAGATGGGAAAAACTGCAGTGAGAATAGCTACTTGGATCTATTGTCCAAATCCAACCTCACAAAGCAGAAATATACAAGTGAATTTTACAATATGAAGTAGGCACCAACCTACAAGAAACACCAATACCCTAATGTATTTGTAGGCACCAACCTACTAGAGACACCAATCCCCAACCAATACAAGAGGTAGAACACCAATTTTCGTGGATTATAGAGATAAAGCTTGTGGATCTTCTATATAGCTGAATATATCTCATACACGTTCCAGAGTTATAGCCGACACTCTTCCACATTGCATATGATCTTTTGATATTGGCGCACACACTGAAATGCAACTCTCCCTATATTCAGCGCCTTCTCTTCAATTTACACCTTCAGCCAAATTTTCTTCACATTGGTGTAATTCTACTTCTCCTTATGCATCTATATGTCTAAGAAATATATACATGACATTGCATTAACATTCTTCTATGTTGGTCAGGGATCAACAAATAACCAAGATGCATAAGGTGGACCTAACTTCAAATTACATGAAACATGTAACATGTTGGTCCAAAATCAAGTTTTGTTGCTGCCATGTTGGTCCAAAATAAAGTTTTGTTGCCGCCAAAAGAACATGATGTCATGCTCTATTACAGGAACCTTAACCAAGTCCTATCTTGACACCACATGCAAGATTTGAATTTTGCACACTACTAGCCATTGTCGCACATGTCTCAAGCATCAACTAGTTGATAGGTAGACATAGAGAACCTTTTATCACTTCAATCTCTCTGTATGTTGAACATATCCACCAGAACTCAGGAATAAGATATAACGTGTGTAGACACTCTCCTTTCAAACCATAGAACCAAACTTCATTTTTGAAAGAAATGTTGGCCATAATTGTATTGCCAAAGAAATCTCTTTGCCCTAGAAATTGAGTTGAAACATTTTGGTACAAACTTTTGAATCACCTCTATCATTGTGAATAGATGGAAGCATGATATTACAAGCGTATAGTAGTCACACCAACTTCTAGAACACAGACACTCCTCGGAATCTAATAATGTGTGTTTCTTGATTTAGTGATATGATTGATATGACAATATAATTACCAACATAGAAAGGTATGTAACTACATTGATCTTCTGACATACAACATACATCGGGAAATATAACTTGTAAAATATATTTCTACAAATCTGTGCAACTCAAAATAATATGACAAGGGAAGATAAGTATAATTCATGTACTACTTAGCCTTACACCCTTGACCCAAATAACTCCTTTGAAATCAATCCTCTTACTACATCAATGACAACCTTTGACATCAAGGGCAACCTTTGGTCAATGCAAAAAAGTGGGTGCATTGAAGTAGATAATTCAAAATATTTGAAGGATTTGATTGACATTCAAATTAGGCAAATGTGTCAAGCTCAAAGGGTTATCTATCTCAGCTTGCATAGCACCTACTATGGGTGTCAATCTTCTAAATAAATCAAGGATTGTATTTTTGTTACATCCAAAGACAAACCCAAGCATAAGCTTTTAAGGGATGCTCCTCCTCCCCAAAATGAGGAGGGTTGGTTATCAATTGGAAATTGTGAGAACTAGAACAATGGATGAAAACTCCCACCTATCAATAGGGGAATTCCTCCAAAATATTTGGTTATTATAGCATCAAAACCTATGTATAAGGGAGAGGAAGTTGATTTATTTGCATCCCATGGAGTCTTTTGAGAAGGAAAGCATAAGTTAATCTGAACTCCACTCCCAACTAGTGTGATGTCTTCTTACTACTTAGACAAAAGGTCTTAATCATTCTCCTTCACCTTCTTCTAGGGTTGTTTCATAGCAGTCATAGAGCTTAACCAAATCCTGGAGGATGGAGAATGCATTCCAAATAAGCAAAGGAATTTCACACTAGTCATTCAATTTGAAATTTTCAACCCATCATCTAATGAAGATTTTTTTGTAAAATAACTTTGTAGCTCTAGATAAGCTCAATGGTGATGATATACCTTTGGAATGAATTATCTTTCATAGAATAATTGAGGTTTAAAATATCTCACAAGAAAATATACAATATGGGTTGTTTGACAAAGATTTGAAAAACTAGATATTCTTTGTTTACGAGAGGATAAAATTTTAGACTTTTTGCTTTCTATTTTTTGCCATATCATATGGTCAACTAGTTCTTTTGTGAAACAACCACGAGGTAGGATGTGGTGGAGTGGTTACTTTTTTCTCCTAAATGGAAATCACACTTAGTCAACTAACGATGTGACCCTACGAATAAACATTATGGGTTATTTTTAATATTGATAATCATCATTTAGGGATAGTTAATGTTTATGCTTCCAATGTTGTTGAACAATTTGATCTTTGGCACTAGATTGTTGATTCAATGCATCTAGCAACATGTCGTGTGGGAATTTTAATATGGTTGATGTTGCCTAAAAAATGTGGTACTTTGCCCATGTGTCGAATAGTTGGAAAAAGGGAAGCTTGATTTTATATGCACAATAAATTGGTCCTTCTTTATCCCAATATTGGTCATCCTCATAAATAAATTGTTTGGCATACATGGAGTGACCTTCGTTCCGATTTTGAATGTGTTCTGAAAAGGATAAAAAGAGCCATAATGTTAGCCCAATAGTTTCTAATGTGAACTACTTTTCCTTCTTAGTTGAAACTTTGTCAAATATCCTTTCTTATCATGTTCCAATAAAAATTTCCATCAAATGGAAATTTTCTAAGACAAAGCAAAATAATATGCTATTCATTTTAAATATTTCTTTAACAATTCATCAACCTACCCTTAGTCATAAATGGCAAGTCTAGAATTTGGAACCATGTCCACCCCATCAAACTAGATGGATTGAGTGGTGGAATGACACTTAAATGTACCTCACAATTTCTTAACATTTATGGGCATCAACTAGCATGTTTTCACCATTGGGATAATGACCACCACCATTGAACTAGAAGAGCAACCGTTTGCTCATTCTCTACACCATTATGTTGCCAAACTCTATCAACCAAAAAAGATTGCAAATAACCATTGTGCTATAGGAGCTTAAACCAAAGCATGTCTTCAATAGCTCAAAGTTGAATATAGAATTTCTAAGTTTTTTCAATCTTTAAGAGCTTATCATACTTATTTGGTGATCAAGCACATCAAAGAAGGATCTCAACTCTTGAAGGAGCTTCCTAACATTACTTGGACATTTGTTTGTCACTATGAAAAAGTTTTCAAAGCCCAAGAGTTGTCTCAAAGGTGATTAAATGTTCTTCAACAATGCATTTAGGTGGCCCCCTACAAGGTTCCCCCTCCCACAAAGTTTTGTGTGAGGAACTTTAACTCGTGAAGACCTTCATTTTTTGTTTTTACATGACCAATGATAAAGCACTAGGATGTGATGGATTTACTTGTGAATTTTACAAAGCCCTGTGAGATATGGTTGGTAATGGCATCTATAGAATTTATCTAAAAGCTTATAATTCAAAATCCTTAGGAAATATGAAGTTCACACCTAAGGCTAGAGATACCAAGGATATTTGCAATTGGTAATTGATTCCCTTGCTCAATGTCTCTTATAAGATCATTTCAATACTCTTGCTCTCAAGTTGTGTCATCATCTCCCTTCAATTATTCATCTAAAGCAAATTGACTTTATCAAATCCAAATATATTCTTGATAATATCATTATTGTGTGGGAATGGATGAAGTGGGCTAGACATTTTCAACAAGCCATCTTTGTCAAAATTGACTTTATCGGGCCCGTTAATGGGCCTCAACGGGTTGATCCATTCTTGACGAATGCATGGGTTGTGAGAGAGACAAATCTCATTAAAGGGTGGTATAAGGTGAATTTTGATGGGGCCTCGAAAGGGAACCCGAGTCCATCGGGTGTGAGTATTGTAGTTTCAGATTGGATGGGGAATCTGGTGGCTTTTGGTGCTGTGAAATTGAAGAATGGAACGAATAATGTGGCAAAGGCCAAAGCAACTTTAGAAGCTTTGAAGTATGGGAAAAAACTTGGTCAGTCTAAAATTGCTTAGAAGGCGATTCTCAGATTATCATTAATGTTATTCGGCAAGGTAAAATTAACGCTTGGTACCTTCAAAATTTGGTATTTGTTAGTACTCAAATCCTTTCTACATTTGAGGCCTATGTCATCAGACACGTAGGCAGAGAAGAGAATCATACGGCGGACAGGCTGTCAAAGTGGGCGATCACTTTGAATGATGTGATTGTTGGGTTTTTTGAAGATTTGAGAGATTTTTCGTGGGATGTGTTAGTACAAAGTACACAGCCAAATGAGTCCAAGTATTTATGACTTGATGAGGCCTTATTGTGATGTGATAGGGGTCAAGTTTTATTTTCTCTATTGGTGTTCGATGAGGTATCTTTTGCAAATGGTGGCTTTGGTTTATGTGTTTGTGGTAGTGTGATATGGAGGCCTCCTTCTGTCTCATCACCACACGGCAACAACTATCCTTTAGGGGCATGATTATAGAAAAGCATTTGAATTCATTTTTGAAATTTAGTGACAGTGTGTTGCTATAGATTATGGAAGTTATTTTGGGGGAGGAGTTTATGTTGACAGACCATCGTTACAAGACAAATGTGGAAATTGTGTCCATGGTTGTTGCCTGGGGATTGGAGGTTGGGAAAAAAGAGGAGGTGGAAGGTTAATTACGGAGATGCTTCAAATTTGTGTGGTTGTATGGTTTGAATTATGTGCTACTTCAACCGAGAGGTTGGGGTTTTTGCAAGATGACGCCAAGGAAGGGGATGGCTTGGCTCCTACAATGTATGCACCCTTTGTTCATTGGCCATGAGGAATGGATCATGATGCGAGAAGAGCGAAGGTGGCTTTGGGTTGGGATGCCCTCAAGACACACCTGAAAGACGTGGAGATGGTGCGTGCAAAACCGATTTTGGGCGGACCGAGGTTCTCCTTTCATGGGGAGGATTATTGGGTCAATGGCCCTCTGCGTGTTGCCAAGAAACGCAAGGAAGTGGCTTAATCAAGCTAGGTCCGGTGTGTTGCCTCTAGGAAATGTCTTCGTTAATGTTTTTTAAGTTGAATTTGGTGTAGAATGTTATCAGTGTCTGGGTTGTTTGGTTTTATCTTTTAGATGTATGGTTCTTTTGTGTCTGGTGAACACATAGATTGCCATTTTTTATTCTTTGGGTAGGTTTTGTCCCTGATCGGGTGGTGGTGGAGTTTGGTTGGTTGTGTTCGGTTTATATGTCTGCAGTAGTAGTTTTGTGTTTTTGGGCTAGTAGTTTTTTGGTCAGATTTAGCCCTGGTTCTATTGGTGTTCAGGGATTTATATTTTGCACTGTATACTTTTTCTTTATTATTAATAAAGTTTAACTATTATCAATCAAAAACAAAAATTACTTTATCAAAGTTTATGATTGTGTAGAGTGGCCTTTCATACTTGCAATGCAATGCATTAAGCTTTAGGTCTTGGTCCTAAATTCTTGAAATATGCTACAACATTTTTTGTTGATTCTTTTGCTTACATCACTATCAATCATCATCAATCTTCTTTTTTTATGATTTTTCAATCTATACAACAATGATGTTTGATTGCTCCTACTTTATATGTGATGGCTACTAAAGGTTTTGGTTATCATTTGGATCATTTTGCTTCAAAAAACCTTGTCAAAGGTATCACTTTTCACAATTTTACTCAATAGTTAGTAAATGGTCATTTAGCTTATGATTATTTTCTCTCCTAGAGGATGAGAGTAGTGTCAATCAAACTCTTCAATGGTAATATTATTTTTGCTTAACTTCCAGTTCAAGTATTTAATAACAAAAAAGTCAATACTATAAACTTTTTTTTTACCCAAACCTACTTGGCTTAATTCTTCTAGCTAGAAGTGGATTGATCATGGAGAGGTTTTTAGATTCCTTTTGTCTTCTCGGATTCTTTCTCTTCTTTATGGAAAGATATTATTAGCAAATTGGGAAAATGTTGGCTTTTTTATTGGATTAGTAAGCCCCTCTCCCTTGCAATATTTTTTTCAAAGTTCGAGCTCCCACCTATGTTTATTATTCTCCATGTTGGATGTCATCCAAAGCTTCTTATCAAAAGCTAGAAAAACTACTTATAGATTACTTATGGGCTTCTTCTAAACAAGGCAAAGGCTTTGATAAAGTTGCCTAGGAGTTGGTTTGGTCTTATTGGCATACAATGGCAAGGTACATCCTTATGTGCTAAATGGATACTTAGAGCCCCAGAGGTAAAGAAGCTTGAAATGTTTTTATTTTGACTCTCTATTGAAGTGCCTCATGGACATAAATCTTGGAGAGACATTGGTTTTCACTCAATCCTCATCATAAATGAGCATATTCAAATCTAGGGTACTTTTGTCATAAAAAGTGTATACCCTGATATTATGCTATTCTAAATGAGCAAACCAACTAAAAACATGAAAAACAAAATATCAAGGACACCTCAAGATTAACCAAAAGAGAGTGACAAAACACTAAAGAAAGTGGATAGCACAAGACAAACAGTTTTACCTTCCTTTGTGGCCGATACTCCTTTGATTGGCCTTTGCTTAAGATTGGATGTGTGCTCCTTGATGGCTCTATTGAAGATCTTTGCTATGTGCTTGGATGCAAATGCAAGTGGATGTGATTGAAAATTGGATGAGTGCACAAAATGGCAGCATGTAGTTGCAAATTGACTAAGTGTTAGAAATGCTTATTGAGAGGGGGTATTTATAGAGGTCCTTGAGAATTCAAGGGTCAAGATTGATCCAACAAGGTCAAGATGAAGGGCTAAGGTGGGTTGAGAACCCACAAGCCCTCACATCTCGACATGTGGAGGGTGAGGTGGCCAAGGGTGGATGAGATGGAAATGAGTTGTCAAAAAGGTACATGAGGTGGAAAAGGACATGCACCTTGGGTGATGAGAGGATTTCTACAAAAAGGGATTTCTTGTCCCCAAGTGGGAGTGAAAGGGACTTTTGAGAAATTTTAGAATTCCTCAAAAATCTACATGGGAAAAGGAAAGGTGGTTGGGGGGATAAATGTGAATTAAAAATTCACATTCTTAGGATGATCTAGAGGGTAAAAGGTGGCTCCAAAAAGGTGGGACTTGGTCACATGTGGTGATTGTGACAAGTCCAAGGTTCTAGAAGCCTTGAGAATGGAATGTGAATTAAAAATTCACATTTAAAGGAGAGGAATCTAGATGTGAATTAAAAATTCACATAGGAAAGGTTAACATCAAAAAGGAAAATGGAAGAATTGACCAAAAAGTGGTGCTAAATTTAGCTAATGATTTTGGTTAAGGTTGTGCAAATATTGGATTAGGCTAATTAACAGAAGATTAGAGGCAAGTGGCAAATGTAGGAGGATGTGACATTAATCTCTGATTAAGAGGATGCACATCATAACCCTGAATTAATTAAATTAATTCAGATTAGGGTGAGATTATGGAGGATGTGACAAGGAGAGAGAAAGTGGGGAATTTTTAAATTGATTTTTTTAAAAAAGAGAGGAAGAATGACTAAATTAAATAAATTAGTGTATTTATTTAATTTAGAGAGGAATAAGGTAAAAGATAAAGCATTAGTTATTAAATTAAATACTTTATCGGTATGAGACAAAAGGTGCAATATTAATTTAATTTAATAAATTAATATTAATACGATAGATGGGAAGGCAGTAATTTTAATCATATGGAAGTGATTAAATTTGGATGCCTACATTTTGCCCCTCTTCGAAATATTGTTGAAATAACGATGTTTCGAAGAAAAGTAAATGCCAGAGATGAAGAAAGAAATGAGGATTGATGCCCCGGCCTGACGAAGGAGAAGAAGGATGCCCCAGCGCCTGGTTTGAAATGGATGGAAGGAAGTAGTAGGGTATGCCCCCTCGAGAGGGCGGTTGGGGAAGAAAGGAGGGGCCCCGGACGACGTCTCGATAGAAAGAAACGGAGGGGACCGTTGGATAGAGGGCTAAAAATTAAGCAACTTTTCCTTTTGAACGGAATGGATTGGACTTACGGTGTGCGAATGGCGGCTCCGAGAAGTTAGGGATTAGTTGGAGGGATGAAAAATTAAATGGGAGGTAAAAAATACCTTGGAGGGAGAAAGGGATAAAAAGGTAATTTAAAAATTTACCTTAGCTATTTTCACTCAAGCAAGTGAGGAAAGGAGGAGAAAGAGAGAGAGGAGACGGAGCAAACATGCCGCAGGATTACGACACCGAGATCGTGCATCGAGCTGATGAGGTGCGGAAACGATGGACTCACTTCACGGTGCCCCGTAAGGTGAGTACGGAACCCCATGCTAGTGATTTTGAAAAATTTGATGATTTGTGAAAAAGTAATCGAAAAAAGGGCATATGGGTTTCGTGGGGTGGGAAAAAACAACAACTGGGTAGGCGACACAATTTGCAATAGGTAGAAAAAAAATGGCGAAAAGAAGGGGGACGGGCATACGACTCCACCACAGTGGGG